>CM070743.1:7667314-8187965 GCA_036346245.1 Bonia amplexicaulis | reverse complement strand
AAATTTTTCAGGCGCACGGAAACAGCAAATCCAGAAAAGACATCAACATTACCTGATTTGGTTCTTTACAGATCCCGAAGAAATGACAGTTTCCTGCAGAGGATAATTTACGTCGGCACGATTATCATTTACTACTCCAAGTCCTAGACATGTACTACTACTGCAAACTATAGTCAACTATGTACTCCAACTTTATCAGTTTTCACATAAAGTGACATTACGTACAAACTTTAATGTCAGAGACCAACCAGCTTGCAACTTTATTTCTTATACTTATTGGTCGTAGCTTGCGTTGCGACTAAGTAACAATCATTTGCAACGCTCATTTTCGAAATTAAAGATCAATAGGAATGATTTGGCCGTTGTGACACTAAACGTCAATGAAATTAGCCATTTTCATTATAGATGGGTGGATTCCCAGCTCTCTCATTGGTCCACGTCACCCGATTAATGTAGGCTGTCAGATCTCGCTTATAACGTTTTTCTCAGCCATACATCCTTTCTAGTCTTCCTCCCGCTCCTCATCAGCTCATCTCCTCTCCTCCTGTGGCCCGCCTCTCGATGGCGCCGCTCCTCCTCCCCTGCTCGCCCCTCGCTCCTCGTCCCTCTCCCTCGTCGACCGTATCCCCGCACCACCACTGCCCCTTCTCTACATTGCCTTCTCGTCGCTGCATCCCCACATCGCTTCTAGGAAGGGGAGAGAGTGGGGCGGGGAGGAGACGACCGAGCAGGGAGGTGGCGGCATGATGAGGCAACGCGGGGGAGGGGAGGCGCGCACTAAGCGAAGCGGAGACGACGCGGTGACCGCAGCTGGAGAAGGCGGGGACGGAGTGGCACCACAATGAGGCGATGGAGTCATAGGTCAGGGGACGATGGGAAATCAAACGGCGGAACGGCGACAACATCACGAGCATGGCATGTTCTAGGAAGAGGGGAAACTAGTGGTGGCAGTTGGGGGCACAGAGGTGGATGGAGTTGGTCGGAACAACAGCGTGACGATGTTGACGGCCGTTCAAAGTAGAGCGGCATTGCTTCAACAAGCACGGCCCAAACACAGAGAAGCTAATGGTGGCCTTAGCTTGACCAGAGGCAGTCCTGACGAAGCTGGCAGTGATGACAGCCATGGTGGCACGAGTGTGCACGCCAACAACGACTCTCGGTGACATGAAGGTTGGGTAGAGGACGCAGGGGTCTTGACGTTGAAGAGGGAAGGCTCATGATGCGGCTAACGTGGAAAGGGAGGCGAGAGGCAGCAGAACTGCTATGGTGGCGCGGTGCGCAGGTATGGCCATGGCACACCATGCCAGCACATCCTCTCGGCAACGAGGACGTCGAAGGGGCGGTCCCATGGCACCGCACATTAGTAAGGCCCTATTCGTATTGGCTTTTGTTTCTGGTTTCTGCTTATAAAAGCTAAAAGCCAATACGAATACCCGATTTTTCGAAGCGGCTTATCTACTCCTCTCGCTACCGTCTCGCTCTGTGATAAGACAAAGGGTCACGGGTACATCACCCATCACACTCCTATCGCTCTCATCACGCGCACGCATCTCTCCCTCACTTTTTGCACCACTCGTCCCTTTCTTTTAAAAGTCATTTCTTTCAGCCATTACTGTTTATTTTTAGCTAAAAGCCATAAGTCATCAGTAAAAGATAATACGAACGTCCCCTAAAGAAGGTGGGGGAAAGGTTCAATTTGGGGAAAGAAGTTGGGGTGGCGATGAATTGAAGTGGTGGCCATGGATGAAGGATCTGAGGGCGGTGGAGTTCACCGAAGGGATGGAGGACGACGCCGAGCTCGTGCTGACATTGCCGCGGACTGGAGAGTACTCTAGAATCTAGATCATGGCTTAGTAAGTGGCCATGGCTTAGTAAGTGGCGTGAAAATGGAGTAAAAACCATGCTCCGACACCCCATGGATCGCCTATGGCGGCGGTGCTCACCGACGAAATCGATGGCGCTGGCCGGCCTCTGGCGCATTCGGCATTTGTGGAGCACATGGCGATACAAGGTGTGGAGGTGAAGCTACGGACGCGAGGGGGATTGAGTGTTCTTGCCCGTGGCACTGTATCGGCAATGGGGGCTGCGCGGTCTTGCATGACACGGCAGCGTGGCGCGCGTTCTAGCGTCGCGTGGCAGCGAGCAGCTCAGTCAGCTGCTTGCCGACATGATTGCGGGCGTAGGTGAGCTCCGGCGTGGTTGTGGCAAGCTGCTGCGTGGCCTTGCCTGCGCCATATGCATGGAGGGCGCTTCAAGAGCGGCGGCGGCGGCGCAATGTCGCCGGTGAACCTTCCTTGCTCCCATTCATTCCACACCAGATGCATCACCGCGTGTGGCTTTCAAGGGGCACACCGCACACCTGCCCGACGTGCCAATGACTTGAGACCTCGCTGTGGAAAGCACACAGGCATGGAGACAGCAAAAGGTAGCATGCGAATTTGTTCTTGCCTCTACATTCAGTACAAGAAAGCTTCCCGTTACAACGTTCTCCTAGACCCGATATGGGTTCTTTTCGGCCGCGACTAATGATTTGTAACGGTGGTTGATGGATTTTGATTCTAACATGATCACTTATATGAACGTACAAAATGTTAATAAGCTGTTTTAAAAAAATTATTCTAATAAATTGCTTCAAAGACAGTGGAGAAACTGCACCGTTTATTTATTCACATGAACCATAAATTGAAAAGAACCAGAGACAGAGTTAGAGTCTAGGGGCTATAAGCTAAAAAGAAACTGTCCGTTTGGTTGCATAGAATAGCTTGATCCCAGCTGAGAGTTAAAAGTTTATGAAATGTTGTGATTATTCAAGTGCGTCAGCTGAAGGTGTGTATATTTTGAATATAATAAACAAGTTTCAAGGCCTGCTCAAAGCATTTCTTCTTGAGTGATGCTTTTGTCATCGTGGAGGTAACAGTTCAGTCCGACTGTTATTTCTTTCCTTTCTTTCATTGCACATTACTTCTTTCACCGGCTAACTTAATACCGAAAACATTTGCCTTCCCGTTTCATAACAAAAGAAAGAATATATAACTGGGGTCCCATGCGACATTATTACGCGAGATCGTGCAATTGCGCGGATTGTATTTCTAGTAGATAGTCATAGACACAAAGTCTGTTAAGTTACCGCTTTGTTCGTAATAATTTTATCGTTATATATTGTTAGAAAATCATGAAAATTATATATTATTAATGTATTTTATCTAGTTTTCGAACCGGTTTTATGTGCATAATCTAAAAATGATTTCTAGGAAGGCTTACATTTAAAATCACAGGTACATATGTACTTAGCGTGGTTAAACACTCTTTAAATTAGTCGCTTACGTACGTGTCACCGACAATGATGAGTGTGTACAACACATGACATGATAGACACTATTCCCAGATTCTTTTGGCGTCTGATTAATTGCTGGAATGGTACACATGGAGGGTTGGTGATTGTTTAAGAGCAGGAAGTTGTATTAAAATAACTTTGGTGGGATTTTTTTAATCTAAAGAAAAAGGTATATTCCTTGCTGAGAATGACAGCCGCTCATTTCGGTTGAAAAAAGTGGCTTGTAGCTGAAGTTGTACTGTAGTTGGTTGAAATTATGTTATAGCTGATGATGACTTATTTAACGTAATTAAATTTAAAAAAATAAAAATAGAAAAAATATGTTAGCCAATCACGGATAATGCAAATGAATACATGAAAAAAAATACCGGCAAAAAAGCTTAAAAAACCAAAAATTTAGAAAAGGACGAATTTAGGAATAGCAAAAAATAAGCTAGAAGTTAGAAACTCAAGCCGAAATAAGCGGGACTGTGTAGATGTGGGCACTTTAATTAGGTCCATGCAAATCCCCAAATTATGAAAAAATGAGTAAATTAGTGCAAATTGCACAATTGAGTCACTGAAAAGAACTACGTACCACCTCATCCAGTGCATGCACTCGGTATCATTGATGCATAAGCTGTGGCTGTCCAGTCCACTGGATGCTGCTCTCCCTGATCTCACCAAGCTTACTTAAATGGGCAACTAACTTTTGCTTCCAAGCCTTCATTTGCTTGCCTTCGCACACCAAATGATGTGTACACGAGCCTGACATCCGAAGGCCCTGTTTGGAAGGACCTGTGCTTAATGGAGTAAAATCCAAGGGCACCCCAAAAAAATACTAATCGGTAGTGGCAAGCTTTATATGAAACTCCTGTGCTAAGGTTCTGTGAACACCTTCATTTTAATTTGGGTCTGATAGCGATCTTACGTGCATGTGCATCAAGATGTTAGGCTAGACGGTCATATTACTATCAAATTAATAAGTTGCAAATCAACTGTTCGTTTGTTAATTTCTCAGACATGTGGTGCATACATGCATGTACGAAGACACGCGCCCGTGGGATCAGGGTGTGCATTAAGATGGATAAATGCATGCACGCACGTGAGCGCGCCTCCATGGATGATGTGCGTAGGGGTGAAAACAGATGAGACAGTTTTTGGCTGATCGAGATAATTTTTTAGTACAGATTCTGTTTGCTCAAATATTTGTCAAATAGTATTATATTGGAAATAAATATGGATTTTTTCTGTTAGATACGGATACGAATTCGGTAGCTCATTATCCGTCGAATAAGAATCTGGATATTTATGGGCCGGATATCCACAACATATATCTTCTATTTCAACCCAGCTCATTTACATGATACTTTAGTAGCCCATTACATATTAACATATACATTAATACATGGAGTTAGAACAGAAATCTTAGCTTATACGAAGAATTAATTAATATCCTTCGTGAATGTTTAAATCAAATAAACTATTTATATTTTTTCATTTTATGTGTACAGTTTAAAGGTTCCATGTGTCGATTAATACTAGTAGCGTAAGTATGGCGCCACGCCGCGCTAACTACCGTGTGGACCAAAGTAAAAGAGCCGATAATTCGCATGAAGTTTTTTTAAAACAAATCGAGGACACGTGCGTAATTTCGGGAAAACCGAATGCCTTTTTTGCAAAGAACCGAGGACCTGTACGTAACTAAATGAGGACATGTACGTAATTTTGCAAAACTGTGAGGTGCTATCCTGCAAAGGATACGCAATTTCGGTGAAGTGGAGGGGGTTTTCGGGAAAAAAAACCTGGTAGGGACCTTTTTACAGAAACTGAGGACCTTTATGTGATTTCAAAAAATACAGGGGTCTTTTTGGAAGAAAGATGATGTGGCATAGGTGGGAGGCCGGGAACTCCCCTGGCTTTGTTTTAGTGATGATATGTAATTGTATTTGATTCAATTTGCATTCGCTCTGTACTTATATGCAACATTATTCATATTCAAATATTGGTATGCAAGATATCCGTTTTTATATCTACGTCCAGAAAAAATACGAAGTTAAATATGGACAGTCATTGGCCGTCCGTGTACCACTTGGATCGATCGTACGTGCATGCCAGCCATCGCGGCCTGCAGCCTAGTACTGACAAGTGACAGTCAATGGAATTTGACATGCATCAGCCTCCAGTAGTAGTACTACAGAATTAAATTTTATGAGAGGGTCTTAAGGGGTGATCAATATGGCTTATGGCTTAAAGGTTAAGCTTATTTTTGCACTATTTATAATTTCGTTTTTTTCTGAATTTTTGATTTTTTTTTTTTGAGCTTTTTGGTCGGTTCTTTTTTTTCTCGTATTCGTTTGCGTTGTCTGTGATGGACTAACATATTTTTTATAATTTTCAATTTTTTTAAATTTAATTATGTTAAATAAGCCTCTCTCACCTGATGTTTTTTCACCACCACAATGTGTTTTCAGCCATAAGCTTTCAGCTTTCAGCCGAACCGATCACCACCTAAAACCTTTCCCTTGAGATTCTTTTTTGATTTTTGCAAATGACAGTTATAGATCTCAAAGTAACGTAGCAACCGCCGCTAGGTTGCTTTGAGATATGTGTTGCAATTAATAATTGGTGGGATATGTGTTGGAGAAGAGATATTAGTTGCTTGGAGATTCGTGATTATCACTTGGCAAAAATCAAGGAGGGATCTTAAGAAAGGGTTTCAAACCTCCTCCTAAGAATTTATTTCCGTAGTATTACATCTTGTCATAAGCTATAACTTTTCAGCCCAACACAACGACTCCATCCTCATCGCCATCTTGTAACTTACGAGCCATGTGCTTGCATCCATTTGATCCTGATCGAATGTACAGTACTAGCTAGGAGGCTGTGTAGTTATAGAAGCTATTCTTTTGTTTGATTGCAGCTGTATACGTACGCCGATGGATGGAATTGACTGATTTGACCTAGACGACGAAATGTGTGGCTAATTAATCTGTACGTCGCTTGAGCTGTAACTGTGAGCTAGCTGAGTCAAACAAATCTGAAGCTAGCCAGCCATATGTCTGGATGATCAATTGGATGCGTGCATGCGATTACGTGAAACTGTGCGACCGCTGGAGTTCGATTCCCACCAAACTGCATTGACACACAACGAAGCTTGTTACATATTTTCTCGTGCGCGATCAGGCCTGCAAAGAACATTACACCCAATCGGGATCGTTCGCTTTTATTTAAAATTCTCTATAGAGTACCCGTACCGCTATATGTTAGACCTTTCTTTCGAAGAAAAGGTGACGAAGAACCTATGCTGCTCATGTGTTCAACCGAAATTAGGCATGAATATATAGGTAGTGCTATATTATTAGTGCCCCTTTAGAATGGTGGCAAGCATGCATGCTAGCTCGCTTAATTATTAGTGCCCCTCCATATGATGTGAGCAGGCAAAAGAAAGGGCTAATGGATATGGATGGACCTCACTTTCTTTCCTCCGCGGCCAGTGATCTTGACATGTATCTCGCTTAATCAATGGAGTTTTGGGTGGTGCTCTAACTAGTTTTTGGCTTAGGTTTCTAACTGTGGCTTTTAATTGAAATTGTATTATACTAGCTGTTAACTTTTTCTAAAAAAAGAAAAAAATTGAAAAACAAATTATATCGTCACAAACAGCACAAAGAAAAAAGGGAGAAAAAAAAAGTTAAATTTAGAAGCTGATGTATTCCAAGTGACTTCTATATTAAATAAGTCTAAAGCAAAAAAACAAAAATTGAAGCTGTTTAGAGCAAGGTCCAGCCTTGGCCACGATCTCCTTCGATATCTCCCGGCCGGCCGGCCGGATCCATTGAAAGATGTGCACATGGATCACTAGCCGGTCATGCATGCAGAGGCGGAGCTAGAAAGTCTATAATAGGTGTGCACACCGGCGCCGCCCGCAGGCACCGCTCCGTCGCCACCCACGGCCCACGTCGGTCATGGGCACCGCCTTGGCCCTGGGCTTCTCCCCCCAACCTCTTGGGAGCAGCAGCGGCCTCTTGATCTGTTCGTGCGCACGCTCCGACTCCACCAGTCATCTCGCGCCGCCGCCGGTCTGTCACGCCCTTGCTCCCTGCTGGTTTTCCACCCCAGCATACATGTACATAGGCGTGTACAAACTAGTATCCCTCCTGATTGGTGTGTTCCCTTCAGTATATCCCTCCTTGTAAGAAACATGGTGAACGTGTTTCTTGGATTGCTTTGTAGCTGGTTTGTTTGAACCACGGAAAATTTTTTTAGATTAGCGTAGAAACCAAACCGTGCTGTCAAAGTCTCGCGAAATTTCCACGTCCCTAGCATGCCACTAATTTGTGATTGGTGACAGATATCTCCTTTTCTTCTAAGACAAATTAACAAATTGGTGAGCTTAAGGTGCCTACATGATCAGAGATGTAATGGAAAGGACCGGTGGAAAAGTACCGAGGGTGCTTACCATGCCACTGGTTTCTGACTGGTTACCGGCGATGCGAACGATAAGGTTTGTTAGCTAAGGAGGAACAGATACCTGTGATGGCCGGAGCACATTCATTTTTTGACTCTGGCTCGTTCATGTCATTCAGATCGACATCGTACACTGGTAATGACCAATCAGCTAGGGTTGGTGAGGTCGGTCGGTCTGGGGCTGCTCAGTGGCGCCCATCGCTCACATGTTCCCAGGTTTGTCTCTTTGGGCAAGGGAGTAAGGACTTGGTTCCAAGCCTGATTGGCTTTGGACTTGTCTTGTTCCTGCCACCTGAGCTGTTCCACTTCACTCTGTGGCACTGCTGCTGTTGTTCAGGGCACATCATCTCTATTGCAGTCAACTTCATGGATGCATCCATGGATTACAGTTTAGGGTTCCATGACTTTGAGAAGGACTGCTCATTAAGAATGCCACAAGGCTATCGCTGTACAGTTCATAGTTCATGGCACAGATGCTTGCATGATATGATGGATACTTGAGACTCCAAGTAGGAAACTTTGGCCTCGTATCTGATCTGATCCTTTGTTTAGCGAGGATAACATAAGATATTTGTGAGCTTCTTGCGTTCCAGAAACAGCTGTCCCTTACAAAAGAAAGAGAGCATAGGCTCTGTTCGCTTTAACTTTTATAAACTGATTTTCTATAGCAAATAATTTTTCTATAGTATCTGACTTTTAAACGGAATGTCTTTTCAAAATAATATCTACCAGTCGAGTGTAGCATATACTATAGCGACTTCATTTATATCAACTAAAATCGCATGAAAATATCTCTCTCCAAGCTGTTACTATTTATAAATCAAAATCAAAATCTATCAGCAAAAACCAATATAAACTCCCCTAAATAAACCTTGGAAGGAAATCAGGCAGCGGCAGTAGCATGAGAAACTTAATTTCTAACTGAAGATCATGACGAGCTTATTGTTGCTAATAGGCTCGACTCCAATATAACTTTACCATAAGTTAGTATTAGATACATCAGTTCAGAACTCATCATGAAACTAGACATATCTACAGTACACATCACAATCTTATTAAGTGTACTCCGACAAAAAAATTCTCTCTACACAATGCTCTTCATCTTACGCCTCAGCCACATGGTCCGAATATCTACACTCAGTGAAAGGAAAATCTCCCGGTTGCTCGGATCCAAGAAGACATCCGATGCAAGAGACTTCTCGAACGGCGAGAGGTCCGCCATGGCATTCATAAGCTCGATGCACCGTGGGATGCTGTACATGTCCACAAGGCTCTCTGGCTGTTTATCATCCCTCCGAAACTTGGGATCGGCATGTCCTTCCATAACATCGGATGTTCCATCCTCGCTGGGCCTCCTCAAGTGGCGCCATGGCTCTCCCCGCGCTTCCTCAGTAGGCCTCCTGGAGAGCTGCCATGACTCTGGCCGCACTTGGGTGATCGGTTTTGGGTATAGGTGCCCATTCATAGTCTGGATTTCAACGCCAACTAGAGTCTCCTGTTGGAATGAAGACTCTCTGGACACTGGGGATGGAGGGATATGTGAGAGTGGCCGATTCATGTAATAATCATCTTCATCGTCACTTGAGTCGGCTTCTGGTCCATTCCTTTCATTCGGTATAGGTGCAGCAAGAATACTTTTACCATCCAAAATAACACCAACTGCAGAATATGAACAAAAATATTTTAATTTTAGGAACAGATTGAAACCCATAATAGAAATCAAGACAGCTTCAAAAACAATAAATAAAATTCAAAATATTATGCTAAGCACCTTCATCAAAAGGAAAAGTATTACAACATAACACATCAGGTGAATTTCAAGATATCCAAAAATAATATGCAGCACAAAACAAGCTATTCTGGATGCCCCTATTTGTTAGAACCATCATTCTAGAGTGCGTACCTGCAAAAGGCTAAGATCATCTACGATAGCAATACATGGATAAATTCAATGGCTAGGTCTTATGTTCAATTGTTGAATGAACATACAATAGCTTCAATTTGTATTTA
This sequence comes from Bonia amplexicaulis, assembly GCA_036346245.1. Lineage (NCBI taxonomy): Eukaryota > Viridiplantae > Streptophyta > Magnoliopsida > Poales > Poaceae > Bonia > Bonia amplexicaulis. The sequence goes on along the minus strand of CM070743.1, from coordinate 8,178,172 downwards.
TGGTAGCAGATCGTCTCTTAACAATTGTCTACAGAAATATCGAAGGAGCTCGATATTTCACTATCCAATCATTTTTAGTATCCCTCAGTGACATGCTATTTACCATGGAAGACTAAAATCTGCACTTTACTTATTTAACGCACTGCATTATTTTGCAGTATCTAGTTGTTGAATATTTCCTTGTTCAAGATTTCACAACAGCGACGGTGGGTAAATACATCTAGCATAGTTATTGATTCACACTTTCATGTGCATTTAATTTATAGCATATCCTGACAAGAGCAAAAGTCCAGAACTATGCCTAGGGCTGCGTGGGCTAGGTCCCCCCGCAGCAATAGGTATAAATATGTTAGTTTTACCATTACATACATGAAGACATGTGGTCGAGTAGTTTATTTGTTGAGGTGAGAACATGAAGATTGTGAGTTGGACGATTGGCTTGAATTTTTTAAAAAGAATATTTCTATTCATGTGCATTTCACTTATAACAAATCATTACTGAAAGATGCGAAAGTGAAGAAGTAGCCCATAGCTCGGTGGGCCTGGTCCCTTCGCCAAAATAGCTATTGGGGAGCCATTCTTTCTAAATTGAGTGTTTCAGAATCCATGCAATCAAACTTTCTAAAATTTGACCATCAATATGTTTAAAACTATCTAGATTGTCAAGATGAAAACTATATCAGTAGATTTGTCATTAAAACTACTTCCATAGTATTACAATTTTATTAATTTAATACCAATATAAAGTTATAAAAAGTAATGTGCAAGTAACATATCAGAAACTAGAGCCAGAACTAGGTCAATCTTACAACACACATTACAAAGATCACTCTCCCCAAGTTCCCTACGCAGGCAAATCCCCAATCCCTCCTGCGTAGCACAGCCCACATGCCGCCTCCATCATACACTGCGAGACGCGATGCTTCGCCCTCACTGTGTATGTCAACAGCTCATGTCCCCTCGTGCGGTTGTGCCACCTTCATCCCCCCATACACCTCCATCCATGCATTAAGGATGCTAAGCTGTCGCCTTCATTGGTTCTCCGTGCATGCCACATTGCCACCACCCTACCCGCGAGGTCACGCCACAAGACGTTAGTGACCAATTGAGGCAAGATACTTCCCATTATCGTCATTGTGCGCCCGCACTGCCTCGGTTTCTAACCGTTGACGACAAAGGTGAGTTCAACTCTGGTCATCCTCAATTTTTGGTTCCACCACTGTTAAGAGACTATGAAAAGTCATACTTAAAAAGAAACGAGGGAGTAATTTTCATCATTAGATATGTGAACACAAGTGATTGAGTTGTTTATTTGTGGAGGTAAGAACCTAAAGATTTTGAGAAACCTGACTTGCATGCTCTTAAAAATATTCTATTTCAAGTGCATTTCATTTATAGCATATTCTTATTGGTGAAGCAAATGTGTGGAACTACGCCCAAGGTTGGGTAGGCCTGGTCCCTTCGCCACAATTGAGATGCATTAGTTTTCATCGTTAGATATGTGAAGACAAGTGATTGAGTGGTTTGTTGAGGTGAGGACCACAAGCTTGTGAGCTCGAAGCCTAACTTGTATGCATTGTTTATTTTATGTGCAGTTCCAGGCCCCATTTGGAACACAGGAATTTTGCAGGAATTTCACACGAAACAGCTCAATTTTCACAGGAATCGGGAAAAATTCTCGCATTTTAAACGGGATCTCAATTATAACAGTCTATGATGCATAGACACGGTAGGCAAGCCCCGAGGGCGTGTCAGACACAGACATTCTAGGAACGGAAGTGCCGAACCAGGCCAAGGGTTGGGTACCTCTACCACAATATATACAAATGTGTTGGTCTTCATTATTACATATGCGAAGACAAATTGCCGAGTGAGTTATTCATACACTGATCATGTCCGTCGTTGTCATCATCATTCTTGACTTCCAAGTAAAAATAGGCACCGGCAATTATGGCCATGGTTGAAGGGCTCATCACAATTGAAGCAAAGACCTTTCTAGCAATAGGTTGCTACCTCCGACTCTGTGGGTATTAAACAACAAAAAAGAAGAATTTGTTGCCTCTTTCGATAGAGAAGCATAAGACATGGTCTTATACTAATCAGTAGCGCAAAACTATTCATAGGGAGGGTGGCCTAAGTAGTATTGTTGGTTAGGGCGCTAGAAGGCTTGACCAGGATGGAAGGCAACACCTGGCATCTCTTATTGTACGCCATAGCCAAGCTCATGGCCATCTTCAAGCTTGTCAAGTTTTGCAACTTGTCCATGGTTATTAAGGCGTCGAGATATCGACGATATCTCGTCGCCATATCGTCGTGGCGGACCGGAGGCTCCATGCCGTCCGGACGGCATGGAGGTGGGCCGTATCCACCGTCGCCGCAGCCGGATCCGTCGTTGCCGCCACCGGATCCACTACCTCCGCCGTCGCTGTAGCCGGATCCGCCGTCGCCGCAGCCCGGATCTGTCGTCGCCACAGCCGGATCCATCGCCTCCGCGCCGCCGCATGCCGGATCCGCCGTCGCCGCCGGATCCGTCCGTCGCCGCCAGCCGGATCCACCGTCGTCGCCGCCGGATCCACCGCCTCCGCCGCCGCCATAGCCGGATCCGCCATCGCCGCACTGGATCCGCCGCCGCCACCGCCGGATCCACCGCCTCCGCCGCCGCCGTGGCCGGATCCTCCGTGGTGCCGCTGCGGGCGATGGAGAGTGGCGGCGGAAGAGGGGCTGCTCGGCCTCGCCGGCGACGGAGGTGGAGGAGATGGGGGAAGGCGAGAGGGAGAGAGGCAGGGGGCGAAGAGAATGCCGAGCGGCGAGAGGAGAGAGGCGAAGAGAATCCTGACCTTCATGAGTTTTGAGATTTTGCAATTTGGCTCTCTTATTTTCTGAAATTGCAATATAGTCCTTCTCGCTTTATATTTCTTCTATTTAGGCCCTTCGGAAGTCCAATATTGTTATAGCTACTTATGTGTATAGCGACGCCACGCTGCGCGCCATAAGCGATATTGTTGTGCGAAGGTGGTGAGTCGCCGCGCCTCGCCGCACTGGCTTAATAACCATGAACTCGACATCAACACGAAGGGGCTAGTCATCATGGTGTTCATGAGTCGGTGTAGTGCAATAGCGTGCAAAACAGCTCATGATACTCCACCATGCTATTCAGGTGAGAAGCCTCGTTGGCTCTCCCAATGGGTTGCTCAGGATTGGTGGCCTAAAGCGAACATGGCAAAAATCATTACCAAAGCCAAATCAAGATGCCCTCATCACGTCCCAACTGGGCATGCCACTTTGGACGACCTCCAGGATGTGTTACAATGCCAACTGCACCTTCCCATCGTATGATTTAGCTAAGGCATGGGGTCCTCATCGTATATAGGAAACTTCAATTTGTGGTAGCAAGGCATGGCCACCTCTTCCATCTGATGAAGGCTCAGGGGAAGCCCTTGGCCTATGACAACCGAAACTAGCGCCGCAATCGCATCTTGCATCTAAGGCATAGCATTCTGCTCAGAGGGCCATGGAAGGATGCACCTCAAGCAGCTTTCGCATGGACACAGCCAACTCGGCAAAGCTAGCAATCACCTTTGTGAGAATGCCTTCAAAGTTGCATTGCCTAATGGAGGAATACATGGTGCTCAACTCTTATACCAAGTTGTTATAGGCTTTGGTACTAGGACGTAGATTGTAATTTTATGGAACAACTAGTTAGTCGTTCTTAACCTCCTAAGGAATGCTACTTGTCATGTTCTCATGATTAGAAGAATTTTTTTTTGGTGAGCAGGAGGGGGGTTAGGTTGGGATTTGGGAGACATTCTTTTTGTACTTGCCCTAAGTCCTCCAATACAATCATTGTGTAATATGCTAATAGACAACTCCTAGTCCTAACATAGATGGAAACTATAACTTGCAAGACAACAAAAGGATTGCCTAGGTAAACCTAAAACACCACACTTCCCTATCTTAATTATTGCCGCCGACGCCACCTAGCAGTGAGCAAAAAAAAAATGAAAGCCGAATTTCCAAACTGTAAAACTGTATAGACCGATTTGTGCTAGTTCGGATGATCAATTCAGCCGACAAATCATTGGGGGCATTCTTTTGGGCTGCGACTTATGGCTTTTCGTTGCGGCTTATTAGTATGATGAATAGTAATTGCTGAAAAAAGTCAAAGCTAAAAGCCGGCTGAAAAGTAGAAAAGAACAAGGCCATTTTCAGTCTTTTCACTGCTGTAGTTCAAAAGTTCGGAGTTCGATTGGCATCTGACATCTTGAGCCCAAACCGATCAAATAAACTGAAATGAATCATGAATGCAATAAAACTCCCTTCGAGATCCCATCCCACCTCGCAGGCATATCATTAAGATCCCTATGGTCTTGCATATCCTATCATCTTCTAACTTTTTTCCTCCTCCATACCTCTCTTTATATCCTCTTTCACAATACTCACGTCACAATGGTGGCCTGGAATCGCGACCACATAATCCTGTTCCTGCTCAGCTGTTGTTCATGTCGACATCCTGAGCTCCTGGCGTCGCACATGTTGTGCAGGAATCCCACGTCATAGCAAGGGTGACGAATTCGTTTTCTTTTAGAATTAGGAATTCGTTTCCTTTTAGAATTAGGAATTCGTTTCTTAAATGACTATATTTTGTTCTGTCATTGATTTGCCTAGGCTATTAGAATATTAATCAAGGAACAATGAACTAGTTGCTGAATAAACCGACCGAACAGACCGAAACTTTATTCAGTCAATCAGGCTCAATTCGCATTTTCAATTCAACTAATTTGGTTTCCAAAATTCTAAAGCCGAAATTAACAATTTGGGCTGCAAATTTGCGAAAACTGACCGAACTAGCCAAATAATCACCCCTACGCCATCACCTCTCAAACTCTAGTGGGCCCTAAATAATGGGTTTGTACCACAATATCGGGTAACTAATCCTATCTGTGCAGATTTCCCAACAGCACCAATAAAAAGTAAAATACAAATCAGAGTTATGGCATTCAATCTCATATTGCAAAAAATCCATTCATTTCTGGGAGCACTAGCACAAGCAAAAATGGTTGAAAAGTCTATTGTTTGAAAGATAGTAAAACAAGAAAAAACCAATATCTAGTGCAAATCACCAACCCAATTGACAGTTAAGGAAGAAATTTGTGCAATATTCTACTTTAACAACTTGCAACTTACTAATTCCAAGGTTTGGCACCTCAATTGTATTACCTTTTTTCCCATACGGATTTTTACAATCATCACATTTACAGTTGATGGAGCATCCTGCCCCTCCCTTCAAACACAGAAGAAAAAAATCCATAGTCATGAGCTGAAACAAGACGAAAAACTAACAGAAGAGTATTGGATATGGAACCTGGTAGCAGTCACAGTATTTCTTAAGGCAGCCTGACTTTTTGCAAGTGCATTTTCTTCTAACAAGGTCCACAGGGGATATCATAAGTTGTTCCTAGAGACAATAAAATAGCAGGATCACCAAAAACAGAAAGAGGGAATAATTAGACATTAATAAGGTCATGCTTGAACAACATTTATACCACTGAATCTTGACCAGCCTCTGATGTTTGAACAACTTTCAAAGGCAAGACTGGTATATTCCGTGGAACTCCATGAAAAGGCTTGTTGTAACATGGTTCGCATCCACATGATTCAGAACAATGTGATCCAGAAGCAAAACACACACAGTAACTGCCAGAAAATAAAGCAAATGATGATTACAAATAAAAATAAACTTAAATTTAGCAGTAGAAAATATAGCAGGGTGTGTGCACGCACATGCATAGTTAGGTGGGTAGGGTGCGTGTTTGTATGTGCAGGAGGTGGGATGGGGTGCGCAGGTGCATGCATAAACCAGCCTGGAATGTTCAGTGTTTACTCTTTCCATGCATCACCATCCATGTAAATCCCCTCTCCCCCAAACTCAGTTCCCTCCATGGGATGAGTGCTGTGAAGCATTACATGGCAGTAATATGCAGGTCATGTACAGAAATCACAATCAGCCAGCTCCTGTGAATTGGGATTCAAGTGGGCAACTTTGCAATAGAATATAATAGAAAGATAAGTACGGGTAAATTTAAAACTGAAAAAGGGACCAGTTTCCTCTCGCAAATACAACAACTCGACATGCTCAAATAAAGTTGCTACACATGCTAAAATAGAGTTGAGAAATTTTGATACTTAAGCAGTCCCAAATTGACAATGGGTGGGTTCGGTAGAGCTTATGGCATGGCTTTCTATAGTAACTAGCTTTCAAACAGAGTGCCTTGTTAAGTACAAATCAATTGTAGTAGACATTATCCTAACTTCGTCTATATCGGCCAAAATCGCACATATCTCTCTCCGTACTCTCTTATGCGAACAGCCAGAATTCACAATTTTACGCCAAAAAGCCATAACACACAGCCAAACCCAATATTCAGTGTTTCTATCACACATTTAAAAAAAAGCGACCACTGAAACAAGGGTTTCTTCAAAACAACACCGGATTCGTTAGGGACAGCAAACTAAATTAGCACCGAATAAAAATGATAATCGCAACCTAGCCACAGCACAAACAATGAGGAGCTGGACTGAAAAAACCCAGATGGCTCTCGCTCGCTCGCTTTCTCTATCTCTTCCCCATCTAGTGCATCGAGTGCTATGATGATGAAACATACACGAAATTTGGTATTGACGAGACAATGGAAAATCTTGCGAGCCCAGAGGAAACTTACAGCTTCAGGCACTTGGACTTCTTGCAGCTGCACGTCCTGCACCATTCCCCTTCCTCCGCCTTCCTCCTAACCAACAAAAAAATCAGACCAAAAAATAAGCAGCACGCAACGAACCAAAAAAGGAAATTGGAGGCGAAACCAAAACTTTGCAGAAAAGGGAAAAGAGACACCGACTTCTTCTTCTTCTTGTTGGAGTTGCCGTTCGCCTCCGCCGGCGGCGACACGGCCGCGGGTATGGAGGTTGCGGTTGCGGAGACGGGAGCCGCAGCTTCAGAGGCGGGGACGACCGGGGCGGGGGCTGGAGCGGCGGGAGGCGGGGAGGGCCGCGGAGGGGTCGGGGGTCCGATCCGGAGGGCTCGAGCGGCGGAGACTTCGGGGGATCCTCGGGATCCGCGGTGGCCGTCGGATACGGAGACGGCGGCCGCCCGACCGGCGGCGGCGGCGGTGGATTCGCCGTGGTGGCGAGTCGAGGCGAGACCGCGAGAGGTGGGATTGGAAAGAAGAGGGATAGGGAGGCGGAGGGGATGGATCGGACGACGCGGGCAGGGCTTTAAGATTCGGGCCTGACGGCTGGAGGGTTCAGATCGGTGGGTCCTTTTTAGATCCGGATTCCGCTGATTTTCTACGGACTGATGCTAAAAACGCGATTGGTAATATTAATATTAATAACTATCTTTATCTTTACTAATATACTAGTCCAATGCGTGTGTGTTGCTATGAAATCTCAAAATCTAAAAGGAAACACTAACAAAATCACAATAATACTATATATTTTCTGTGTATATAAAATGCATATATGATGTCTTTTTTGCGAGGGTATACATAAAGATATGCATACCGAAAATTGTATTTTGGTCAGAAGCCGCCATGTACTTTTCCAGTTAGTAAAGGCATCGTGCTAGTCTTGAAAATTGCAGAACTCATCTCTCACTACAAACGTTTCTGCTCTTCGTAAGCTATAGTATACATTGAAAATTTCTATGCATTTGTACATTGGCATGAAGTAGATCTTGCCCTCCTGCCACCCTTCGAACACCCTGCCTGCTTATCTCTCAATCATTAAGTGATCAGGAATACCATCTTATCAGCACATTTTTGCCAAACAAGGTGAGCGCTAACATGAGAACAGGTTTTTATTTGCACGCTGCTGTAGCACATCTGAAAACGCTCGGTTCATACCTGATCTTTTTCCAAGTAAGGTACCCCAGTCATTCTCCTCTAACAATTTAGGTCTTCGTCTCGTCGTAGCCCAACGCCACTCAGTAATTTAGGTCTCCAAGCCATATGATCCAGCTGCATTTGCACAAAAAATCACCATTGTAAGTACTAACCACCAGTGGCGGAGAGAGGGGGGGCCGAGGGGGGCCTGGCACCCCCCATGCAGGATGCAGCCATCAAGGATCAAGCCCAGGGAGCCATGCAGGCATGCTGCATGCAGGCTATATGGAATCGGCGTATTGCCTTTCGGTTGGAAAAGAAAGGAGGATTTGGCCGGATAGCATTTCCAAGCCGAAAGGAAAGGAAAGAGAGGAGAAACTGCATACTATGTTATGTAGATTAAAGTTTTTGCTCTTGATTCTAAGACTTGCTACAACGCTCCTGATAGAATGGAGAGTTCCAATATGAATATTACTGCGTTCTTTAGATTTTTCTCGTGTTTTTGATGTGACCTCACTTCTGAGTGCTGGAAGTCTTAGTTTACGGTCCATACTTTCAGAAACATACCATGAAAACTATTAGCACTCTTTCTATTTGGAGATTATTAGCACTCATTGAAAAACCTTTTGAGCATGTGGTGTCTCGTGTACGTTACCTACACATGCAGAAGATGGTCTGCACTTTTACACAGTAGATTAGTTAGGGACATTCAGAATACAGTGAGCAGCAGAATGTGCTGTGCCATTGCCAAAGTTTCCAATCTTAAAAGGAGCCAATTTTCTCATGGCTGAACACAGTTTGATCAGGCTTTGTTATGAGCTTTATGAGCTATCCTGATTCTTGATAGAAACACATTCAGCTCGCCAGTCCCGCTCCCGCAGCTCGCCAGTCCCGCTCCCGCAGTCCGCGTCCGGCGTCTCGGCATCCGCGTCCGCCCGCGCATGGCAAAGGCAAAGTGCAAATCATATAACACGCCTCCGCGGCTCCGCCGACACCGTCCTTCCGTCGCGCGGTCGCGGTCCCCGTCAGGCTCAGGCGTCAGCGTCAGGTTCTATTCTACTTGTTGTCCATATTGTCCCCCCATATTCAATTCCTGACTCCGCCCCTGCTAACCACGTATGTATTGTTGTGCCCAACGCAGCCTAGCATATGATCTAGCACGTATGTATTGTTGTGCCCTGCAGCCTAGCATATGATCTCCGTCAGGGATGGCTTGCTCGTGGTCAAGGAGCTTCTTGGGAATCCGTTGGCCTGGCACATTGCAGATCCGTGGGAACTACGTGTTCTTGAGGATATCGGCAACGTCGGAGGTCCTCCTCACCTCGTGGCCTTCCTTCTCGTTGGACGCCAGGTGGCTGCAGACGAAGCAGACACTCGTCTGGTGCAGTGTCTATGCTCATCGCAATGCAGCCCTGAACCGCAAAAACCATCGTGATTTCTGAGCACTGGCTCGTGAACCTAAGCATGAGCAACACACATGCAAGAAGACGCGCACCTTGTTTCCAAGGCGCCCCATGATGCCTCTGCCCACGGAGTCCACCCTAAGGTGGCCGATGTGCTACACGAGCTAGGCGCGAGCCCACCGTCCAACTAGCACCTAGCATCTTAGTGAACATTGCTTACTTGTGCAAACTTTTTCTTTGAGAGGGTGGTGCAAATATTACTCGGTAGAATATGAACCTAAATAACAAATATACAACATAAACCGACATTTGCTCAGCAAACACCTTGTTTAAAATAAAATGTCAAATTTTACATTCAAAGCTATTTGGGCTGATATTTTCTCCTGATTCCCACTGAGATGCCCAATTACTGCCCGTTATTTTATCCATGTTTTTCCCCCTGGAAATTCCTACGTTTCAAAAGCCTCAAACCGCCAACAAAATGGTGTCCTTTGTGCAGTAATTACCTGGCCTGGTTCGGTTATGTACGGATGTTGTATAGTTGTCATGCAGAGGCTATCGGCTTCGTTCTTTTGAGTTTAAAATTATTCTTTTAGACTTAAGTTGATTTATGTTTATACTATCTATGATTTATGTTTATACTATCTACAGTAACTAGCTTTTAAACGATATGTATTTTTCAAGATTTATTAAGGCATGGTTAATAAAAAAATTATAGTAAAAAATATACTGAGTTCAGCTGTACCAGCTAAAATTGTATATAATTATTTTTCTCTGTGTACTGACTCTCACAAACAGCTAGAATTCAAATATTTAAGACATAAACCATATACTATTAACCCAGAAAAAAAACCCACCCATTGTCATACAGCCACAAATCACTTGCAATGTACTACTATTTTGGAACACTAGATGCGAGATCAGGCTTCACACGCAACAAGGCAATCTATAAACAAAACAAACAGCGACACATCACATGCGATTCCCAGAACGAAGCAACGGAGTAGTAGTATAACATAGCTGAAGCTCTAGTGCATCATTAGACAGATTTACCCCCAAGTCGTTAGTTTGTCTCGAAGATAATAATGCCGTATCGGCTACTGCTATTGAAACAGGCGAGACAAGAGACACACAAACGGACCGCGTACAAGGTAGTACCAACAAAGTTCAACTACAATCATTCGCAATAAATGTCTGAACGGCTCAATCTTATGCAACATCAAAGATGTAAATCATGGGGATTCTTGGATGACTTGCGGAGATGAGCGCGCTTGCTTTTAGAAGAATGTCCCCTCTGGAGGCTGCACTAATTTCCGGTTGTGTGATGCTGCCATTTCTTTCTTAAGCTGTGTCAAGATAACCTCCATTGTGTACTCACGGCGCCAATTTGACAACAGGCCAAATTTCCTTTGGTCGACCTGCATTTGCACCAAAATAAGTTTGAAATGCATGGGGGCACAAGGGAAAGAAATTATTCAGAATCATAGTGTCATACCAATCCGGTCTCAGGATTGACGCAAGTCATATTGATTCTTGAGTGAAATCTGACAGTTGGTGGCCTGTCTGGATAGTCCTTGTCACAGAAAAGCTTTAACTGGTAAATTCTTCCCTCATGGACGGTCTAACAAAACCAAATATAGATCAACAAGAAAGCACAAAACCCAGAACACAACAATCATATTTGAAGAATACTGGAGTAAGAAAATGGAAACATCTTACATTGTGGGGACCGATTATTGTGCCTGTCCAAGAGCGCATGTAGATATCATCTGCATCATCCATTCCATAGCTAACTGTTCCATCCCCAATGCCCTTCTCTCCTCTCTCAAGCTCTTCTAGCAGCCTGAAGTTCCTGGGCACTGCAACAACATTTTTATACCAGTACCAACTACATTAATAACTTCAGCATTGGAACGTCTAATTAAATTTGATGTTAGGAGAGCTGCAGAAAAGATCATCAACGAATTCCACCCAAATACACAGAACCAGGTGACTGTTCTCAGAATGGGCAACATTTTCACAATTCCAATTCTACTGGCAAATTTTCTAGCATAAGTTATTCCAATAACCAATAAGGAGCCAGACAGCCAGTAGATAACTCAGGAATGTCTGCACCCTGCTGCATCGAGCAGAACATTCAAAGAACAACAAATCTCAGATATTTCAGTGTCAATATCTGCTTCTGTGATCTTGGATTCTGATTAATTGTGTGCATCTTCTGGTGTGCTATCTCCCTTGGCTGCCTAGTGAAGCATCTAGGTCTCTAAAAATGGTTTTGATAATTAATGACGACCGCTTAAGGGGCTAATGTTTTTGTTAAAATGATTGAAAGGTTTAGTCTCGAATTTGGAGAGTATCTTGGAAAATACATGCAAGAATGATTAATGATTGGCATGGCTCAAGGCAAATGTATAAAATAGCCTAACGACCTCTTTTATAGGTTTTACCGATCTTGACATATGTTAGATTAAGACCGGATTGGTAGGCTAGATGCCTTACTATTAAGAGAGGTTTATGGCTAGTAGATTAACAATAATCTTGTGCCACATTTATCAACCTCAGTGCATGCATGCATTTGGATTTGCTTTTGTTGCCCTCTCTGCTGTGTTTTTTGAAATCCAGTATGACCGCTGTTGAAACCGCAGTAGTACAACTGCATCGGTACTACCGGAAATTACACCCCAGTACGTTTTTTCCAGAAAGCTGTTGATTTGGACTTTAACTAAAACGTACTACCGCTGTTCTTGTCTGTTAGTACCGCGACTAGGGGTGCAATCAGGTCGGATTCGGACAGACATTGTTCATACCGTATCCTAACCCGTGTTTTTTCTCTGGATTCGGAGTCGGATATAGTAAGGCCGGATACAAATACGAATTCGGATTGTTCGGAATTTCGAATATGGTACCATTGGTACGGATACATGACGATTTCGGATCGAAAACGGATAACATAGGCGGTTAGTATGTGCGTACATAAAGGAACATACATTAAACCATAGCATCATCACTTCAAGCCTTCAACTAGCAATAAATTCATCTAGATTACTTGAATACGATAGCCGACATAACACAAGTTCAACATAAACCCGAATTCTGAACGAAGGCTTACAAGGGAAAACAATTCTAGCACTAATCCTGGTTTAAGGAAGAGTTGTAACTTGTAAGTCCTATCTACCACCATTTTGTGCAAATCTAGTCCATCAAATCAAAACCTCGTGTATGGAGAAGCCACTAACCCGTGTAACGCATTCCAATAAAATAACAGTACTGGCAAATTCCTCCTATCTTTTGGACAGATCCGACACTTCCTACCCCATGATAAACTGATAAAGAGTGCCTACAGCTATGAGCTTTAGCTTCATGCGATTGTTCATCCAAATGGGGCACACTGATATGGTCCAGAGAACCCTGCACCCAAGACATTCATTCCCCGGAAGGCGGGAGCGTATGGCAGCTTGTTAATTCTTCCTAAATACGAACTAGTATGCAAGGGCGGGCTTCAACGCGGGTCATGGGGACTTAAAACGTGGGGTTAATTCTACCTAAATTTTTTTGTAAATTAAACTGCTATTAATACCACTAGTCTAGGGCTTCAGAGACCCTAGTACATGTACTTGGACATGGGTGGATCTTGCGCGCGCGCGCGCGCTGAGGAAGAAGAAGAACCAAATCGAACCATGGATGGATGGATGGATCCACAGCAGTAGCAAACAAATCGGCGACTAACTAGATGGATTGGAGAGAAACCCTTGGGCTTGGTTGCTCACATCGCAGCAGAGAAGATAACGGAACAGACTAGAGGGAACAATCCGAGCAAGCTAGGGCTTACCGACAACTCCGGATGGATCTCCACTCGACGCCATTCCAGCAGAGGGGAGGAGGAGGACGCCGACGGCTACGAGAGAAGGATTCGAGGCGGCGCGCGTGGTAGGAGGAGGCCTGGAGTCGTGCGTGCTCGGCGGCGCAAGCGCAGGCGAAGATTTCCCCTTGGGTGATGTGATGGTGTGGTGGGGGTGGATTGGAGAGAGACGATGGGGAGCCCAGCCGGGAGGAGGGCAGGCGGTGGTATACAGCACAGGTGCGCCGGGTTGGACCGACCCGAGGCTCGGCCAGTTGGTCTGTGGACCCACACCGACTTCAGGCCCAGTCTTTCCATGGACACCAGTATGCTTGTCAATTGTCGGCTAGGGAATGCTATGCTGTGCACTGCACCAAATCTAACTGGATCACATGGAGATTATCAGATTACAATCATCATGCTAATATGCTATATTCACTCATTCGTTTCATACTTGCGATTTTGGTAATTCCGTATTAGTACTTCTGAAATTAGTATAACAAATTTGGCAAGACCAGCTCACCGCTGGATATTGGCAAGTAATAGAGGTAAAATTTGCAAATCTCCAGGAACCACTTGTCATAAGATGCAGAACCTCAAAGCCCTAGCTAGCGTTTTTTTCTCCAAGTCCTACAGTTCCATATAATTTTTATATAATCAACATATTGCACAAGCGAGTTGCCAAACGATAAGGTTAAATTCAGCACGTACAGGACGGTCCAAATGATCCCAAGTATATATAGAGCATGTTCTTTTTGGCTGCGGCTTGTGACTTTTAACTGCGACTTCTGACTTTTGAGCTGTTTGCATGAGAGATTACAGAGTAACAGAAATTCACGTGCGATTTTTGCTGATATAAATAAAGTCAGTAAAATATGTACTACAATTAACTAGTAGACCCTATCTTGAAAAAAATACTCTATTTAAAAACTAGTTACTATAGAAAAGCCGATTTTAGAAGCTGAAAAGAACAGGGCCATAAGTCGTAGCAGCTTCATCCCAAGTACATAATATATAGATCTCTTGCTAGTTCGAATGATCTCAGGTGCATATAAGGCATGAAATGATACAGATGAACAGGGGTGGGCAACTCAGCAGGGGCAGAGCATCTACAAGCCTGGACATAATTTACTTGCGGTCCACTAGGCACAGGAGGTTCTTTGGGAAGGGGGCGGGGGATGTAATTTGGACAGCTTGATAGGTACATGTGCTGGATTATTTAACATTCCACTCTAGAGAAAACACGGGATAATTATCAGCCTCTAAACAGACCTGCAGAAACAAAACTCCCTTGGTTCACCAAACTCTGAAACATGATAGAACCAACTCCGATGCAGTCTATGGGACATCGGCGATCTGGGGAAACAAGTAAATAAGGAAATAACCTGTACAGGAACAGAAATTAATTAGAAGGGTACAGATTAGAAACAGAATTAACATCTGAACAAGGGGGGGAAAGTTTTACCTCAAGTGCCAAATGCTGATGAAATCAAGGAGCCGGCAAGCTGGACTTTGGATCCTCGTTATTTACATCACCGCCGAGAGAAGGGAAAGAAGGGATGGACTTCAGAATCAACTTCCTGCCGCTCTTGCAGATTGGAGACAATCCAGTACCAATGCGCGGAGGAGAGATCCTCTTTTTATTAGGTGACACAACCTTGACAGAAGTTTGAGGGGGTGAATTCCCTTTAAGGGTATCTGATGCGCCTTCCCCAAGAATAATTTCTGAATAGCTTTCAAATGGGGAGAGCACAATGTCAGACTTCAGTGGAGCTTGAGACTTATATAGTCGAGAAGAACACCCAGTGAGCTTTGTCGAAGATCGTGGCTTCTTGGAGCATGAAGGTGGAAGAGCATCCAAGTGTCTGGAAATAAGAAAAAAAATGCCTCAAATTTTAGTATTTTACATAAGAGGTGAGATTCACAGTAACATATGTGCATATGTATGATACACAAACCTGCAATCTACAATTGAAGGTGTTGTCAGCACATTCTCAGCAGGAGCAAGATCAGTAGCTTGGTAAATAACAAATTGTTTATCACTTTCACTTTTTTCTTCTATCACACAAGCATTCTTTTCTTCGTATCTCTGCTTAGCTTCCTCTATGCTTAAAACCGCAAGTCCTTCAATGAAAAATAAGACCATCAAAAACTGGTACATCGTTAAATTAAACAAAATTTGAAACAGCTATACAAGAAAGCTATGTCATGGTCATATAATTACCAAAACTTTAGCTCTACTAAGATGATTATTACTTTTCTTTACTCACTATTCTATTCGGTGCTGTTACAACTTTTTATAATAACATATGTAGATGTAGTTTTTGAGCTACTGTAACATCTTAACAAATATATCATCATCAAAGCACAAGATAATCTTAGGATGTCTAGTGGATTTTGTTTAAACAATACAAAAGCACACAAACAAAGATGCACCGGCATGAGTATAATTTTTGCTTAAATTTAAAAGTGCAAAAGGTGGCTGGGATAATTTCCAGCAGAAACAAATTATATACTAAGCAGGCAATGGTCCAGACTTCAAATTGAAGCTGTGTAGCCAGATGTACTAACTTCATCACATTCCACAGTTATAGAAGTTCCAAGAAAACACCTTTCATCGGAATAACACGCAAATTATTCTGAGAAATTTTGGTACATGTCCGGTATTACATTTTTAAGTTGAAAGATCAAACTTGAGCTCCCCGACAACTTACATTTTTGATCTGACGCAATTACTCTTGACCTAAAGCTCCCTCAACCGTTACTATTGAATGAAACAGCACAGATGCAACTATGGTCTATGGAGCATGCAGGCAGTTTGCGAATTTATAAGGAAGAAGCTTATCAAGATGAAATGGACTCACCCTCCCTTCTCCCAAAAGCATTCTTGCAGCCCTCACATCTGCAACTAATGGAGCATCCCACGCCACCCTTGATGAAGAGTAATAGTAAGACAAATGCAAGAGGGTTAAGTAAAGAGTATTAAATCAGGTGAGAGTTAGAACCTGATAGCATTCACAGTATTTTTTTAGACACGATGACTTCTTGCAATTGCAGCCTCTTTTGTGACGAGCCGAAGCAGGAGTGTTGTTCGAGTCATCCTATAATACAAAAGGAATTATATGAGCGATAGTAAAGGAGAAAGAAAGTAAAACAAAAAGATTGGCTCTTACCCCTGATTCCTGACCAGGCTCAGATGTGCGAATTACTTTAGGGGCAAATGCTAGTGGATTACGAGATTCGATCTGCTCTCGAGTAGATAGAACTGTTTCCATGTTACTAGGCTTATTCAGACAGCCTTGACATGAACAAGGTTCTGAGCAAAAGACTCCAGCATGAAAGCACTCGCAGTAACTGCATGAGAATTAACCAAAAATGCCATTATATTAGAGATGGTAGAACATATCACAGCATGAAAACAGGATTTGCAAAAATATCTAGTAAAGAACAAAAGGCTCTTCAAAAGGGACAATAGTAAGGAGAATACAAACACTACAAAAGAAGCAATAGAAAAAATAATTCAATTCTAAAGGAACATCTTGGATAGTATCTTAATTTCTGATGCTAACTTGCTAAAATATCGTGTGCTAGAGAACCAAAGGTAACCTGGGTATGCTGCATGATCTGCTGATCCATGTCAACAAGATAGTGGTCTTTTTTTCTTAAGAAATAATTACACAAAAGATCAAGTTTCACAGCCTGATGTAAACAGAATGGTCCAATGCAACTCATGGAAAGATAGTGTTTAGCCGTGTCATGGAAAACAAGCAAAAATGATGCGTGAATTGTTACTGGCAGATTACGGATTTTGTTTGTTATCATTGAAACCCAAATGCAGCTAAAATGGAATAATAAGACCTAGAAACATAATTTCGTTTTTCCAGCATAATCATTAATCAATCATTCAATATTTCAATCTAGTCTTCAAGAATACAGCCATTTAACATAGCAGCTCCCAAATTTAGTGTCTTTCAGGTATTCTCTTTCATTAAGTCCCTTGTCAATCATTTGGTTCAAACATATAAATTCTCTTGGAAAAAAGACTCTGAACAGATGTCACATTAACTATAAGACATGCTTATCAAAACCTGTTCTTTCACAGGAGATAAACATTGGGGACAGTGGAAAAAAACAGTAATACCAGTAAGAAAATTGAAAAGAAACTCAACCCTCCATATTATATCTTTAGATTTACATTCCTCTAAATGCTAAGTCAGTTGCATTTTGCCCTTATAAAGTCTTATACAATGAACACGCCACAGCTTTCTGTTTTATGTCATCGAGGGGATGGAAAGAACGCCCTATGCCTCTATGGCATCATCACTCAACATCATGTCACCATCAGTTGTTGTGTTGCGCAGGTATGAGAGGCAGTAAGATAATGCTGTGGCTAAACCGCATTGAGAGAGGAGAGGGAGGCCGAGAAAGAGTCTAGAGAGCTGTCATTTTCTTTTGCTGTAAATGCCACAGTGGTACAGTACTAATCGTGGGTGCTCCCAGATGGGAGTTTTACCAGCTTGGTCTTGTAGCAAAAACTTTTCTACCATTCCATATGAATTGGCAGGGCTCCTACCCACATTTTGAAAAAAAGATCTAGAAACAATAAGATGGATAAGAAGAGAGATTAGCGATAGGTTAGAAATTGGTCAAAATTTATAAATTAAAAATTAATCACCGACAGTAAGGGTACTATTGAAGGAGGGTCCCCGTGCTACTTTAGGCCCACGACAACTTCAACATGATGACACACATCAGAGAATCTACTACGGACCAACCCCAAACGAAGTCCGCCACGGACGGGGACCGCGTCACCCCAAACAGGGTCTGGAAAACCAAGACGGAGCCCGAAGACCGACCTTGGCAAAGATCCGAGTCCCCCCACAACAGGTCCGTGCCACCCGAACGTGGTCCGGGGCTAACAACCATGAACGAGGTCCACGAACCTGCCGCCGAATCCCTCGTACGCGGTGGGACCCACTTGGCGGGAAGGACGAAAATACCCTTAGGAGTAAACTAGACCCTAGAGCAAACTTGTAACTTCACTCGCCTCATCCCACTCTATAAATAGGATCTCTTGTAAGTAGGGATGGGGAGGCTATTTTTATAACCCTAGATACCTATATGCAATACACTTTGTATGATTCTCGTTGAATCCCTTCGCATCATCAACGGTCCTCGAATCCAACAAGGGGTGCTTATAAATATATTGTCCGATCTCGCATTCGATGGTAGGTACAATTTACAATCATAAGGCACTTCTGTAGAGATCCAAAATATAGGGGCACTTTCGTTGATCAAATAGTACAGAGGTGGAAATGTGTTCGATTGCAACAACAAAAAACTTTAGTGTCATTATGACAATAAATCAGTCAAAACAAGCATTGATGATGTGGCCGAACCGCCAAACTGTTGCAGAGCAACACTGAAAAATCGAAGAGCTGGAGGACCCTTATAATCATTCAGTTATCTACCCAAAAAAAACTCACGTGACCAGATACTATGGTTTTGTATAGTATTACGAATTTACGATGGCTTTTCAAAAGCACTTACATTGTTTCTATTTTTGGATATAACAGTTACTTGAAAGCATCTTTTTTGGAGGCAGAGCTTACTAGAATCTCTAAAGATTACCATAACTAACTAGATTCCACAGCCCAACACAGTAACCTCTAACCACAAATAGGCCCTAAAGCAAAAGGTTGGAAAATCAACCAGCTCGCGAATGCAAGGATGAATGAGGAAATCATACTAGAGAGATGACTGCAAAAGGAAGCTTGAACACCATGCATCAACTTGTCATGAATCATAAATAGTTAGAACAACAATTTTATCTTAACATTCTACCCCAAAACTTGGAGCACCTGATAGAGCACGATAACTCACTAGACCTATATCTTAAGCATGGGAAAAACATGGATACGTAACCCTAAAATAAACCTCAATACTAATAAACAACACCAATACCTTAGAACAACCGATAATTCAAACTTGCTTTCGCTTTTGCATTAATCTTTTTGCATAGAAGTAGATTAAAAAGAGGTGTAAGACAGTAAGAGACTTACAGTTTTAAGCATTTTGACTTCTTACAGCTACAACGCTTGCATGAAGTACCATCACCGTTATCAAACTTGAGTCTGCATAGTACAAATGCATTTCATGATTTGTCCAATGAAATGGTGCTGATGGCATAAATAATGGGCATAGACATAGTACCTTTTCTTCTTGAGACTACCCTGACCAGACTCATCATCAGCATTTGCAACCATGGTTATCTGAGAGGAATCATCGTTTATAATATTTAGTTCATATGTTGGTGGACAAGAACCAATAGCACACGGGAGGTTGCTGACTTGATTTATAGAAGGTTGAGCATCATGAGGGACTATCTTATCTTTTGGTATTGTGGCAAGGGCATTCAAATGCAAGCCAATACCAGGCAATGCGCATGGAGGGGTTCTCGGAAGCTTTGAGTTGTTATCACCAGTGATAGTTTTGCATCTGGGGGTAGCTGAATTTGCAGAATGAATATCTGAGGTGTTCTTAATACGTTTATTAATAGCCCCGGCCTTTTCATTGAAAAGGCAACGCCTGCGCATGCCACGTAAATGCTGTGATAAGGCCTGCCAGAACAAGAAAACAAGTTCTTTTGTATCCGTAAGAATAAACATTGGTACTACAGTTAGATTAGCAATAAATAGTAAAATCAGGCACCATTATGCAATAGATTATAGATGCAAGACTGGATTCATTTTTTAGACAGAGAGTTGAATCTTAATGACAAGGTTGTTAAAATGCAAACACCATATTGTCAAAGTGAGTACATCACAATGAAAAAGGGCATGAAAGACCTCAAATCAACATTGGTTTGCTAAGGGCCTGTTCTTTTCCTCCGAAGCCGGCGGCTTTTGGCTTTTGCTACAGTACCTAACTTTTAAACGGAGTATTTTCTCAAGACGGGGTTTACAGGTTAAACGATCTACACGTTAAAAGCCCAACATCTGTACCTGCCAAAATCGTAAATGAGTACCCGTCTCTCCGTAATCTGTATCGTAAACAGCCAAAATTCAAAAATTTCAGCCAAAAGCCATAAGCCGCAGCCGAAAAGAACAGGCCCTAAATCGGTTCTGTTACATTTTATTTTCAAGCTCGTTACATTTTATATATAAAAGCATTGTTACATTTATTTAGACAAATAGGCACTTAGCTATTATTCATTGGTAAAGCCAAATGTGAATATTTCAAAAAAATTAGATAGTAGCAAGAGGTATACATACATTTTGGTCCATTGGCATGTAATCACTGGGCTCATTGAGCTTGTTACAGATTTGATCATTTGACACCAACTGGCTTTGACAAGCACCATGGAGCATTTGTGGGCTATAATTTGTTGCAGACCCTTCAACTGCCCCAGACCAGTAAAGATCATCATGTGCAGAATCATGGATGTAAGAACCACTTGACCCACCAGTCAACAAGGATTTACAAGAGTAGGCATTATCCATTTTTAATGTCTCATTCACTAACTGTTTTTCTGCCTCAAATGGTGGAGCTAATGTCAGCATATCACTGCATACTTGGTGTGTAATCAAGTAATCCCCATCATATGCCACAAGTTCATCCTTATGTTGTTCATGTAGTTGGTTTTCATGAGCATTTCTTGCAGAATGTGATGAGTCCATTTTGTCTGGGACACTCTGATCAACAGGGACGCCTTCTTGCTCTGTACACTGCTGGTATGTATAAAGATCTGTTTTACCATCAGCGTTTTGATTCTTATCACTTTCCGCACTGCCACCACCAAGCTGGATGGATTGAGGCAAATTACTTGTAGAATTTGATGTATTGTCAGAAGAATTGATAGAAGCCTCATTTAAGTAACAAGTAACACTGCAGTTTTCTGAAACAATGTTTTTGCATTCGACCGATCTTATAGAGCTTGTAGTCCCTTTCCGTGTTCTGACACTGTTAGGAGAGTTTGATTCTTGAGAAAGTTGAACACAATCATCCCTGGTTAATATGACAAGACATATAGTAAGGATAAAGCCTATAAATTTACCTGATCGGAAGTTCAGATCGCACACGAGCTAGAAAGTAACATAAATTTACCTGATCAGAAGTTTAGATTCCTTTGCTGGGTTGACATGTGGTGAGGCAAAGATTGAAGAAACAGGAGCCAAGTCTGATGACTTGAATAGCTGCACATTGTGTGCTGAGTCTAGAGGTTTAGGTGGTGGTATAGGAGATAGACTATTGATGAAATTAAAGACAGGAGAGTCCTGCAGGTAGGAAAATCCAATTAGAAAGGAAACCTCGTATCTTCATTTCATCACAACTAAACAAGTATAAAAGTGAACTTAGCTGCAAATAATTTTGCATGGTATCAAATCTAAACATAAGAAGGTTGCAAAATCAATAGATGCACGAACAGTATGGGAACACCTAAATGTCAATGCGTGATGAATCAACCAAATCCAAACCATAACATCCACCAGCAAATGCATAATCTTCCCTATGAAGAAAAATTATCATCTAAATAGACACTATAGCCATCGAAAACATCTTGTTTCTAAATCGCATAAACCCAGTAATTGACACCAACTTTGCCCCAACCCACCCCACCCAGAAAACACACAGCCGCACAGGCAAAATCCCAACAAGCCCAGATGAGAACATTCTTAATGGAGGGAGTGCCTCAGCACTTATATACTCCAATCGCATCACAAGTGATAAAATTGCTGCACACTCAACGCAAGCAACTCCATGTGTAACTTTCTTTCTGAAAACCCTAACTCAGTTATGTCTTCTATTAACGAAGACACCAATTTTGCAGGCCATCCCTAAAGGACTTTCAACAGCCTAGATCGAATAGGCAACCAATTCAACAGGTCAAAGCATACAAGCATTTGCAACAAAAAAAGAAGGAAGTGCGGGACTTACACAACCAGATCCTAAATAGCACACAGATTTCACCATGACCAAATAATATGCCTAATCAAACTCTCACGTCCAAGCTAAAGGCAGCACTAATCTCGGCCCAAACAACATCAGCATCCAAATAACTCGCATTTCCCATGGATATGCACAGCAACAACCGAACCAAAGTGACCAGATCGGAGTGCATTGCTGCGAGCCACGGATCCACTAGTCTACCAACTAAAATCGCCATTTCTTAACAACGCGTACATCAAAGCGTCTGATACTTTGAGAAAACGAAGTGGGCAATCGAAACAAACAGCCGACCTCCCAGAACTCGCCAACCCAACAACCGAATCGATTCATCTAATATGAAAGGCCCAAATCCCTAACGAAGATGCGCACAACATGATGGGATATTATGTGATTAGAGACGGAATCAAACTCCAGCCTCTCCTCCGAGGAAACCCCTTGAATCCCTCGAATCCAAGCCCCAACCAATCGAACGAATCCAACCCGCAAAACCTCCCAAAAACTAAAAAAAAAAACGGGGTACCAAATCCGCACCGCCGCAACCTCTAACCCGAGGAGCCAACCAGTCCAGCATCGCAGAAAGCTCGGGAAAATAGAAACGTCTAAAACCCTAATCGCCCACCAAAAGCATCCCCTTAAGCCCCAACCAATCGAACGAATCCAACCCGCAAAACCTCCCAAAAACTAAAAAAAAAAACGGGGTACCAAATCCGCACCGCCGCAACCTCTAACCCGAGGAGCCAACCAGCCGCCGACCCCTAAGGCCCTAACCCCCGAATCGCCCCCAGAAAACCCCGAAAAAAAATCAGGGGAAAGCAAGGCAAGCCGCCCGTGGGCGAGAGCACGACCTCGAACCCGGCGGCGGCGCCGGCGCGGGGCCTATCCGGCGTGTCCATCTCCTCCGGCGACCCCGCGGGGGATCTCCCGCATCTGCCTTCCTCTCCCTCTCGGCCGCCGCTCTCCTATTCTTCTACCGCCTCCTCCTACTACTACTGACTGACGAATGATGAGTACGACCGCCACTAATTTTTACTGGGCCTGCCTGCCCCGAGGGCTTCCTCCGCTTTCTATAACGCTACTAGTGCTTCCGCCATTGGTCCGTGCCGTGCGCGTGGTCGGATGCGTTTCAAGGAGGCGGCCATGGGCGGGAAGCCCATTTTTCGCAGGCGGGGCCGCGGTCTTATTGGCTGACAGGTGGGGGCTGGTGTAATAAAGTATATCCAACAAAAGGAAAACAATAGAATAATTCACCTAAAGGAACACAAAATAACGTTCAATTAAAAAAATTTATCCAACTAATTAGTTGTATTGTAATAAAATGGACATATTGTTTCATTGAATACGATTACGGATACAGATAGTCCTGATAAAATAATATTATGGATACTAAAAGTCCATACCATATTCGTATCCATATTTTTTATGTGAATTCGAATACAAATACGATAGAAATTGTAAATCAGATGAGAAAATACATATCATATTCGCATCCTATCGAATATGGTAACAGATAATTTGTATCCATGTTTTGCCCCTATGTGGCTGTGTGGTTATAGCCAACCGATAAAGTTAAAATCTACTAATATCTAGCAGACTAGTAAATTTATTTATGAGCAATTTTATTGGTTACTAAATGTAGCAAGAGGAAATATATGTGTTGTTGGCATAGTGCTCAACATTGTAGCAAGAGGAAATATGTGTCATTGGCATAGTGCTCAATTCTTCTCATATGTATGTTATTAATGGCCAACTCATAAATTTAAATTTTAGATAAGATCTATTGGGCTAGTAAAATTATTCACGGGCGATTCATTGAATCCATCGATGGCGCTAGCATGGGGACTATCCTATGTGTCCATCTTCTTCAGCAACCTCATGGTGGATCTCCATTTGTGCAACGCCTTTGGATCGCTATACTCACGTCTAAATCTGGGCCTGCTAAACCAACATTCCGCCCCAGGTTATTAAGCCGCTATACCCGCAAGCTTAAGCCCAACCACTAAGCAACAATCAAAGGATCTTGGGTCACAACCATGAGGCCTAAGATGTATCTGAGATACATGTGCTCTGATACCAATTGTTGCACGACGCCTTCAGACCACTATACCCACATCCGAACCCGACGTCACAGCCTTAGGTCGTTGAGCCGGTATACTCGCAAGCCCAACCATACAGCAACAACCAAGGGATATTAGACTATGTCCCTCCAAAAGACTAGCCTGATAAAGTAGGTACTCCCTCACTCTTATAAAATCGTGCTCCGCCTCCTCCCATAATCAATATGGGATGATCCAAACAAATCTTCTCCTCACACATCTGGTGTGCTCCCCATCAACCGTGAGGATGATCTCAACAAATCTTCTCCTCACTTATCGGGTGTGCTCCTTGGCAACCGTAAGGCATGAGATGTATCTAGGATACCTGGACCCTGATACCAATTGTTGTGTAGCGACTTTAGACCTCTATACCTGCGTCCAAACCTAGACCCCCTAAACCAACATCCTGTAACCAAATCACTGGGTCGCTATACCTGCAAGCCAAACTACATGGCAACAACCAAAAGGACTTAGGTCACTTTCCTCCAAACGACTAGCCTGATATATGGATACATCTTCATCCTTATAAAATCATGTTGTCTTCTCCCACAATCGATGTGGAACTATCCACACAATCTCCCCTAATACAAGGCTGATTAAAGGCGATTTTAGCTGAGGTGGCACCTACTTGGCATCGACATGGACAAGCGTATTAACACGTAAGCATCAAATCACATCTTAGTCAGCTATACAAACGTCCTAATGAATAAAAGAAATATAAAATTGATAGGTCCACATGTCATCCTCAAAAAAACACCTTCTTCCTCCTCATGTTGCTTCACCTATCCACACATATGTCGTCCACTACCGCTACGTTACTGTAACATCATAATTTCATAGCCTTTTGAGGCTTTCAAAATAAAAATAACCATTTGGATTTTTGTGAAATTAATTAAAACTTAAATTAATTTTTTATTAATTAAAAGGATTTAATATGACTAAGTTAAACTTTAAAATTTGTTGAAAGTATTTTATTTGGGTTTCTTGTATTTACAGGAATTTTCAAAAAATTTCATAGTTACTTGCTATTTACTAGAGCTCAAATGAATTTAGTAGAATTTCTGAAAAATAGAAAAACCTAAGAAAATCCTAAAACCCATGTGGGCATAAACCAAATCCCTCCGACCCAACCCACGCTCGGCCTATTCCACCGGCTCAACCGTCGCGTCCCACATGTAGTGAATCTGACTGAGTGGCCATATTAACCAATGGTCACCGCTCGATTCATCTGCAGCCACCCAAGTTGACATGTGCCATCCATCTAAAGGGCATCATCTCCGAGGGGGTTCACCGTGTTCGTTCGGGACTTCGCCTCGGCGTCCGCATCGTGCCCGCTCCAGACTCGTGCCCGTCTCCGCCTCGCACTCCTTGGTGTCCACGCCATAAATAGCGTGCCCACCTCTTGTTTGCTGCAAGTTTTTTAAGCCTTTCAGGCTATTATCTGTAAACTTGGCCATAAGGTCGCAACTCTAATAATTAATAATATTTTTATCTTTTCCTTTATTAATCAAGTGTATGGTTGGTACTTCATCTATGTTTACACTGTGTGCACTAGCGTGATCCTGGACTAGTGCAACATACACAAAGAGGTTCGGATTTACATATTCGGATCTTGACACTTACTGTCTAACTCGTGCCTCCCTTTTAAGCCCTGGGTGACACGTGCACCTGGACACCTCGATAGAGGAGAAGGGCTCAAGGGGCTCGAGCTCATTTGCTCCAGCCACTAAGCTCCACCGAGCTTGCGTGATTGCTTCAGTGAGCTTCACCCTTGAACCCGACATGCTTTGGCTTCACCTTAGCAACCTTTATCCATTATTCACCTCCATTTTCCCTCTCGTGCAAAGGATCATCGAGAAATGCCAGTGTCTCCTTCAACTCTAGTGGCACACCGCCCGACACCTCCACATCCAACCTATCGTTCTGACCAATCGGGTGAGCCCTTTCCAAATCCTTTCTCCATGTTCCACCAAATCACGAGCAAAATCCCCCAATCAATTTCATGATTCTCCCGCATGAGCTTGTGCCTCCACTATCTTCATCTGTTTTGGTCGGGAACTGCTACCACCGCTGCCATTCTTGCTCCGGTGAGGCTCCCTCAAATTCCTTTCTACCAGATAATCTCCTCACCATCCTCTATCTTTGCCAACACCTAATTTTGGCCACCTCCTTCTGCAGTGCCCCCGCCGTGTGGCCTCACCGTGCTACCTTAGGTCATTGTTACTAGCTTGCCTTAGCTCTTTCTTGCCTTCACTGATTACTATGGTAAGCTTTTTCCTCCTCCCCGATGCTCAAGTACCCCCTATTTCTCCCCTTATCCCTCTTCGATGACGTCTCCCCTTGTCTTCCATAGCACTGGCTGCCTTACGCCGCTGCGAGCCTACCTCGATGTGCCTCGTTCCGTGGTGCCATCTCCCCTGGCTTCCTTACCCCTCACTGGTTCCATTTTTGTGGTCTGCGTTGCCTCATCAGAACCGCCACCACTACTCGGTCCCGACTGGGGAAGGCAAAGACGGGAGAATGATAGAGAGGAGTTAGTGGAAGAAAGTCTAGAGTATGACATGTGGGTTCCACCATATGTTTTTGATTTGTTTGATGATTTTGCTAACTGGCTGACATTTCATCCTAAAACCAGCTCGCGTGTCAATAAACCACTGCAACGTAGATAGCACGTTAGCTAAAACCGCATTCAATCAACGTCAAGGGGTAAAATAAACAATATTGATAGTTGAGGGATGTAAAACATCTGATTTTACACTTCTAGATTGAAAGTTAGACAAACGTAAGAATTCAGTGGATAAAATAAACTTATTCCATTAAAAAAATCCAAACTTTTCAAGAGTAAATAACGTTCTCCTTTTGTAAGCTTCTGAAAATTGATACCCATCAATCCGTATGATATGAGTATGGATGCTTCTCGGTTTATTGCTCATCTGAACTCGAAAATTTCCCTTTTCCAGGAGAACAGTGCAAATTGAGGCACCCAGAAATTGGATCGTAACCTGTGCGAATAAATTCACAATTACTTCAAAAGTTGACATATGAGGCTGCCTTCCAGGAGAAAAAACAAACAAACAAATAAGCAACAGGAGTTCATCTGTGGGTACGGCGCGTATTCTCTGACGTTGAGGAGTAAAGTCACAGCGTGACTTTACTCCTCTCAACCGTCCAGATCGCAATGAACGGTCCAGATTTTTTTAAGATTTTGATTTTTTTACATTTAGTTTTAAGTTTTTTACTTTCATCTTTTTCTAAATTTTTTTCTTATATTTCTTTTATATTATCTGTATTAAAATAATCTATTTTTAAATTAAAAAATCGGTTATTTTAACACAGATAATATAAAGAAATATAAGGAAAAAAATTAGAAAAAGATGAAAGTAAAAAACTAAAAACTAAAAGTAAAAAAAATCAAAATCTTAAAAAAATCTGGATCATTCGTTGCGATCTGGACGGTTGAGAGGAGTAAAGTCACGCTACAGAGAATCTCGCTCGCTGTGGGTAAACATCTCATGAACTCCCCACCCATCCCCTGTTGCATCCCTTTCCTGTATAATGTATATTACTGTGCCACATCGTACAATGAAATAAAAATGTAACCCGATTGGTCTGCCATTTCCCACTAAGGCAGCAAGAACTCTGGAATGGCATGACAGATTGACAGGTTCCATCTCATCAGCCGAGTTCAACTTGGCAGCAGTAATAAACAAATCTGAAAGTGAGAGATGTGACATGAATAACCAATCAATAATCACGGTTGCGCTGATGATTCGATCGATGGACACGGTGAAAATGCCAATGAGGTGGAAACCACATTGGATATTTGAAGAAGATATAATGCCCTTGTTAATATATCTGGATTTGTTTCGTCTGCAAAGAAAGGTGTTATCCGGTTGGACTGAATTTTAGTAGTTTATAACTAAATTTTTACTGTAACTGATGGTGACTTATTTGACATAATTAAATTTAAAATTTTTAAAAATAAAAAATAAGTTAAGCCATCACGTATAATACAAATAAATATGAAAAAGAATCGATAAAAAAATTTAAATAAACCAAAAAATAAAAATATTAAAATTTAGAAATGATAAAAAATAAACTGAAAGCCAGCCGTTTAAGCCCAAATGAGCAGATAGCTGCTGCCTGCTTGCCATATCAAATTTGGTTTCCGTGCTTGCTTGGGATGGCGACAAGCTCTTTCTTTGGGTAAAGAGCGACCGGAGAGAATTTTTCTTAAGATGGATCTGGCATCGAAGTTTGAGATGGAACCAGTTCGAAAGGGACTGAACACGGGTACATTGCCTGCATCGAAGTGCTCAGAGATGTTTCCTGCGTCATGAAAAAGAAACAAAGGTCTAAGATAAATGTTTGGCCCTGCTTCAAACGTTGCTTCTATCTTCTAGCTTTTAAATGTTATCTTTTTTTCTTTGTATTATCTATAATGATATAATTTTTTTATTTTTAAATTTAATTACTCAGGAAAAATTAATATCTACAGCAATATATTTTTAATTGCTACAGTAAAAAATAAAAATCATGGCTAAGCCATTTATGTTTCGCGACACGTACAGTACGTGGCCGGCTGCCGTGTAAAAGGGAGCTTGCTTATGTATGCTTTATGTTTGCTTTTGCGTGGGCGAAATGTAGTAGTAGGTCGTCATGCTTGTTAAACAAAATCACGGCACGGCTAAACTAGCCAATTAAGGCTTTGACTTTTGATTTATTTCTAAAATAATATTGTAACAATTGTTATCTTTTTCTGAATCATTTAATTACAAATAAAGAAAAAACACTATTATTATATATTATGGATAATACAAAAAAAGAATAAAATCACGTTAAAAAAATAGGAATGTTTGGAACAGGGCCTAGTGCTGGAAGGGAGAAGAATTTGCTCACAAGCGAGTCACCTTGTGGAGTCGGGAAGAAGTCATTGTCGCCTGCTTGTCTTTTCAGCTCAAATATTTCGTGCTATTGAGTTTTATGTAATAACTAGTTCAATTAAATGCTTAAGATGTTAGGAAAGAGTGAACATTGTACTAGTACTGCACCGGTGGATTGGCTGGCGCTCAAGCAGAATGCACAAAACCTAGTCAAACTCACCATAGCAAGGAAAGGTGGTGCATGTGCCAGGAAATAATGCATGATATCACATAAAAATAAAAGAGCTCAATATCTTTAACTTGTTACTGCAATGCCATCAATAATACAGTATTTTAATTAGTATATTGAATTAAGCAAGTACAAAACATTAACCTAAAGATTACTTGTTGGGTGTAATTTTTCTAACTGCACATACCTGTGCAAAGATTACCCGAGTACAAAGATCATCTAATACTCTAATTTAAAACTTAAACAGTACTGTCCTTGTTAATACGATGACCCCCTCTTTGTTGAGATCAATATGATTCCTCAACAGGAGCGAAATTAGAATGAAAATAACCGGGTTCACTACTTCATTGTACATATAACAACATATATAGTTTTAAAGCAACATTGTGGTAAATAGTAATGTGTTTTGTAATTGTTAGCATCAATAGTTTATCATAACTGACGACAACGTATGGTGATAAGGAATTAGTGATCAAAATACTTACCAAAATAAAAAAAATCTGATAATAATATTGATTAGTTGCAGCAAACTGAATGAGTTAAAAGCGAAACTACATATAAAAGTTGGTTGACATTGATAAAATACATCATTCAACATCAATGGCATGTTAAAAGAGAACAAAATGAATTAAAGTTTTCTAGTAAAAAATAGTAGAATGATCAAATGTAAGTTAATGTATTATCTTTTAGTATTTACGTTCTTTCAAGTTCATAAAGCACTGAACCATAACATTATTAGTAATTTTCGTCAATTCTTATTTTTTTTCACATAGCAAATAAGTATATCATTCATGAAATTATCACCAATTAATTAAAAAGTCAGTTAGATATTTATATATTCGATAGTTCAAAAATGATATAATAGAAAATATATCTAGTGGCTTACTTACTTGATATTGCGGTCAAATACTATAATTTGCCCTCCATTTTGCAATGACCTAGGCTGGTATTCCAAAAACTAGAATTAAAACCCTAAGTCTTAACCCTACAATTTGATAAAAATCAATCAACAATCACCACATTGAAACCCTAACTCACAAATTAGAATATTTGAGATAAATTTAGAGCAATATATATATTGATCGGGTGGATATAAGCTTCCTTCGGTCGGCGAGGGAGTGAGGCAATAGAGACCAGGCGACACCACGGTGAGATGGTAGGCGAGGGCGGCCGGTGGCGTCGATTTCTCTTATTCTCCGACAATTGGTCATTGCCTAGCTGGCTACGACTGTGTGACACATGTGGTGCA
Organism: Bonia amplexicaulis; assembly: GCA_036346245.1. Taxonomy (NCBI): domain Eukaryota; kingdom Viridiplantae; phylum Streptophyta; class Magnoliopsida; order Poales; family Poaceae; genus Bonia; species Bonia amplexicaulis. The sequence goes on along the minus strand of CM070743.1, from coordinate 8,147,651 downwards.
CATCTCCTGATCGACCATGCGAGGCAAACAAACATCGAGAGTTACTGTGAGGTGATATGCTTGGGATCATCAAATGGACGTCGTGGTCTGTTACGCTCCTCCCTCTTATGTTGTCTCAAGGACTGGCTCAACCTGCTATAGTCGCCTCGTGGACTGACGAAAGCGGATGCTTCTCGTGAACTACTGCTAGCTACTAGGAATTTAGGCTGCTAGTGCTCCTTTCATTGAGTTTTAAAGAAAGAACCAGATGCATTGAGTTTAGCCTCGAGGGTTTACACATAGGATAAAAGTGCTAATTCCTACCAAAAATATTTTTGAACCTAGTATCCTGTAACACCGGGATCCACTATATGGTTTTGCCCCCTGTTCTTCAATCATTAGGTAGACAATTTTCGCACGAATGCAACGTGTAACCATTTTGCCATTCAAATACTAGTCAAGTTTAGGTAATATGTGTGTGGACACCTTGATGTGATGTCATTTTCTTGTGTGTGTGTGAACATGTGGATGTGAAGAGAATAATGTGCAGTACTAGGTTTTTTCTAAGGTTGTGTACAGTAGTAGCTTGGTTGGATTGACCCTTCAGACGTACAAGCAAATGTCTTTCCAAAGAGGATGTCGTAAGACTATTAATTGGCAGTGTGGACATTAGAGTTGAAGTCCTTAGCTATTTCTCCCTTCTGTGTATGACTTTCTTTCGATAAACAAATATAATCACTTCTCTATCACTGTTTTAAATAGATTTATCGAGATATTTTTTAAAAATAGTTTATTTGTATTTAGTTCGTTAGTATAAACGTTAGGACCAAAATTCATCAGTCGCAACCGAAAAAACTCGTTGATCTTACAATAATTATTTATTTCATATATTGTATGTAATTTCGAACATCGTAATAAATTAATAGCCCATACTCTTCAAAGAAATGCAATTTTTTTTTATCTTACTAGTAAAAGATAGTACAAAAACATTGACTTTTATAAAGCTAGCTTAAAACGAGGTACACACGCAGCTTTCTAGTGTAATCTATTTCTTTTAGAGAGAATTTGGTGTGATTTAATAAGTGAATTATTCATTTGCATGGTTATAATCCGATTGAATGTCCATGCTCCCACATGTAGAGTCGTACACATCTGCTTGCGTTTGACGTCATGAAAATGCTCTGATCAGACGTTGGCATCTACAAACCCATTGGACTCCTTGTTAAAACCAGGCACTATATGATGCTCCATTTCGTGTTAAAATTTCCTAAATTTTTTTTTGTGTCAAGTGTTGGACTCGTACACAGCTCCTCCTCGACTCGAGAGTTTGCGTCGTGTCCGCTTGTAGTTAGACGAAAGCTTCCGCTCCTTACCAGAATTGCAAGCCCGCCCCCAGCCTCCTCCTCTTCCTCCCTTCGTCGGCCGCGGCCGCCCCGGATCCCTCTCTATCCCCGCGCTGCTCGTGCCGGATTGGAGGCTCCCCGCCTGCACATTACCTAGGTCGCAGCGTCTGTCCGGAGAATTCCGCGCTGTTCGAGCCAGCTCTCGCCCGATTCGGCGCCGGCCCGAAGGTTCTTGGGCTCAATTGAAGCTTCTTTGGAGAGAGAGCTCCGAGCTCGAGCCAATCTTCCCTGCCGGGCCTGTTGGATTGGTGGTGCTGTTGTGCGGATTCCTCAGGTCGGTTCGAGCTCCGATTACGCCCGGCCGCGTCGCGTCGCGTGGTGTGGTGGTTCGAGGTGTCCGGGTCGGTAAAGGCGCGGGCTTTCCGCGCGCTTTCCCCAACTCTGACCGGACTCGTCTCTGTGATTCGGTGAAAGGCGCCGCCTTCCGTTTCCCCTTCGGCTTCTTGGATTCGTGTCCAGTTCCGGTCAAATCCCAGCTATATATTTGGAAACCTGTTCGGTCGTGGCCTCGTGGTTCGATACCGATATATCTCGAGGTGAAGCTTTTGCTGAGCTTTCTTTGCGGCAAACCGGCAAGGGACCAATTATTGCTTGATACCTAGCGCTCTGGTTTGCGGCAAGGTAGTCTTCGATTCTGCGACTTGCGGTCGAGTTCTTGGAAGTTGGTTTCGGGTGATGGCGTCGAGCACCGGTGCGTCGTCGGAAGCGACGGAGAAGATGAAGGCCTCGGGGGTCCTCGGCGTCGACGAGGCCGAGGCGTACGTGCGCGCCGACAAGATCGTCCTCGAGGAGCTGGACATCCACCTGGACAAGCAGCTGGCCAAGAGGTTGGAGAAGAACAAGGGCAAGTCCCAGGGGCCCAAGGAGGACTGGGAGATCGACCTCTCCAAGCTTGAGATCCGGCGCGTCATCGCGCAGGGGACGTACGGCACGGTCTATCGCGGCACGTATGATGGCCAGGATGTTGCAGGTATATACTACCTTTCTTTTATGCAGCTTTCTTATTGTTCTTCATCTCTGTTGTGTGTGTGAAAAATGCTGGTTCAGGAGTTGATGGTTCTGTAAATCCTTCTTAACACAATGACACGCAGGTCTTTTGAGTTCTCTCCGAAAAAATGATTTGTTGGTTCTAGGTAGATGGTTCAAAGTTCCCTTTATTTTGGCAGGTTAACATGATGCCGAATAGTTATGAGGCCATCGGTATTAACAGCATTCATTGCTCTGGTTCTTATTCTCCCATTGGACACATGTTCTAGCAAATAGCTGGTTTTGTCGTATTCGATTTAGCATGTGAATTAAGAAAGAATACTTGTTCATGCAAAATACAACCATCATGCCTACATCTCTGGCTTGTATACTATAGATTACTCATGCAAAATAAATGTTGTAGCACAAGTGATATGCATGGCATTATGTGGTGCAGAGTTCCTGTAGTTTTTGCGTGAGTATTGCGTCTTTGAGTGTTCCAATATTTCTTGTTAAACTATTGCTACATAATGCATCTACGATTTCTACTAGTCCTCTAACTGGTCACACTTGGCCCCTTCATTTTCAAATTTGAGTACATTAGATGACAGAAACTCTGTACAAGGTATGAGAGATAGGATCCTAAATTACATCTGTCTGAGACAACTTTGAAGTCTAATCTTGCAGAAGGACCTCTGTTGCTTGATCATGAAATCGAATAGATATGAATATGCCTATCATGCATATAGTTTGGAACTTTGAACTACTATCATCTGCTTGTGCATATTTCCTGCCTATGAATAATTTAGATCCCTTTTTCTTGCATCTCCCTTCATTAGATTCTTGCTTCCTTTGTCTTCATTTCTGAATAATTGCTCAGCTTCGGATATATGTTGATCCTCTCTAGCGAATGCTTGCCAAAGTTGGATATGTGTTTATATGCATCTTGCTCCAACAACAGGCATAAGATTAACATGGAAATTTCTTTTACTCGCTTCTGTTTCTTAGTCAGAGGGTGGTCAGATTGTGCAATCCTAAGCCTAAATTTATGATACATTCGTTGTATGCTAGGTGCCTGTTTTGGGTGCTTATGTGCTGTATTAAGCTGATCCACACGTCCTGTTTCTATATTCTAACTGTTTCATAGGATTGAGATGTATGCGATCTTTGAAGACTTGTGGATAAATAAACGACTGTCTTGAACATCATCTTATCAAATGGATAAAAGTTCTCTGATGAACATCCTGAGATTCATTTGTATACTTTTAAGTACTGTTGAGAAACTTTGCCAAACTACCAACACCACATACATTACAATGCCCTGATCTTCCCATGCATTATAGCTAATACTGTTTTCTCATGGTTTGTAATAGTTAAACTGTTGGATTGGGGAGAAGATGGCTTTGCAACAGAATCTGAAACTGCTGCTCTGCGAGCATCATTTAAGCAGGAGGTGGCTGTTTGGCATGAGCTCAGCCATCCAAATGTTACAAAGGTGAACATTTGTGCTCCCAGTGATCCTTACTGTGAATCCAATAATCCATTTGCATTAGCATAGTCTGCTGTATAGCAGTATGCTACACATTCATGTAGCTTCTTTAGCAATGTTAGTTCAGGAATGACAATTTTGGTACTGTCTTCTGTAGAGGCTTTCTTCTTGTGGTCCATTTCGAAAGTTATTCGAGTGTTTTATTTTCTTTCTTGCAGTTCGTTGGTGCATCAATGGGTACCACAGACCTTAAGATTCCTGCCGATAGCTCCGAGAGCGGTGCACGCACCGAGCTGCCGCAGAGAGCATGTTGTGTTGTGGTCGAATATCTCGCTGGAGGAACTCTGAAACAGTATCTAATAAAGAACTTTCGAAGGAAACTTGCATACAAAGTTGTGGTTCAGATTGCGTTGGATCTGGCCAGAGGGTAAGCAAGTTGGCTAAAATCACTGTCGTACATTTTCCTATCTGAATCCAATGGTAACCATCTCTTATACATATATATTTTTTGCAGATTGAGCTATCTACACTCAAGAAAGATTGTGCATCGGGATGTCAAAACTGAAAATATGCTACTTACTACTCAACGAAACCTTAAGATTGCTGATTTTGGTGTTGCTCGTGTTGAGGCTCAGAATCCAAAGGAAATGACAGGTGCGACAGGCACACTTGGTTACATGGCCCCAGAGGTACACTGCCACCACCCTCAGATTTTATACAAAAAAGAATGCTGTTTCCTTGTATTTTTTTAAATGCTCGTTTTATTTTTACTTGCCATTGGGAGAAGTGCTTTTTCTCCACCACGAGATGTTTGGACGATGATTCTATTTTAAACAATTCTGTTTTTTGGAACCCCGTTTTAAATAATTTTTTGTTCCTCTTTTGTTTGTATCTGCAGGTCCTTGAAGGCAAGCCATACAATAGAAAGTGTGATGTTTACAGCTTTGGCATATGCTTATGGGAAATATACTGTTGTGACATGCCGTATCCAAACCTCAGTTTTGCAGATGTCTCATCTGCTGTTGTTCATCAGGTTCGTTTTCAGCTGTTGCATTCACTGTTGCTGTTATTGTTATTATACAACAAATTAAGGACATGCACACAATTTTAAACCTTTGCAACAACATTGACATGTGTGCATGCGCAGGAATTGCGACCGGAGATCCCACGCTGCTGCCCAAGCGCAATGGCGAGCATCATGCGGAGGTGCTGGGACGCCAACCCAGAGAAGCGGCCCGACATGGACGAGGTGGTGCGGCTCTTGGAAGCTCTTGACACGAGCAAGGGTGGCGGCATGATTCCGAAGGGCCAGACAGGAGGATGCTTGTGCTTCTTCAGAGCTCGTGGTCCATAGATTGTTTCCAGCCTTCTTGTTCTTGTTGCCAGTCAATTCTGGTCTTGCGTTCTTCCCTGGATTCCTACCGAAAGCGGCCTTGTGTTGTGCCGATTGCAGCTGCGACACGACGATGATCTTGTTAACTCTTTTTTACAGCTATGTACAACTGTGAAAAGTCTACACAATATACAGAGAGTTTGGCACTGAAATACTGTCATGCTTGCATTCGTTGTGTCTTGCTTCTGGTCCTCTTACCGGTAATCTGCAGAGAGAGAGAGAGAGAGAGAGAGAGATGGTGTTTTTGTCACCAGTGGCGAAGCCAGGATTAAAATTAAGGGGAGGTTGAAATATTTATCGGATTAAACTAAGTTGACACAAATATATTCTTATACTCTTATAGAATTTCAAATTCATACATAAATTATACGGTTCGAGTTTTGGAGATAAACAATGAAAAACAGAGAAATACAAAATACGTACCTCGACAATAGAAAGTGCATACCTAATAATATATAATTATTCTGCTATGAGTACGGAGTAGAAATAAATCACCTGTGTATGAAACATACGAAAATTAGTTATATAATAGAAAATTATTGATAATAACGAAAATTTAGTTCACATGAACTATTTGTACTATCAACATGTTTATTGAAAGCTTGTAAAGCAATCTTCCAACGAGAGAACCCAACCTTCATAAATACATCACGTCCAATTCATACATAAATTATACGGTTCGAGTTTTGGAGACAAACAACAAAAAACAGAGAAATACAAAATACGTACCTCGACAATAGAAAGTGCATACCCAATAATATATAATTATTCTGCTATGAGTACGGAGTAGAAATAAATCACCTGTGTATGAAACATACGAAAATTAGTTATATAATAGAAAATTATTGATAATAATGAAAATTTAGTTCACATGAACTATTTGTACTACCAACATGTTTATTGAAAGCTTGTAAAGCAATCTTCCAACGAGAGAACCCAACCTTCATAAATACATCACGTCCAATGTGTTGGGTTGTGCCGGTTTCTTGAAAATAAAACAATAGAAACAAAATGCGGCATCCTTTTCCACACTATATTCCAACCAATCAAATTTATTATACCATGATTCTTGAAAAGACCGTGACTGTTTGCCATCCAATGTCTGTGGAAATGAATATCCAATTACTCGAGTAGAGCCATTCAATAAATATGCCCTTCTCACTTGATCTCTAAATTCGTTAGCATAATTTTCAATTGGTATGCGCAGCGCCGGATCGGCAATTATTTCATTTGGATTAAATTTTAGTTGAAGCTTCTTCGGTTGAGTTGTACTCTCATCGGTTGGACGAGAACCACTTGAATTACTTACGAAATAGTTGCACAAAGTTCGTTTCTCCATTATAACAAAATTTATAAATAAATTATTAGTCTAAAAGCTAAAGTCTAAATTACTAAATTGATAAAAAAAAGTAGAGAAAAATTACCCTTAAGCAAAGAAGCTGTCAGCTGCCCCTATCCTCAAATACACAGTTCTCTGTTCACTGTTCAGTGTTCACACTTCACAGTTTCACTTCACAAGTTCACAGTCCACACTTCATACAATCTCAGATCAGGACACTCGTCGGCCGGTCGGCACTTGAGGAGATTAGGAGATGAGCTGTCGGCAGTCAGCACTTGAGTCTTGAGTTGAGGAGATGAGCTGTCGGCAGGCTCCTCCTTTTCTTCGATTCGCCCGTAGGCCGCAGCAGTGCAGCAGCTAGCAGTTCTTTTATTCGGCAACTTCGGCTCGGGCGCTCGGTGACTCCTCAACACGCCTCAGTCCCTCTCGCCCTCTCCCTCCCTCTCTCAACTCCCTCAGCGCCAGCCGAGGCCCGAGAGCCCAATCCGACTCCTCCCGCCGGGCGCCGGCTGCCACCTCGCCTCGCTCCTCGCCTCGGCTCATCCGCCGTCTCGCCTCGCTCGGAGTCGCCGCAACTCCTTCAGCGCCAGCCGAGGCCGAGAGCCCGATCCGACTCCTCCTGCCGGGAGCCGGGCGCCGCCTCGCCTCGCTCCTCGGCTCCTCCGTTACTCGCCTCGCTCGGAGTGCGCCCCGCTCCGACTCCTCCCTCCCGCCGGGTTGCCCCACTCTGACTCCTCCCGTTGGGTCGCCGCGCCGCTGTCAGTGCCCAGTCGCTAGATGCCCAGATTTGACTTTGTGTGTTTGTGATTTGTGATTTGTGAATGTCTGTCTCCTGGCTCTGGATCTGTCGCCGAGTGGATGTTCTGGGCCGGGCTGCCACTTCAAGTTTTAGTTTTTTTTGTTGCTTTTAGGCTTGAGTGTGATTGTCGGTGCCGTCAACCGGCTGCTCTCACCGGGGAGGGGCTCGCCAAGGGAGGGGTTTCGCCGGGGAGGTGAGGCTCGAGCCTTACTAAGCCTCCCCTTGGCTTCGCCCCTGCTTGTCAACATCAGCTTGGCCCTGTTGTTTTTACCTTCCCTTGTTGGTTTGTGTGATACATGCCGTGAATACAGCAAATAGCACAAGAAAAAAAAACGCTTGATTTTGCATATCCTTGCAATTTGCACCTGCTCTATTTGATCTGAATACTTGTTCGGTTGTTCCTTTTTTTTTTTGATGTGAATGATTCAGCAGAGCTATGTGTTATTTTCTCATGGTTCCCATTGAAACAGCGAAATGAATTGACCTTTTTTTGGAGATGGGATCTATTTTTTAGCGAGAATGATTTGATCTGTTTTTTTCTTTGAGGAATGATTTTTTTTAACAGGAGGAATGATTTGTTTTAGAAGACTTTGAAGAATGAATGAATTGATGCGCTGTGCCGTGTGGATCCTTGAGTTCTCACGTGGGGTGGGCCGGCCTAAAGATCCGGCGTGTCCTTGAGTACACTCGTGTACGCAAGCCGCGAGCGAATCAGCCAGATATGTAAGCTTAGGAGGGCAGTGGCTTCTAAAAGCTACCTTTTAATTTTTATACGGTAACTAATTTTTAAATAAAATATTTTTAGATAGATTTTACAATTTAATTATAGTACATATTATAGTGAATTTATCTATATCGGCTAAAATTACACATGAGTTATTTGTGTTTCCGTATGTAAGATCGAAGAGGCCGATTAGAGGGGTGAATAGGCGGTCTAAAAATTATCTACAAATTATTGCTAACAATTCAAGACCTTTTCTATTTATCTAAACCGAGTATATAATGCATAAGCGTAAATCAATTTGATTTAGCTCAAATAGTGCATACAACAAGTGAATTCGACTAAGTGCACCAAATTCTAGCCTATGTCAAGGTTTGCAATCCTAGGTATACAAACAATTAATTTAATTATATAAATGTAAACTGCTTGAATATAAATTGAGTATAAGGAAACAAACCACAATTGACATAACGATGTTTTAACGTGGTGTTCGGAGAGTTACCGCTCTCCTCTAGTCCATGTTGAGGTTAGCCTGAACAAATCGGATCGGCTCTACGAATTAAGTTGAAACACCTCAATCCATTAGTAGTAGCTCTTTCCCGCTCCACGAATTAAGACGAATTAAGCCCGAGTGGTAGTGACCGAAGCACTGGGCTACGGCTCAACAGACCAGGCCGTACACGTGTACGCACGCTGCGAGCGAATCTTGCTGTGTAAGCTTAGGAGGGCAGTGGCTTCTAAAAGCTACGTTTCAACTTTTATTCATTGACTAACTTTTAAATAAAGTGTTTTTAGATAAACTCTATAATTTAATTATAGTACACAATGTAGTGACTTCATTTATATTGGCCAAAGTCGCACGCGAGTTATTTGTGTTTTCATACTCTATCATAAACAGTCAAAAATCATAAACCACAGCCACAAAACATAAGCCGAAACAAAAAAGAATAGACCAGTAGCGGCAAGGCCAAGAAGACAACCTCCTCATTTTTTCTCAAGTAAATTTCACCGAGGCCAAGGCGCTCAGAGGAAGGAACCTATGGCGCCGAAGACCAAGGCTGGTGCTCACCTACATAATGCATGTATGGCAAGCACCCCCACTGAGAAGGTATGCCTATCGAGCTAGGGTTAGGGTTAGAAGCAAATTGGGGATTTGGTTAGTCGATTGAGTGATTTGCCACAAAATTGGTAGTATTAGGCCCTAATTTGAATGGTGTGATCGATTTCTTGCCCAATTTTTGGGATTTCGAGTTGCTTTGTTGATTTTCGAGGTCAATTTGGGGGATTTGGAGATATGCCTCATGTTTAATTTGGGGGATATGGTTTCTTTGAAAATGCAAGGAGTGGATTGCGACTTTTGTGACAAAGTTCCACTTTATTTTGAGGATTCGGAGTACTATGGTTAGGGGACCGGTACCAAGCTGAGATGCATCCAAGGATTAATCCCAGTGAGGAGGGTGGCTTCGAAAGGGGATGACATTGGAAGAAGGTTCCTCGGGTGTTCTTATGAGGTAAAATGACACCTTTATTTTCATGTTAATATAAATTGTTTGTTTTTGATGTGGTGTTAATGCGATGGTAGGACGGGGACGAATGCGACTTCATCTATTGGGTCGATAGGGAATGGCCTCATAGAGTTCGTGTCTAAAGAGCTTTCGCACCCGCGCCTCGAGCCCTCAATACGTTTGTGTAGCCATGGCACCAAGGTTCGGCGCTCCTCTATGTAACACCCTGCAGGTGGGCCAACGAGGTAAGCAACAGAGTTTGGAATGGGTAATGCGTAGTAGTTTGCCTTAGAGCCTGTGGTTTTATGAAAAGATTGCCAAAATATGGAATTTGTGTTACCAATGTTGTAAAATATAGGGTTTTGTGAAATTTACTCTCGGTTCAACTAACTTTTTTAACCTTGTTGCAATGCAGGTACATGGGTGTGGCTGGTCGCTAGGGTTGGGTGTCCTAGCCAAGGACCCCAGCAACTTCCTGGAGCCTGAGCGGTTCGACCCTGCTGGCGATGAGGAGAAGCGGCGGCACCTGTATGCATTCATCCCATTCGGCATCGGTCCCAGGGCCTGCATGGCTGCATCGGCCAGAAATTCTCCATCTAGGAGATCAAGCTCACTGGAACAACCTCAAAATTCAAAAGTTTTGAATTCTTTTTGGATCTTTGTTTGAATTCCAATTTTGTTCCCAATTTGGTAACTCTCCTTGATTTCTTGCTCTCTTCTTTTATTAACCACCTTCTCCTTCTGCTGGCGCTCCCTGAGAAACCGCCTTCCCATCGCCTCCTATTCTCTGTTCCACGCGGCCGGACGTCATCGCTCAAGATTGCGGCCGTGCCAACCCGGGGTGTTCACACCACCTTGGCAATTGCTGACTCCATGACCCCACCTTCCATTCGCAAGCCCTCCCGGCCGACCTCACTCTTCCTCTTTCGCGCAATGCGCTGTTTAACCGAGTGCACTCTCCCGCTGCAGCTCGTCGTTCCCCGACCGACATGCTCCCAAGCCGTACCAGCTACGTCATGCCAACTCCTACAGACATCGTGCGCCACCTCAGCTGCACACTCTCTTCCCTAGCAGAGCTTTGCTCTCCCTCTCTATTCCACGTGCAGGCGATGCCGAAACAGACATTCTGCTCCCACCGCCTTACCTCGCCTTTAAAGCTCAATTATCGTCGTAGAGAGCCCCGCACCACTCCCATATCCATATCACAGCCACCCAATTAAGCTCTCACTCATCGCAGTGCCATCGACGACCTCCCCTGAGTCCGGTGAACCCTAAACCCAATCTTCATCATCTTTCGATTAAAACTCGATTGCATTCACTAATAGAGTCTTCTTCGTCTCCTGATCATGCTGGTGAACTCGCTCGAGCATGAGCATTTCTGTAGAGCTCAGTCGACGAAGACTGCTGTCGGCCAGAGCACCCTCACCATGGACAACCCAATTGAGCTTTTCCCGACCCAAACCAGTACCACCACCATGAACCCTATACCCCATAGATGGCCAAACCGCACTCAACCTCAATGGAGAACCACCGAGAAACCCTAGCGCCGCCGTGGAGCTCCAAACCTTCTCTCCTACCGCCAGCCACCACCATTTGCCTTCATACCTTCCAAAGCACAAAAATAGAACTACCACCTTAATTTAAACCCACCCGTGCTTTTCTCGGTCGTCGGAGTGCCTTGCCGGTGCCGCTCCGCTTGAGCCACCACTTCTCTGTTTCGTGCTGAGGAGAACTGGCCAGAGGAAGATGAAGCAGGCGTGGCAACATCGTGGCCGTCCGCATGTCGTCCATCGGGCATGCGCGCGCTGGGCCGTTCGGCCATGCGCGGCTTGGGCCGAATCGGTCGGCCCATTTGGTCAGGCCGACTTAAAACTGTTGCAGGCCGCACTGTTCACTCCGAATCGGCCTGACGCTATCCATTACGATACAAATCACTGTTCATCCGAAAACCCTAAAATCCAAAAATACCCCGTTTCGATCATTTCGATCCCCTGAATCCATTTTTGACCTCCATTCCACCAAATTGAACTCTAATAAATCCCAACCAACTCTATTTGGTTTTATTGCATTTTATTTTAATTTATTTTCCTAGCTTGATTACACTCAAGCACAAGCTCATGTTATCTTATGTGTTGGTGCTAGCTCCCGAGCTTTCTAAGGCGATTGTGCAAGGACCGGAACCGGGTAACGAAGTATACGAGATAGTAGAATTCACAGAGTAGCAAGGTAAGTTACAAGTTTTTGATCATATTGAATCACATGAAATTTAAATTATTTAATTACAATATTTACATTAATGTTAATTACGAAATGTTATTTAAGTAAAATAAAATATTTAGAATGACATGGTACTTAGTTATGTCCTACCACTGAAAAATGTCATGTTTAATTTGAGACCATATTCATCTTGACAACTTAGTAATATTTAATTATTCTATAAATAACTATAGATTATCTCATTCAAAATTTTGTACTACTAAGTTACTTGGCTTTTGACCGGTAGAATTATTAAAATGGTTCTAGGATAAGGAGGAGTAATGGAAAGCCACGAGATGGTTGGAGTTTACGACCTTACCATAGGGTGGAGGTTTGAGCAGATGGGTGGTAGTGCCGTCGAGCACAGAGTATATGGTATTTGGTTGGCAGCCTCAAGTGAAAACTAAGAACAAGAACTTTACGCTAAGTAAAGGACACAGTGATCGTTCAACCACAAGTGTTTACTTGTTAACTCTGGTCTAGTAGCTGCTCAACTCGATTGAATCTCTACAGGAGGCAGGAGTATGGATGACGGGGAGTTGGTATGGAAGCGGTGTAACCATACCTAACAAGGTAGATACCACTCAGGACGGGCAGAAGTGTGTAGGTCTAGCCGGTGAATACTGGGTCTGAGTGGGGATTTACTAGGTAGAGGCTATATAAAGAATTGAGCAGTGAAAAACTTTATTTTCTCAACTCAGTCGCACGCAAGCTGAAGCGTGCCTATCGCATGACATTGAGAGTCTGAGAAATCTTGTGGGTAAAACTGAGCAACTCTACATAGTGAAACAAATGGTATTCGAATACGTCATGCTTCTGGTAAATGAAGCTATATTTATTGAGTGATTCCAACAGGGAGGTATAAGTAGATTTCATTATATTTTAATCTGAGTAACCTGAGTAATTAATTGTTGAAAGAAACCCCCTTTAATCTTAAGAAGTAGTGTTCCTTGGTCTTTTGTTTAAAATGTTTGCAAATAAAATTGCATCCACTCGAATTAATAGAACCAATATATTCCCTTTCTTTGAATATCCTTGCAAGTAGATAAGTTAGAATTTACCCTTGTGACTTATTGGGTACGGTTGCACTCATTACTTGCTAAACAACAACAGAAGAAATTGGAACTGTGACGACCAAGCTGTTGATGAAGCTCTAGAAGAACCCTACTACGCTAAAGATGATTGGTTTTAGGTCTTAGCTATGCTCAATTTGCCTGCAATAGTTTCTTTTTGTATTGTAAGATAACTTTGGGCTTGCATGCCCGCTGCGTCAAAACTAAGTTGATAAACCATATTTCTGTAATAAAGCTTGTCTCTTTCGTTGTAAGTATATGTTGTTGTGGTGCACAATCATATGTAATACTCCGCAACTGAATAGTTCTGAATGGTCACGGAGATCTCCAGCGCCTCCAAAAATAGAGGCGTTACACTCGCGATGATCCATCTCTACCGGCACTACGTATTCCGTCACTCTCCTACCATGGAGTCACCTCTATAGTTTCAGTTTGGAATTGTGGTCAACTTGTAGCACGAAGTCAAGCTTTAGGTCATCAAGAGGCACAAGGATTAGGCAGTTGGGTGTCCTGAAGTTTGATCCATTTGGGTTATGTAACTTATGTTAATGCAATATATAGACTTTTGCAGAAGAAACCCATAGATGTCAAAATGCATCCAAGGATAGAAGAACATATGGTTATCCTGTGGCATTGTAAGATGCATCCTTCTATGTGCAAAATATATGGAATATCAGTGATAATCTTGTAAAGAGTAATGGCAGGTTGGTAGTACTAGTACCCTCACAAAAGTCTACTACTGGCAAGAGAGTAATAAATCCTTCATATTGAGAGGAGACATAGTTTTCAGACAAAACTTATGGTGTAACAAAACAGAGTTCAACTTCACAGGCAGCAGTAGTACACAGCATAAGCGTTTATTGCATGTTAACATCTCCACAACAATTAATAGTCTGTATAGCATACTGTTACGTACCGAGAAGAAATACTTGTATAATTACTTGTCTATCTGTTACAATCCTTGAACCCTTTTTATAAGAGAGCCGAGTCTAACTCAATATAGTTGAAATCAAAAACTATTCCTTAATTAAAACCGATCTGTAAACTACTCTTTTTATCTTGAAGCTTCCTATATTTGAATCAGGACTTGTTTCGACGATAGTACTGGAGTCCGACTAAACTATCCGTAACACATACATATAAAAGTCTTAAACTTTTGATAGCTAATAGGCTTCATGAAACTTCACCGCATATTGTTTTGCTCACTCCTTAGTAGAACTCACTGTCACTGCTTGCTAACCCTTGACTGATTGTACCTTCAAGTAGGGCAACTTAAGAACTCAAAAGAAATACATCGTTATTCACAAATATAAGTGAATAACTATCTCATTTGAAGGAGAACATCATGCAAGAGTATATCATGCCGCATTGCCGCTTGTACGGAATCTCTGGGATGTGTTCATAAGGTAAGACCAGGAGTAATACATCTGAAGGAGGGTGCAACTCTATGCCGCAGATAACTGCGGTGCAGAGTAGCCTTGGTTAAGAGATCTACTTATGGCCCTGATGGTGTTTGGAGTTGTCCTGCAGCAGCCCCCAATAAGGGCAGCCCCACCTTTGCACCATTCGCTTACATAAGACACAAAATCACCATCTGACACACCAGTGGATTCCTGCACAGCAAATGAAGAATACCTTTAGCATTTTAGAGTTTTAGACCAACCTCAGGTTTACTGTGACATACTATATTTGTTGGACATACTATAGGATGGCTTCTGTGTATCAGGAGGAAGTGCTAACCAAGAGAAGATAAGAATACGGCATTTGTCTTTAACTAGAGAGGTACTACAGTTTTGCTTGCACTTTGGGAAGCACATATTCAATCATTGTGGCTGTTCATCTTCCTTTCTACCTAACGTGGAATGGAGAAATGAAAAAAGAAAAAAAGAAAATAAGCTAGACTTAAGTATTTGATAACCACGTTTTTCATGTTCAGAAGAAGACAGTTTCTACTAAAATCAGCTTTAAGTGCCTTGATATGAACTTACCACCCACTCCTTTTTCTCAGCATCATATCTTTCTCCACTGTTGGGATATATCAGAATTGGCTTATCTGTGACCTGAGTTAATGCAGCACAGCTAGTCAAACAAAGAACTGCAGCTTGCTCAGTGGTTAACATGGTCGATATGATTTGTGCAATAGCAAATAAGTACTCAAAACATGGGATGCACATTTAATGCACCACGGGGCAAAGGATGGAAGCTTAATTTGCATTCGTTTGCCACTAAAAAGGAATGTGAAGTGCTATATACCTTCTGAATGGAGAGTATCAGACCATGAATAAATCTTGGAGGTGTGCAATTTATTCCAACCGCACCAACCTTTGCACATGCATTAGCAATAGTAGCACATTCAATTAATGAGTCTCCACTCACAACATCAATTCCATCTTTTGAGTTGAAGGAAAACCATGCAGGTATAGTTATGTTACATTCCTCCAGAAGTTCAGCATATGCCTAATGATCCACGAGCCAACCATCAGACTATTTCACAAGAATGTATTGTAAAGTGTGAGGCAGCATATCCCCGATGCAAGTAGTAAAGTTTAGCATACCTGAGCTTCCAACTTGTTGGGGATTGTTTCAAAAGCAACCAAATCAGGACCTGCTTCTGCAAGAACCTGAAGCCTTCGCCGGTGAAAATCTTTCAGGAATTCTAGCGTACCAGCTTCACCATAATCCCCACTAGTTACAGCCAGAAAAGAAAAGGTGATTGCTCAGAAGCAATATGGGAGAATATGTGCTATGTTAAGTAGTCAAATACCTGTACTCAGAACCATCAGCAAGATAAGCCCCATAACTTCCTATGGAAGCTGCAACCAGAATAGGATGTTGCATGGGAGTGGATTGATCTGAATGTTCCTTCAGAAACATCTCACGCGCTTCACGTGCAATCTCAACACTCTTTGTTAGTAAGTTTTGGCTTTGTTCTTTTGAAAACCCCTCAGACTCGAACCCTTCAATGGTAGCCTGCAACATCAAATACGACTGTTAGTACTGTTCACAAACGTCATAGAAATAGAAAAATGAATGAAAGCATATCTTGGAACCTGGTAGGATGCTGTGATTATAATGTTTGCACCTGCTTCTAGGTAGTCTAAATGGACCTGTTTCATCAAATGCATAGGAAGATTAACATGCTATGGCAATCTGTAAATGGCTATTAACACGCAAAAGAAGTATTGTTCGTATCAAAAATAATAACCTGCAGTTCTTAGATAAATACAGGAAAAGGGGATGTGAGCAACTCATTAACGCAAGCAAGCAAGCAGCTGAGAAAAGAAAACTGCTAAAATGAATACAGGTCTGTTTTGATTTTGGTTTGCAGCTTGCAGGTAGCACCTAACATTAACTGCATAGTTCACCAATAAATTTACACATACCAGGCTATAATTATCATCTGAAATCACCTGGACGCTCATACACAGCCTCCACATGTCATGTCAAACATGGGCCCTGAATCTCAAAGTCCATGACTTGAATACTCCAAAATACTCAGAATAAGTTCGACGGAGCATAAACTTTGTTCCTGATTCCTGAAAGGTCTGAGCAAATTTGGCAGCTGGCATTAACTTTATTCTACAGCACTAAGCCGACTTTTGCACGCTTGATGCTTTTCATCAAGTCATTTCTTTCAAACGTTCATCAAATTATAACATCAGACAGTCCACAGAAGTAGAAACACAACATATTACTGAATTTTCCTTCTTTACCAATCAAAACTCAAAAGCATACCAAAAAGAATGAAAAAATAATCTTTCTTTGCCTAAGCTTATGCTAGCATGAGGTGCTTTGCCCACTTCATGATGTAGTACACTATCTTATTCTAATGGAACTGTGGAGACATTTCCGGTGTTCTCGGAGATAGAAAAGAATCGCTTCCTACTACCTACTTGTAATTGTAAACCAGTGACCTAACGATTTCATAATCTTGCTTGTTCGGTTAAGTTGGTTGTTAATTGTTTCCCATCTAAAAAGAAGACTAGATTTTGGAACTCGGCCGTATCAAGAATCGGGTTGGACACCACCACCCCTTTCAGTTTTCCTCGAACACATCCTCGTTTCTACTCCAATGTTCTAATTTTTCTAAAGATCAGGAGACAAAGATCAAATGCTAGAAAGAACTGATGAATCCTAAGAGCTAAATGGCAAATAAAGGATTGCCGAATTGGAAAGGTGTGTTGAAGTGGGGTTTTGGCTTGCCTTGCGGATGAGGTGCGGGGAGGAGAGGAGGCACTTGGCGCTCCAGAGCGGGTCGTTGAGGTCGGCGCCGTTGGCCTCCAGCTCCGTCGCCAGCCCGCCGTCCATCACCAGCCTCCCGCCGCCTGCCTCCACCCACCGCCAAACCGCCGCCGCGCCGCCCTCCTCCGCACCACCACTCTTCTCCACCATCTCGCCCTACTGCTGCTGCCGCCGCCTGCGCTTGCAGTGTGTACTGGGTTTGTGATTTGGAATTGGGTTTGGATTTAGATTTGGATTTACGTGCGGTATCGGGGACGATTTATAGGAGAGCGGCGCCAGAGGCTGGAATATATAGTCTCTTTTTACTTATAACTTTCTATTTCTTCGGAATAAATAAATAGAATAATTTATTCACCATATTTTCAAAATAATTTATTAAAATAATATTTTTAAAACACTTTATCGGTTTATGGTGAAAAGAATATAACCTGAACGAGAAAAAATATGTCATGTTGGGTTCAGCTGCTGACACATTGGGTGGGTCTATTTCACATGATCTTGTTCATTAACGCAGTTTAGGTCGATAAATAAAGTACAACTGGCTGCGGAATTCATATGATCTTATCATTATTCGACACTTGGGTTATAAGTTATGCTAGAATTTTTGTTTCTCGCGAACTCTGGCTGTGGATATTATATAATTTTGTTCATTGCGGAGCGGGCGGTAAATTACGGTGGAACTTGTGGGATTCATGTGATGTCATATGTGACGGATCGATTTGTCGCGTGACTCTTCTCTGTGGATTTCACGTAACCTTAATTATTATGCGACTTTGGTGCGTGTTTGCGATAATCAACGTAAATTTAGCTGACCAATCACGCTAAGGACTTAGTTTGGATAGACAGGGATTAGCCCCGCTTGTTTCGGTTTCAGCTTCTGACTTCTGGCTTATTTTTCACTATTCATAATTTTATCTTTTTTTGAACTTTTGGTTTTTTTTTGAGCTTTTTTGCCGGTTCTTTTTTTCCTGTATTCGTTTGCGTTGTCTGTGATGGGCTAACATATTTTTTTAATTTTTTTTAAATTTAATTATGTTAAATAAGTCTCTGTCAACTACAGTGTTTTTTCAGCCAGCTATAGTGCTTTTCAGCCATAAGCCACTAAAAATAAGTCATAATGAACACCACCTAGACCCAATCTCTGCGGTGGGGTCGTGTTATCGATGCATCGTGATTACTCCCAACATCGCGATTGTGATAACGTAGCCTCCCTGTTTAGTGGTCTCTAAAATAATTGCACAGATATACCAAGACCGGTCATTGATCACCTCCATTGCGAATTGCTTGTTTTGGGGGAGAGGTTTTTGTTGGGAGTTGCTTGTTCTGAGAGAGACGACGCTACACACAAGTTGACATTAACCGCAGTGGTAGTGGTGGGCAATTAGGACACTGATCGCTAGCTTGGTCAGCGCAAGATTGGCACATCTCTGCACGCACCGGCTAGGTTATCGCAACTAGTATTCTCTAAGCTTCTGATCAAGCCTTATCTTTGTGTACTAGCTAGTAGCATTAGTCCAGTTTGATCATGAAAACTGTGTGGTGTGGAGGCGTGTTCCTGGGTACAACATGACTATTTTTTTGGAAGTAGTTACCTGCGAACAGGCGTCGAATGAATGATGGATAATGTGAATGAATGATAGATAATGGCGCACAGGGCTTAACCAAGTGCCATCATTCCTTCTTTCATGTGTACAAAATGTGTGTAATCCTGCTCAAGAGTAGTAAAGCTTAAAGCTTCAGAGGGCGAGCGAGCGAGCGAGCAAAGCTGCACCTGTATCAGCATGGCACACGTATCAGTTAAGTTGCTCGCTTCATAAAAATCTCGGCTAGGTCATGCGTGCCTGCGCTTGTGCTTCATCTTTCTTCTTGTGATTGAGCACTGGCCACAGCTAACGTATTTTTCTTTTTCGCTCTTGAAAAATGCTTTGTTAGAGTAGGACAGGAAGTCTCTGTTAATCCGTGTGCATTGGCAAACAAAGTTTATCCGTTTACGCTTGCTTTGAAACAAAGTGATAAAAGCGTCTAAAACTATCATATCCTAGGTAGCATCTGGCTTATCATTGTTATTATTCACTAGATATCACCTCCAATATAGTACGCTGAGATTTGAAGAAGAAATTGCGTGCCAAATGCCATCGTAGAATAGTATAGTACCAACGCAACTAAAAAAAAGACTAGGTAATGCGACGGCAAGAACCAGGCAATGTTCTTCCAGAGTGCAAGAATGGCAACGGTATTCCATGCCTTGTTCAGCTAACGTCATGGTTCAAAACATAATTCTTGAACTCCAAACAGGATTGATGGTGAAATCATCATACATTTAGGTACAGGATTACACGTTTACAACTATAAAACATCATAGAGCTGACATGTTGCAAGGTCACGATGATATGGTGTGGTGACAAGTAACGATGCTAATTTGCTCAGTATACCTTTTCATAAAGCCTTCCATGAGCATCTTACTTCTAAGATGCCAGTGTAACAACTTCACAGGAACGCTACTATTTCTAATCTGTTTTAAGGCCAAAAATGGGCAGCAAACTGGAGTATAAAGTAAGAAGCATATTTGGAGCGTATGGTTAGCCCACAAGAAAGCAAATGTGGTATACATAACAAATAGAACCCGAAAACATGTTGTTAGTATTTCAATACTTATCTTTATAAAGGAATATGCACCACTTGTAGGAGTCTAAAGGTCTAGATCCAGAACTTGCATTCTGGATACGCTCTATATGCTTAACCTGTACACTATACATTTCCTCCAAGCCCACGCCCATGGCCTTCCAACCAAAAGTTTGCTACCAATGGCAAGAGGCAGAGGCGAAGAGGAAGGCAGATTATGCATTTCCCCACAGTGCATTTTAAGCCTTGGATTCACACACTGTTATCAAGTTGGCATATTGTAACAAGTACCTGAAATCACCTTCTTACCATCCAGTTGGCACACGGTAACAGGCACCTCAAAATCGTGTATGCACACGCATCTATCATTATTTGCCATCATCCTGGAAATATAACAGATGTACTGGGACATGAGCCCTTCATGTCAACTAATGCAGCAGTGTTCCGAACTTCTATGATCTTCACATCATCCATGTCACTGTCGGAGCTGTCACAAACTATATCTGGAACTGGTGCTCTATGTATGATCCCTTCATTGTTTTTCGATTTGTCAGAAGATAAAATTGCGAACTCTTGTTCAGTTTTTGAGCTGTCAGATTCTACTTTCATACTATCTTCTTCGTCCTTTACACTATCAGAAAATGTAGCTGCTTCTGAAAGAACACAGTCTGTGATCTTGTCATCACTTCTGCAGATGCTAGAAGGTGCTTCTTCTAATGCTCCAACTTCCACGGTGTCTTTATTACTCATGCCAGTGTCTCCACCCTCTACAATCATTCCTGTACTGTCAGAAGCTGTTGCTGCTTCTGATTCTCCATGCTTTATGCCATCTTCATCATCAGATCTGTCGGATGTGTATGCCTCTGACATAGCATCATCCAGCCTGGCACTTTCAAATTCTTCCAGCAGCAGTACTCGTATTCTGTGTCTTAGCTCAGAAGCATCTTCAGATTTGAACCAACTGCGACTAAACTATATAACCAATACATATTCAGTGTTAAAATCTCCAAAACACTCAAAAGTTAAACAGATAAAGCATTGCAAGAAGAACTGAACAAGTGCAGCAAAGAGATGGCGCCACTAACCATGTCAAGTTTATCACTTGTGAACCTTTCTGGTGCCTCTCTTATAAACCGTTCAATATAATAAAGCATGAAGATGCCACAGTCATACTCATTGTTCTGCCGTGGAACCTAGTCATTGTAATAATTATGTCATATTGAATCAAGAGTAAAATGTAAGTATTTAATTGAGCATAACTGCATTCTGAACAGTTATTTAATGCAAACATCTGGGAATCAATATGCAAAAAAATGCCGAAGAGCACCACACAACTGCATCATAATAATTTTATACAATGTTACTTGGCAAAAATATTAAGCTTTATGTCTAACAAGGTAGCTTACCTGAACTTTTTCCTCATGTATATTCCTCGGAAGATCCTCCCATATTGTCTGTGAAATTGAAATGTCAGGAGGATTCTTCCTTAAATGGAACCATTCTGCTTCAAGGAATCTACAAAGTGTATAGTTGATGCCATCAGAGTTGTGACAGAGGTCACTTGCGCTAGAACTCATCAGCAAGCGAGTCAGCCACAAAATGTCGGTGCATAACATTAAAGAAATTTTCCCACTCACATTCAAGAATAACTCACCTCCCAACTATGTCAAAAATCTCAGCGCTAGGATGCATCCCTAGGGAGTCCAGATGAAGTATGATTGGTCTTGAATTGCTCTCTTTTGCAGGAATGCAAATAATTATCAAGCTCCAGTGCGCCCTGATTTACAAATGCAAAGAGGCAAAGAGTCATCTTAAATTAAATTTATTGTACACAAGGTACAGCGCAAAAGAAATGCTGGCAGGTGATCTATAAGACATCAAGTTTCAACCGTATTCAGCATAATAGGCAACTCCAAATGTAATCATAAAGTGTTAGGCTGTTAGCAACAATAAAGAGAAGAATATTATGAATCTCATGAGCCACATCCCAAAGCTTGTACAATCAATCGGTGTCAATATGAATTGATGCATCGTAGGCATTTCAAGTTGCAGATCTGGATAAAACATGAAGCTGTGGTGACACTATCATAAACCTATCCAAACATGTCTTTGAGAATAAATTAATCAATAAGAAAAGTTTATGAATCATAAAATGGACCGTCCAAAAAGATCATATTGCAAGCATATGAATATCAATTTGCCTTTCATGATGGAAATGTGAATATTTTAAGAAAATGTGTTAGAATTCTTATTCCAATAATAAGCAACAACTTACGTTCCATGGATTGGCAAGATGATGTATCCTCTGTGAAATATATTGACACCTTTCCACCATCTTCTGAACTTTGAGAACTCACCCTAGAACAAAAATCCAACGAAAACATAAATATTACAATCTAACATTACCATGTGAAGATAATACAAAGACTTGAGGAACAACCAAGATAAATTATCATAAAAGGTATATAACAAGGTAACAAACAGTGAGTATATGTTTGGTCTTAGGGACCATCTCATTCTAGGATGGGTTGGTCCATCATGGATCATCCCATGATTTGGGTGGGATGACCCCATCCCTCATTTTGTACTAGCCATGTGCTTATGAGGGATGAGGTGGTGATAGACCAACCAATTCCATTCACCGTCTGGTTCCTCAAAGCAAACACGCTACAAGTATTAAGACAACGCATCTACAAAACAGTGATAGTACTAGGCTACCAATAGCGCTACTACAAGACAAAATTTTAATTCCTCACAAAAAAATGGAGATCGCTTCTTATAGAAAGGAGGCAACAAAAGCTTCTAATCCAAAGCACATGTATCCACAATAATAGAATTGAATCTTTTTATTAGTACTGGCATAATACAAGTCATTTGATAGAAAAAATATGAGTTCACAACACAAAAGATCATACCTTCCCCAACAATGCTTCTCGAAGCTTGCTATAAAAATACGTGTTAAATATGTGGAATTTGTCTCTGCAATCTTCATTGCATAATTTGGTCCTTTTGATGTATCTGCCAGAACAGTATCATAGAAAGAGTAAAACAGCAACATCCATTTATAAAGCAAGCATTTATAGTAGTTTTATACAAAGTTCAATATAATCAGAATTCGTAAGTCCTAAGTTTATGCAGCTTCAATATCTTTGTGCAACTAGATTGATTAAAATTAACCTAATTTTATTTTTACCAATTTATTAAGTTCAGTAGCTCAAAATAGTTAGCTTGGCGATGTTCCAGACATTTCAATGTCAGGAGGAAGTATGACTAACATTAACACCTAAATGTTTCAAATCCTACATTGATTGCCTCCTTTTTTTGAAAGATAGGAGACATGCTCAAGCAGTCTCAAAAAAAGATGGAATGATTACAACTTTAAACTGAGGGAGATATATTCTTACTGAATGTAGTAGTTTATCACAGGCGATGACAAATATACTCCAGGATCAAGACATTTAATATCTGAGCTAGTGAGCTCTACAGCTTCCGGATCATCTCTGTTCACATGAGTAACGTTATCGACAGAACTAAAGAATATCTCACTATCATGAATTGATGATCTTCGGAAAGGATGCACAATGTTTACCTTGATGGGTAGTAGATCTTTGACTCAGTCCTGAAAATACAATTGTTTCATTAGAAAGACAAATAAAAAACCTAGCTCACAATATACCACAATGAGCACAATTTTAAACAGAAGCTTACCATTTGTCGGGCACCCCACAGTCTACTGGTTCTTCAGGTTGCACATCTTCATCATCCAAGAGAACCACATCTTGAACCTAATAGGCAACTCAATTTAACACATGTAAGGTCAAATTTGCATGTAAAAGTGGTATTGGGATCGATCTACTATTGGAAAGTATAATATAGTGTCTAAGAAATAGCTTTGTTTAGGTTCAGGTGACATATGATGGCATAACTTCTGAGCAAGGCATTAATTAACATGGCCAAACTACTAACGGTAAGTATAGCGCAGTGTCTATTGAAGGGAAAAGAACTCCGGCTTTCTTCAGAAGACAACATCAAGTAACATTCAAGCAACAGGAAAAAAATGGATAATTAATATAGAACAAAATCCTAAAGGAATTTTAACATGGAGCTTTTCTTGTCGTAGATGATTGTCAGCACACCCACCTTTTGAAAATATAAAAGAGATGAATCCTGATGCTCTGCCTTCCTCCTGTGTAGAAGAATTGAAAAGGAACTTCAGATTAATACTTTGGTTGAACAAAATAATACACTATTGAGATGCAATATTGATACATATCGACAGATATGACCATATGTGAATGTTTATTACAACATAATTGTGATATAGAAAGATTTCGCCAGAATATAAATTTCCACATAAATACATAATGCACATTTCCATTAACCTATGGCAAACAGGTCTAACAAAGTAGTGAGTACTGGTTCCAGTACTGCCCCTGTGTACGAAATGTAATATGTGTGTGTGTGTGTATTCTGGTACTGGTGTTACAAAAGCATAAGAAAAGGCATTCTCTTTCTAAAAAAGAAAGGCACACTGTAATGACATTGCCAAACATGGTATAGTAGATGTACAAACTCTGCATCAACTAAAGTGATACAACTTGTATTATTATCATTTTGATTGAACACAATATTAAGATTCCTATCTTCAGAACTCCATTGCCATTACCAAGGTCTGCAATATTCCAAAACACAATGAAACCAATATATGAAATACATAATCCTGTCAAAAATATTTCCTAACTAACAGTGGTTTATTAAAATTTGCAGCTACGAAACACTGATATTTACAATTAAACACAAGTGTTGCTGTAAATATCACTGCCTTGTAACTGTGAAACACAGGCAGAAAATATAGCAGGCCAACTGAAAACTTGGTGGTTGTACATAACACGCAGACAAAATTATTGTGATTTAGCAACAGGGAGATCCTAGCACAGGTTGGGCAAGGAATACAAAGAACAGGGACTGTAAACAGATTAGCAAAAATGGATGCATACCTCTTAGTATAATAGCTGGAATTATTGTTTTCATTCTGCTGACATTTTTCATTGTCAGCTTCCTCTGGATCAATGGCATGAATTCTGTGTTGGTGGCCAGATAAAGCTGTAGAACATGGCTTGCTTGAGTACATCTTATCCACTGATATAGGTTTCCTTCGTCCAATTTGCCTTAGACTTCTGCGTGTTGTTATACCTAGCTGCATTCAAAATGATCTCATCCTAATTTCCAAGAGATGGCTATAGATTAACAAAAAAAACACTCCATGGCATTACTGTATACCTGGCCATAGTTCTTCTTTGTAGAACAGACAGGAGATGACTTCAAACAGTATTTGCGAGCTGCATATCCCCCCTGCTCATCTTCAATTTCTGCGAACACAGGGGAACGCGACACATTGGTGACAGTGGATGAGAATTCAACTTTTATCTTGAGAAAACAGAAGATAAAAAGTCAGCAGAAATGATTCCCCATCCTTGTGTTCATTATCAGATAGGCTAAAACAAGTATTGTGAGGGGCCTAAATTCCGTTTCCTTGTACTTGCATGCACCCTTCAATAAAAAAAAGCATAGTGTACATTTTTTGTGTATGCCACACACCGAACCAAGACAGTATTTTGTGTAGTGCTCCTAAAGTAGTACAAAACCTGAAGAAGTACATTTAGTAGTAATGAATAAACTCCCGCAAAAAAAAAGTAGTAATGAATAAACTGGAGCAGGTTCAACAGTCATTTTACTCTGATTAGATCCCCCCACATAAACCGCATGCATTTACCGCAAGAACTTCAGCAACAAATCCCATGAACCGAGAGTTTTCCGATCCTTCTCTTGCCATTGCTGGAGGTATAAGCCCAAAAATTGTAACGACAGTAAGTGTGAAAATCGTACCAAAAGTGTATACATTCTTCGCAGCGGAGCGGGCATCCCGTTTGCAGTCATCACCAGCCTACAAAGAAAACGAACAAACGGTTCTAAGAATAACCGACACACCTGAGACGCACAGAACAGAATGCGCACCAATGTTGTACAGCGCTGCCTCTAATGACCTCCTCACGAGCAGAAACAAACAGTCTGCTAGTCCATAGAAACAAGTAGTAAGTATTGGAGAGGCTCCAATCAAATACGACCGCACGAGCGAACCTTCGCGGCGGTGTCGAGCCCCCGGCGGCGCGCCTCGGCCTCGAGCGCCGCGCGGCGGCGGCGGTTATCCCTCCCGCCGTCGCGGAGAAACCCTTCGAATTCAGGGTGCACGCTACGGCTGCGCGCGATCTCCCGCCGCAGCTCGTTGTTAGACACCCCCGCGAACTCTCCCTCCCCCTTCCCCTTGGCCGCCGCCGCCGCCACCCGCGCGGGGGCCGCCGAGGGAGAGGCAGCGAAGTAGACGTCGCGGCGGTCGGGGGAGGAGGGGCCGAGTATCTCTTTCCAGTTGATTTCGATCTTCCCCATCGCCGCTGCGATCGGCTGCCGCCGGCGATCGGAGAGAGAGATTGGGGTTTGGTTTTGGGCTGGCGAGAGGGAAGCCGAGGAGGAGTTTTGGGGTGAAAGAAAGAAAAAGGTAAATATCATAAAATCCCAAGTATTAGTGCATTGTTAATACAAAATCCTATGTTTTTGGTAATCTTTTTATAAAAACACGTGTTTTTAGACATATGGTAACAACAAGCCATAGTTTACTGTTTTACAGCTTGCCTTTCAAAGTAGTATTCTAACCAGTATGATGGTTCTGTCCCTCTTGTGACTGAATCCTCATGTTTTTGCTTTTCTTTAGTTATGTCAACTATTCTCTGATACTCTCCAAGGAAACATATTATGTTGTACGTTGATGCAACATTGTCTTTGAAAACTGAGTTAGTGCATTCACTTCTTGCGGTCGTCTGGATGAAAGAGTAGAACTGTTGCTTAAAATAAACATGTACAAACATCTTCCTTGTATTCCACATGTCCTGAATGTACTTGATGTTCTGAATTTGATATTTTGTAACTGTTTCCACCCATAGATGCTCAAACTCCATTTTTGTCAGAGAGTTGTTTAGTACATCCATGAATTCATCATCCAAACTTGGGATTCTTCTAAAGCATATTCTTGCTTTCTCTCGTGCCTTCTTCTGAATGTGAAACAAGCAATTTCTATGGTTTGTTTCTGGGAAACTCTGCCTATTGCTGTTTTCATGGCAACGTCTTGGTCAGTGTTAATACTAATTGGTGCTTTGCCTCCTATGCAAGTTAGGAATACTTTGAATGGCCATGTGAATGTTTCTATGGTTTTATCCTATAAAAATGCACACCCAAACAAGCAATTATCAACATGTCCACTAATGCCAACAAATGGTGCAAAAGGTAAGTTGTATTTGTTAGTTTTGTATGTTGTGTCAAAGCTCACATAGTCTCCATATTAGGTATAACACATCTTGCAATTCGTGTCTGCCATAAAATATTTTTCACTATGTTGTTTACATCTATTTGGAATGTATAAAAGAATCTAGGATCCTCCAACTGCTTCTGTGAGAAGAAGGTAAGCACTTGAATCATATCATTCTGATTCAATTCTTTTCTCATTGATGTTCTTAAGTTGCTCACGTGCTTCTTGGTGAATGGCATAGCCGACAGGCCTCCTCTCAGAAATGACATTATGGTCATTATTTTATGTTTGGTATTTGCACTGAGTTGAGTGTCCTTGTAGTTGAGTGTCCTTGTTAGTTTCTTTTTTGCATCCTAACATTCTCTTGTGTGATCGTAAGAACCTTGACTCTCCTAGGGGACTGGGCTCATGATTGTGTTAGAAGTTGAGTCGTATAACATTCCATGCAACATCTTTCTGTTTTATAGCCATTGCTGCAAGGCATCCGGTTAATATTACTATGTTGATTTTTCGCTTTCCTACTGCTAGTTCTGTTGAGGTTCCTTCTTTGGATTTTCTCTTTCTTTTGTTTGATGGTTCTGCAGTCTTGTCTCCCTTTCTTTTCACGGGCTGATTGCCTTCTTTTGCCTTTCCTGACTTATTGCATCTGAATGTTACCCTGGTGACAACATTATTAACTTCTTTCTTCCTAAAGTGATAATTTTTAGCTATGATAACAGAGAAACCAACTATGAATGCATAGCTGTTGTAGTACTTTTGTGCTTCATCTTCAGTTTGAAAAGTCATGTCTAAGTGTGGAACATGATGAGTTTCTATCTGCGTACCCCTTTTTTCTGCTGCCTTGATACTTTCATTTTCTAGAAATATCTCAATGTCATCTTCTGTTATGTTTTCAGATTTTTTTTATGTACATTCTGCATTTGCATTATTTTCTGAATTGATTTCACAGCTATTGATGTCTAATCATGTTCAATTTCTGCAATACCTTGGTTTTCATCAACTTCATCATGTTTTGCAATTTCGTTAGTTTCTACATTGACTTGATCAGGTATTGATATTTGGTTGTCCTCATTAGTTATCGATGTCTAATTTGCTTCATAACCTGCAGAAACCATGTACATTTTCTTTAATACATGTCATTATAAAAATTGCAGAAAGAAATTGTACAAAATTGCAAACAATTTAACACTGAAAAGTAACCACTCACTCATGTGAGTTTCCACACCATAGCCTTCATTTTCAGCAATTTTTGATTTTCTACATTGTCTGCATTTTCACCATTGCCTATATTTGCTGCGTCGTTGATTATTGTATATTCTTTGTGTTGATTGTGATATATGCATCTTTTCCACAGATGTCCAGCCTTGATTTATCCAATTTCATTAGTCCTGCTGGTGGTCATATACAGGTGGTTCTGTGTTCAAAGGCAATCATATTGTCAATTCTTTTTTTTTGTTTTTTTGGCAATTTATAATAATTACATTTACAACTTTCTTGTTTAGCCTCACCTCAAATACATATGGAGCTGTCAGCAAGTATGTGTAACTTCCTTCTGGAGCCTGATTGTCAAAAAAAATCTTATTATTCATGTAATGACAATATAATTTTCAAATATTATCACAAAATCTCAGTGTTATACCTTTAAATCTTCAGCATTTTGGCTTCCTAGTATGTCCATCTATAGTAGCAAACTTGTATATGTGCTATTGCTATCCTATGATAGATCCATCTGTCCCAAAATGTTTATATGTTAATGTTAGTTGCATTATGTTTTTTCCTTTTTATTTTTTATGGAGTATAAATTGTATAGAATTCATATCATTATTACAGTACCAAGAGATGCGCAAGTTCATGCATATGCTAATGATTTTGTTTGTTCTATCTTTGTTGTGTTTACCTGTACCTGTTCTTGTGGCATCCAATCTAGTAACAATTGCTTATGAATCTGCATTTGACCATATATGCTTATTTCAACTTTAGGCCTGCTCATTTGCATTTTTCATGCTTAAAATTAACATAAAAATAAGTTGCAAAGATTTACCATTTTAGTTTTTTTCAGATTTGCTTCTTTGTGCTTTTTTATTGTTGTTACAGTTAGAAGTGTTTTTGGCAATCACAGTTTACCTAGTATTCTTCTGTGATGTTACTACCATCAAGGCTTGCATCCAAATTTCTCAATTTTCTAGGTTTTGATTGTCCTCCGGGATCCATGGTTATATTGTTCTGCATTGATAAATTTGCAATTAATATGTATATTCGTAAAGCAGAAGTAATTATTCACAAAAAAATTCTACACTACTGTAATGTACATTTT
Organism: Bonia amplexicaulis; assembly: GCA_036346245.1. Lineage (NCBI taxonomy): Eukaryota > Viridiplantae > Streptophyta > Magnoliopsida > Poales > Poaceae > Bonia > Bonia amplexicaulis. The sequence goes on along the minus strand of CM070743.1, from coordinate 8,118,193 downwards.
CTATTTTAAACTTTATGAAATTTTTTATAGGTTATACGCTTTTTTTAGCACATAACTGTAGTGATTGGATGTACTGGACCCTATTGGTTATCAAAAGAATGAGAAATTATTACGTTGATTTGTTTCAGATCAACCACAAGAAACAATATTCCCAGAGAATCATAGTTGATAGAAGAAAACAAGATGACAACAAGTTGGGAGAAGAATCAGATGTATTTTACTGCTTTGTGCATGACTACAGTGCATAATTCAAATGTATGTGCTGCATTAAACTAGTCTGGGTTATAACTTTTTTCATTACATTTTTGTAGCGATTGGATGTACTAGATACTACTGGTTCTCAAAGTGGCTGAGAAATTTTTATGTTGATTTGTTTTGGTTCAACCACAATAAACAATATCCCAGGGAATCATAGTTGACGGAAGAAAACAAGATGACAACAAGTTGGTAGAAGAATCAGAAGAACAAGTAGAAAAAAGAAACCTGAGGATTCTGCAGTCTCAGATCCATTTGCACATGCCAGTTCATCATTCCTCTCCTATCTTTTTTGCTTCCACCGCCTCTCTACAATTCTCTTCTTCTGCGTTCTGTTTGTGGTTTTCTTGAAGATACAGGATACATGTAAGACTAGATTTACTGTTTCGCTTTTTTACGCTTAATTTTGGGCTCACAGTTTAGTTGGGCCAGCACCGTGGCCAACCTCTCTCATGTTTCAGTTTTTTGGGTTGAACCATAACGGGTTTGTAACATTAAAACTGCGGACCCGTTAACGTTTAGATGGGCTGGCAATTCAAAAGTTACAATTAAATAGGCTAGCAACAGACAACACACGATGAGAATCATACGGCTCTCATAATTGACTAAAATAGATTTTTTTCAGTTGACTGCAATACACAGACCCTTCTAAATAAGGTTAACACAGATAAAACTGGCGTTATTTCAGCATCATCTAAACCAAAGTTAATCAAGAATGTGCTGTTTTGTTTTCAGAAATCAGAATAGCATAGACTCCTATCATGAATAACAAGATTCAGCGAACCGCCTGTTAAGAATTCAGAGTGCAAATCGTTCTTAGTAATGCACTTGTATTCAAGTTTTAATACCAATTCGTCCCAAATTTCTGGCATTTTCATGTTCAGTTGAGATCATATTATCAAGTGATATAACTACCAGTGAAATCAGCTCGTACAGAAAGCAAGCTCTAGAAAAAATGTAAGGTGCTAGTAAGCCAGTGTCCTGGTAAGCGGGTGGAGGAGGCCGTCGCCGCGCGGCACGCCGGAGCGCTCCCAGTTGCGGAGATGATCCGTGTAATCGAATAACCATCCTACCCGACCTGGCACTAGTCGATGCCGACTCTGCAGCCTACACTGCATTTACCTCACTCAAATCTGAAATCTGAGTTGCTTCTCTGTTGACTTCACTGTGTGCAGAATACAGTACTTGGATGCCATCTTGTTAGTTGTTAGTTTTGTATGTCACCGTCAGTAAACAAATTTTGCCTGATGTAGCTGAAAAATATGCATCAGACATGACGGAGACTCAGGTTAGCTCTGCTGTTCTTGAAGGACCTTACCTTAGAGCAAAAAAAGGGAATAGAAGTTAGGAAGACTACTGACGTAGGGCGGCGGGTGAGCTCAACCTCGAACCAAACAAGCAACGGATTGAGCAACTAGCGCTCAAGAAGAAGCAACGGATTGAGCGCACTAGCGCGAAAACCGTTGCACGTTAGCGCGCGCATTCGTTTTCTTACCCGTTGCACGTTAGCACGCGCATCCGTGTGATGATGAAGTCAGAAATGGATTCTTCAGGCAGAAACCAAGCCGGCACACCACGGCCGGCGTCCAACACCTTCCTGACAAATCCACACGACCTTGCCAACAACTTGTTACTTGTTAGTATTACATATGAATTAGTAATGATCATATGACAACTTGCAAATGTGGTTGGAATTTGTTCCCTCTCAATGCTGTTCTCTATTGACTCTCTCTCAAATCTTGGTGGGGCCCTGTGCGGCCGGCCGCCCTGTACATACTTGTGGTACGGGCCTGGTCATTGGTGTATTGTAAAAGAGCAAATCTGCACGGACGGCGGCCCGTATTAAAAGAAAAACCTCGCCCAGCAACTGAAAGCTGCCGGCCATGGCTCCGGCTGCCCGCCTTCTGCTGCTCGCCGTTGCCGCCTCGCTCTGCGTCGCAGCAGTTGGTCAGGACGACAAGGGGGTGCCAGTTAATCCCTCCTGCTCCACCACCGGCAATTACACCGCCGACAGCCAGTACAAGAAGAACCTCGACGAGCTCCTCTCCACCCTCTCCACGGCCGCCGGCAGCAACGGCTGGTTCAGCACCAGCACGGTGGGGACGGGGCCCGACCAGGTGTTCGGCCTCATCATGTGCTACGCCGACAGCAACGCGGCGCAGTGCCAGGTTTGCCTCGACAGGGCGCCCGCCGAGATCACGACGATATGCCCGTCCAGCAGGACGGTGCGCGCCAACTACGACGCGTGCCTGCTCCGGTACTCGGACGTGACATTCTTCGACACCGCCGATTTCGACATCTCGTTCTACGTGGAGGCTAAACCCTACGTCGAGAACATGACGAGCATGGACGGCGCGCGGTCGCGGCTGATGAACCAGATCACGCAGAGGGCCGGCGACATGGCCCTGCGGTTGGACAACGGCAGCCTGCCGTACACGGACTCGCTGCTCGGCACGCAAGCGATGTACGGGCTGGCGCAGTGCACGAGGGACTTGGCGCCGAAAGAGTGTACCAATTGTCTTTCCAACTACGCCGAGAAACTCTGGCAGATTTTCCCCAACAACAGCGGAGGTGCCATCAAGGGCTACAGCTGCTACCTCAGGTACCAGCTTCGTGCGTTCGACATCACCTTGCCACCGCCACCGCCAGCACAAGGTTAGTCGTATACCACTGAACAATACGCACGCAATATTACTGTCTGAGACGGCCTAAATTAATTCGTGTTTGCCACACATCCTTACGGGAACCTGATGTATGAATTGTTGCTGTTGGTCAACTGAAATTCCCCACAGAAGGCGCACCTCCCCCCTCGGTCTCCACAGGACTGGTGGCCGGCCTGTCCGTCGGTTCTGTCTCCTTGATCGTTCTGGGTCTGTCAATATGGCTCCTCTTGCGCCGACGACGAAATCACACCAGGCAGACGAGGGAGCAAGAGGGCAACATCTTCGAGGATGAGACGGACATGGAAGACGACTTCGAGAAAGGGACAGGACCCAAGCGATTTCTCTACAGCGAGTTGGCCGTTGCCACTGACAACTTCTCCGACCACAATAAGCTTGGCGAAGGAGGATTTGGCTCAGTGTACAGAGGATTTTTGAAGGAATTGAACCTTAATGTGGCTATCAAGAGAGTGTCCAAAAGCTCCAAACAGGGGAGGAAGGAGTATGCCTCCGAGGTGAGGATCATAAGCCGGCTGAGGCACCGGAACCTCGTGCAGCTCATCGGCTGGTGCCATGGCGGCGGGGAGCTGCTTCTCGTCTACGAGCTGATGCCCAACGGCAGCCTCGACACGCATCTTCACAGCGCCAAGAACAACGTGTTGCCATGGCCACTCAGGTTCAAATTTTCCATGTTAGCTGTTTAGATTTCAACAAAATTTGATAGTATTACTACTATTTCGCCTCTTTTATAAGAATATTGTTAATATTGTTGTATTGTATGACTTATTTGTTCCCTTCTATCTCAAATTTCTGGTTCCGCCTATGCATACGAGGAGCATGAGCATAGCGTATCACTCTCCAGATGCTTTCCGTTTAAGCTGATGGTGTGATATTCTACTATCCTCAGGCATGAGATTGTGTTCGGGTTAGGCTCCGCGCTGCTCTACCTGCACCAAGAGTGGGAGCAGTGCGTCGTGCACAGGGACATCAAGCCGAGCAACATCATGCTGGACGCATCCTTCAACGCCAAGCTCGGCGACTTTGGGCTCGCGAGGCTCGTCGACCACGGCCGAGGATCGCACACGACGGTGCTCGCCGGCACGATGGGGTACATGGATCCCGAATGCATGATCACCGGCAGAGCCAACGCCGAGTCGGACGTCTACAGCTTTGGCGTCGTGCTGCTTGAGATCGCATGTGGCCGACTGCCTATTGTGCCGCGGAATGAGGAAGACACGATCCACCTTGCCCAGTGGGTCTGGGACGCATACGGCGCCGGAAGAATCCTTGATGCGGCGGACACACGACTGTACGGGGAGTTCGACGGCCAGGAGGTGGAGCGCGTGATGGTCGTCGGGCTCTGGTGCGCGCACCCTGATCACAGCCAGAGGCCATCCATTAGGCAAGCCGTCAGTGTGCTGCGGTCCGAGGCGCCGTTGCCGAGCCTCCCTGCAAGGATGCCGGTGGCAACATTCATGCCACCGGCTGATACTTTCAGCTGTACGTCTTCGGCCGTCACAGGGGTCAGCAGCAGCACTGGCACTATTCAATCCAGCTCGACTGAGACATCTTCGTTGCAGAAATGACAGCAGATCGATGCTTTTGCATAAGATTAGTTGTAGTATCGAATTGATTGACAATCCGTAGACGTGTTGTAACACCCCGCGTCTTCGGTTATCTTTTAAGTGATGAGTTACGACGTTAAGTGCATGTAATTATGTAACTAATGATTTAAAAATACAGAAGAATTTGTAACTAATAATCTACAATACGGGAGAATTTAAACTTTTTTTATGTATCCATCTCATTTGAAACCTGCAAGCGATAAACAATTACGCTGCTTTCACAATTTCATTGACAAGGACGAAAGTAGTCTATATAGACTGGATAGAGAAATAAAACTTAATTGCACGACAAGTAAAAACATTCGACTCAAATATAATATATATCAGTTCGTAGTATAATAGTTAATTAATTACAGTCTTTGCACAACGAATAAATTGCATCCATCGAGCGGCAATTAAAATTTTCCTCAAATTAAATAAAAGTATTACAACTCCCTTTTTACAAATTACAGTGAATCTACAATCCTAATATCCCAATAAAACGACAGTCTCAAAAACTAAATAATTATGGGCCTGTTCTTTTTTAGCTTTTAGCTTTTCTACATTAACTACCTTTTAAACAGAGTGCCTTTTTAAGATAGGATTTACTAGCTAATTATAGTTTATACTGTACTAACTTTATTTATATCGGCAAAAACCGCAAGTGAGTTTCGATTACTCTGTAATCTCTCACACGAACAGTCTAAAAGCCACAAGCCGCAACCAAAAGGCATAAGTCGAGGGTGAGGGATCCACAGTCGCAAGAGCCTAGAACTAGTACATAGGCCAGAAGTGGGGGATGCGGATGGCAAGAATCTAAGATTGGTCAGATATCAGAAGTGGGGTACATAAAGGCGATATATTACATAGTTGAGTGTAGGTATGGGTGACTGAATTGGTCCAATCACCAGTTATAAGGCTTTCAGTGGGTCTGGGTGAGGGTCATATACCACCCTAGTCTACCGATTGAGAGTAGCTGAGTGGAGATATAATATACTGAGATATATGTAAAAATTCTATACTCTGATTTGGGTATCGCATCTAAAGAAATGTAAAGATCCACTTGCTACAAGAATAAGAGTGACTATGGGTAAAGTGATGCAAGCTTACACAGTGCTATATAATCATGAATTCATGCCAGTCTTCTGGACTGGAGACTACGGAACTAGTGGAGGTTTTTATCCACTATACGAGTGCTCAGTAGGTTTCTAAATTAATAATCTAGAATTCTTTCAAAACATAATAACAAAACCTTATTTTCTATAAATCAGGAGAAAGAGAAAGATGGAAAGAGAAAGAAGGTGAGCGTTTAGTGTGTTTTGTTAATAACGCTTGCTGAGTACTTTTGTACTCACTCTTGCTATTATTTTCTCTTGTTTAGGAGTATACTAGTCTGGAGCATAGCTAGGATCTAGCGGAGTCTACCTGGACGGATTGAAGTACTATCTAAATGGAATACCGTAGACTCGGAATACATCAAGTACGAGGTGGACACCCCGTGTGGAGGTTGAGTGAAGCAGGAATTGTCCTTGGTGAACCCGAGTACGACTGGATGTAGCTACATCGTCTACGTTTTTTGATAGATAATAATTAGAACCTCTTCATTTGTAAATATTGTCATATTCAAGTCCTTGCGGTATTGTAATAAACTTTAGATTATTGTAATATCGTATTACACTTTGATCGGTTTATTATTCATTAGAACGATGTTCTATCGGCTAAAACAAATAATAATCCGTTGTCTAGTGTTTTTACACTATAGTAAAAATATGGGTTGTCACATATGTGTATCATGTTCATGAATACAGTATCCAGTTGATTTTTGACTGATGTAGTCGACAAAAGTTGCAAACACAACAGCAGAAACAAAATTACGGCTATTAACACTGGCAAAGATTTATTTATTATTGTCCCAGCAGACAAAAGGGACCTCAGAAAAGTCGATTATCAACCCTTAATTCACAGAGTATATGTGCCATTTGTTCTGTTTCAATCATTTACAGCGACGCTTCCCCCATTTTAGTAAACCCACCCAACCTCTTAGGTTTCCTTTTCCTTCTCCCATACGATCGAGTATCGGGGAAGTACAATCAAGGGTCCTCCATACACTGCATTTGGTACTAAACAGCAGTAGCAACTGCACCCCATTCGGGAACCACGGCCAACTTGCCCGTTTTGTGAGCCTCCGTATGCCCAAAATTCCAATGTAGCCCCGTTGCGCTAAGTTATCGCACGAGACCCGAAGCCTTCGGTCGGCGCGGCGCCAGAAGAGAGACGACAGGACGGAGAGACGAGGTGCAGCAATGTAAGTTTTCTATGCAGGGAAAAGGCAGCAACTTGTTCTTCTCTGTGATCGTTTAATTTTTTGAGAAAATACTTTGTTTAAAAGTTAAGTACCAAATCCGCGTGTGGCTGTCCTGAAAGAAGGAAAAGAAACGGCACGGAAACCGAGAAGCCAGCAGCAGCGGCGTTCAAGTTCGTCGGCTCAGCCGTCCGCGCGGGGTCGGTCGGCTCGGTCTCACCGGCAATCAGGCGCGCGGAAGAGATCGAAGCAGCCACGCAGAGCCATCGCGCGTTGGGGGAGCACGTCATGCAAGGAGGTCAATACCGGAATTTTGAACGCATAAGGACTAGATTGGCCGTGAATTCCCCCAATCGGTTCATATACTGCAACGTCCGTTTTGCCAAGGCGATGGTGGCCCTAAAATGAGAGCAGAGGTTTTGGCAACACAATTTACCATCAGCAAAGGAAATCTCGTGAGCTCAAGTCCAAGGTAGTCTTACCAATGCTAATACACATGTTGTCACACCAGTGCTGCAAGGGGTCACAAGGGGTTGATCAAGTAATATACCTGATGGCAAATCATCTTGTAGATAATGTGGTATAAGCAAATATTCAGATTTAATTCCAACATAATGAAACATATTTAAAACACATTTCTAGCAGTATATAAATGACAGAAATTGTATATAAATATATAATTCTACCATGCCATTTATACCAGAAACACATGAAACAATATTACTGTTGAAACAATATTATTGCTGAAATGAGCATGTGAAGCATTCTCATAAACAGGGAATCAATTATAACAGTCTAGAGCTTAGTTTTAATTGATACTTTGCTCTCAGAAGCAGAGATACTCAAGAATTAATCTTGCCTTGTCAATACTATTGTCTATACTCTTCTTAGAATTGATATGATAGCCTGAATTAGAATCTGAGCTCTAAAATATGCTTTACTAGACTATCACAAGATTTTGCATCCACAAAATAAGCAGATAACTGTCGGTTGACACACCAAAAGAAATATTTCATAAAACAGTACTCAGCCTATTAAGAAGCTGTGACCGAACCATATAGATAAATGAGCACAGATTCTTAAGGACAGCAGGTAAACAAAAGTGAAGTGCTAACAGGCTGCAGAACACTGAAAAGACTATAAATAATGTAACTGATGTGAAACAGCCCTACTGACAGTGAACAACCAACATGCTAAGATCAAGTGAAAACAGTAAGTATCACTAATAGAGCTCGATTCTAACCAGTTTGATCAGATCAATCTCAGAAATAGACAAGTTTTATCACAAAGCTTTAAACCAAGCCCACTAGCAAACAATGTCTCACAGTACTAGAGTATATATCAGAAATTAATGAACTAGCATAGCTCATAATGTTTGCAATCAGAAAAACCGAAATACTCATAGTGCGAATGGCACTCAAAGCCGTTTGTAAGGGAACTAAGCCAGCGGTAAGCAAACCACCGACAAGAACCCGGGCAAGGCACACTTGAAGATGCTGACCCAGAAAACCTAGCGCCCACTATGCTACAGTGAGAGGGCGTGGTCGTTGGAGATACAGTGCCCACCTTTGCCTTTCGAGACACACCGAATCGACAAAGCCGAGGTGAAGGGGATGTTGCATAAGAACACCGAGAAACACTGGCCTAGTGCTCCTCGCCACCGAGCACCAGGGACCACAGAGCACCATCGAGATCAGCGGTTATGCAGCGGAGAAGAAGCTCTAAGGACCAAGCTCCGAAGCCAAATCGGGAAGAAAAGACTAGATTGAAGAGAGAGCTCACTCAAGTTTTCACCGATACATCTCACGGAGGAGGCAGCCTCCTTTTATAGCCGAGAGGAGGAGGGGAAGAAGAGATCGGCGTGGTGGCCACCAACTGCCACAGCCGAGGCTCCCAGGCCACAAACACCACCAGCGCAACCACCTCTCCCTGCCGAAGTTGCCGCCACCGAGGAGATCGGATCCACCAAATGAACCGTCGCACGGGAGGAGACTAGTCTCCTCCCTTTATCTCTTCGGGTCGGCCCACCGACAGGTGGGCCCATTTTTTCATTTTCTTTTCTTTTCCAATTGAGAAATTATCGAAATGCCCTTAGAAATACAACAACCCCCACCAATTTGTGATCGGTAGACGTAGACTTTGTGATCGGTAGTCGAAGACTTTATGATCGGTTGTCGAAGACTTTGTGATTGGTAGTCGTAGACTTTGTAGTCTGTTATCATAGTCTTAGGCTTTGCGGACTGTTGTCATAGTCGTAGACTTCATAGTCTGTTGTCGTTGTCGTAGATTTCGCAGACTGTTGTCATAGCTTGTTGTTTTAAGTAGTTTCAGAAGCTTTGCTTATTATACCTATCAAATAATTCATCAAGTTGAAACCATTGAAATCAAATAAGTTGTAGAGCTCTCTTTATTATATTTACTCATATGCTAGTAGTTTTGATCATGATTAGTTATAATTAATTTGCTACATTTGAACTAAAGCACGACATAGCGGAATACTTTGACTAGATTGATTATAGTTATTATTTTGTGATGTTCATCTAAAAGGATTAGCTTGATTGTGAATCTTAGTTTAAACTTTGGCTATGAAGCTCGCATGTTTCATATTATAATCTTTTCATGTTACTCATTTTGGCATGTTGTGAGAAAAAAATGAGAAAGAGAAATTTGAAAAGATATATGCTTCAAGCATGCTATGGATAAACAAAAAGAAAAATCATAAAAAGTGCACAAATGAAAAGAAGTATGTTTCAAGCATACACCATTGATAAGAAGTATGCTACAAGTATGCCACCATAAAAGAAGTATGCTACAAGCATACCACATGCTTAAGAATTGACAGTGGAGCGATAGGTTGTTATATAAGACTGCTAGCCCATTTAGATTTAAAGTTTACTTCACTTTTAGGTTTTAACTTTTCATTGTTTTAACTTTTCATTGTGATATCTTAATGTTCTATTTATAATTAATTTATCCATTGTTGAGATGCATGTCATTGATATAAATCGCTTAATCATGTTGAAAAACTTGTTTTGACCTTGCTATATGAAATATATTTTTGTATGATCTAGGTAGCTCTGCTAAAAAAGATGGCTTGGTAAAAATTTTAAATCAATATAAAGTGACTTCGATAACCTACAAATCTTTTTGATTTTTACTCTTATTGCTCCTTAGAATTATTCTTTCTCTGAGGTTCTTGATGATTACATTGCCAAAGGGGGAGAGAAATTGGAGAGAATGGGGAGAAATAGGAGAAATTGCCTAAAATTGATTTTCTTGTGTTGAGGGGGAGTTTATGAGTCTTTGCCGAGAATTTGCTGCTATGGTTTGTCAAATTATTTTCTATGCAGTTTTAAAACTTTCTTTTCACAAATTTTGCTTTTCTTTCAAAACTCAACTCATTCGAGAAATTTTAAGGTGTTGGCAATATATTCATCAAGGGGGATATTGTTAGACCATGTGGAATGGTCATGATTTTAGTGATGATGGATAATTGATATTTTGGGTTGCATTGAAATTTGCATTTGTAAAAGTTTTGGTCAATGCATTTTTGTAAAACTAGAATTCAGGTTTAGCGGTTTGATCGGATTGTATTGGGCAGTCTGACCAGCTGGCTTTGACCATGCTCGGTAGTCGGTGATCCGAACGACCTTGTGATTGGGCTGTCCGATCGGCAGACTTCGACCACGTTCAGAAGTCTGAGAGTTTACAAGCACGACATTTCAATCATGGCATTTCGACTACAACATTTCGACCACGGCAGAATGACACAACATTTCGATCACAATATTTTGACCACGACAGAACGACCATGCTAGGTCAATGATGGTAAACTACCGCGAACCGGTCGTAAGCAACAGTTAACCAGTCGTAGCTATAGTACATTCTCGATTGTCATAGTTACAATACTTTTTGATGGTCGTAGCTACAATGCTTTGTCCATGGTCGTAGCTGCAGTGTTTTTTTGATAGTCGTAGACTTTGCAATCGGTTGTCGTAGACTTTGCGGTCCATAGCTGTAGACTTTGCTGGTCGGTATTCAAAAACTTTATGGTCGGTAGTCGTAGACATTGCGGTCGATAGTCATATACTTTGTTGGTCGGTAGTCGAAGACTTTATTATCGGTAGTCGAAGACTTTGTGATGAGTAGTCGTAGACATTGCAGATTGTTGTCATAGTCGTAGACTTCGCAGTCTGTTATCGTAGTTGTAGACTTTGTAGACTGTTATCATAGTTGTAGACTTCGCAGTATGTTGTCATAGTCGTAGACTTTGCGGACTGTTGTCATAGTTGTAGACTTCGCATCTGTTGTCGTAGTCGTAGGCTTCGTGATCTGTTGTCTTAGACTCGCAATCAATAGTCGAAGGCTTTGTGATTGTTTGCCGTAGGCTTCGCGGTCGGTACTCGTAGGTTTCGAGTGCTTTAATTCTTGTAATCTTCGAGTACCTCGAGTACTCGTGTCTGTTGGGCTAGCGGTCTAACTGGCCTATGCATGGCGGTCAGACTGGTCTTACTGGCCGATCGGTGCTACAATACTCGGTCTAGGAATGCTACGATGCTTGTGTTTTTTTGAGTGTTCTGAGTGGTCAAAATTCCCAAATACTCGTGCGTTTCGAGTACTCGTTGGGCAAGCAATCTGACCAGCCTGTGCATGGCGGTCATGTCGGTCCTACTGAGTGATCTAAGGTTGATTCCTGGAGAGTGTGGAAATTATGGTCATGGATGACCTGATTCGTAGTCGATGGATGGTTAAGGGTGTGGTTTGCATGTGTGGATTGATATCAGTCAAGTTAGGGAGAACTTGTGCCGGAAGAAAGTTCTTTGGTCTTTGAATGTGCAGGTTGGCGTAGAGACGATCATAGTCGATAACGAGAAGGACCAGGACTAGGAGGGTGAAATCTGAGGTCCAAACGGCCGAGGATGTCACAAGGTGGTTGGGCTCACGTTGGAGCACATGGAGATCAAAGGTGGGTGATGTGTGAACTAATGTCGGTCAAGTTAGGAAGAACTTGTGCCGAAGAGAATGTTCTTTGGTCTTTGCATATGCAGGTTGAGCGTGGAGACAATCATAGTTAGTGACGAGGAGGACCGAGACTAGGAGGGGAAAAATATGAGGTTCAGGCGGTCGAAGATGTCACGAGGTGGTTTGGCTCATGTTGGAACACGTGGAGATCAAAGGTAGATGATGCGTGGAGAAACTACGGGAGATGCGGTCCTAGAGGCTTGGTCACATGATGAGATTGAAAGATGTTATGGAAAGAGTCTGTAACTCGAAAGGTTTAGAGATATTGAAAAACCCATGTTTGGAAGGGTTTTGGATTTCTTGATTTTCAGAAGAGATAGGATTTTGTGTCCGTATTTGATGGAGACACGGTTTAGGGCTCTAGCATATAAAAGCAGGGAGAGGCTAAGTGTTTTAGCCGTGGCTTTTGAGGATGCTTTTTGTGCTAGAGTTTGAGGGGTGACGTGATGGCGCTTTGTAGTCACAAACATGATATAGAAGTAAAATATCAGATCTGATCTCAAGGAAAGAGATCGCGACCAACGTCGTCTCGTTGTCTCAATTGAAGTGCGGCGTGTTTTTTAGTATCGTTTTCCTGTGTCCTTGGTGACGCGCTAAAACATCACGATCTTACGATCTACGAGCATGGTGTCTTCGGTCGTCGGTTCAATCCAATCAAGCAGAGCACGGTGTTGTATTCGGCTTGTTCTTATTCTGAGCAGATCGGTGTCAAAGCGGTTGAAGCGGTCGAAGCTTTCGAGTGGAGGAAAATTTTGACTACGTGCAAAGGAGATCAAACAAGTGGTCGAGCGAGCAGTCGAAACCTTCATCGAGCGCATGAAAAAGGGTAGAGTGAGAGGTCGAGCGATGTTCGATCGTTTGCGGCCGAAATCTACATTTGGTAAATTAGGTTGCTTGTCTTCTGATTTAAGATTTGTTTTTAGGTATCAAAAAGTGGAGACAGATATTCACCTTCTCTGATTGCGGTATACGATCCTACAATATTCTTGTCAGAGCATGCAAATCGTTCTTAGTTATGCATTTGTATTCAAGTTTCAACACCAATTTGTCCCAAATTCCTACCGTTTTCATGTTCAGTTGAGATCATATTATCATCAAGTGATCTAACTACTAGTGAAAACAGCTCTTACAGAAAGCAATCTCTAGCAAAAATGTATGGTGCCGGTAAGCGGGTGGAGGAGGTCGTCGCTTAGGTCGGTGCCGTCGTCGCGCGGCACGCCCGAGCGCTCCCAGTTGCGGAGATGATCCGTGCAATCGAACAACCATCCCACCCGACCTAGCACCAGTCGATGCCAACTTCGCCTTTGGCCATAGCGGCGGCTGCTCCCCAGCCGTAAAAAACGAGTCTGGTGGAGAGTAGTGGCGAAGAAATCCGAGCATATGGTACGGTTTACTACAACCGCGGTGGTGGCGGAGGTCGCCGGAGTGCGTGCAGGCGCCAGCGTGGTGCCGAAGAAGGGAGGAGATTTTGCAGAGGATACTGTTATCATGAGAGTTCTTTAAAAATATATCTTGGCCTTCTTCCAACCATTCGATCCATTATAGGCTTCCCACATTAATACATCAAGAAAGGGGCGTAGGAAATATTTTTTGGATTCACCCTTTATAAAATTCAACTATTCAAAGTGATCTCTTTATTTGGTTGTAATTATGTTTCGCGATCCACACAGGGATTATTTGGATAATGTACCTTTCTAAAGGGTGAATCCACAAAACTTGCCCGCACCGTACGGAGATATCTTGTTTTATTGCTCATGTACTAGCGAACTGACTTTTCAGTTTCTGACAACCAATCGCAGGCAGGTGCGCGCCATTGTACTTACTGATTCCTTACAGCACTGTACTACTTACGTGTTCCTTAGAAACAATGTAGAATTTTGTATGCACGTTTTTACCTGGTCTTTGTGCAAAAGCAAAAAAGATTTCCTCCCCTGCAAGGATGTGAACTGTAGCTACGGACTTTTCAGGAGCAGAAATTTCTGGAAGGGAAGAGCAGTTGAAGTATAGGTATGTTTCTGAGTATTACACTGCTCAGAAATTGCTCTGAACCCCCGGGTTTGTACCGGAGCTGACTGACCCAAACAGGACAAGACGCGTTTGTACTTGATCAACTCACTCAAAACGTGACAATGAAAGTTAAAAACCTTGATCAGCTGCATGATTCTGAAAGAAAATTCAGGGTAGGTTGAGCATAAGGGCGTTCGGTTCCTCGGCTACCAACGGCGTCACCAGCCATCGGCCATGGCTCGCGCTGCCCGCCTTCTGCTGCTCGCCGTTGCTGCCTCGCTCTGTGTGGCAGCAGTCGGTCAGGTGCTGCCATTTGCGCCCTCCTGCTCCACCACCGGCAATTACACCGCCGACAGCCAGTACAAGAAGAACCTCGACGAGCTCCTCTCCACCCTCTCCACGGCCGCCGGCAGCAACGGCTGGTTCAACACCAGCACGGTGGGGACGGGGCCCGACCAGGTGTTCGGCCTCATCATGTGCTACGCCGACCGCAACGCGACGCAGTGCCAGGATTGCCTCGACAGGGCGCCCGCCGGGATCACGACGATATGCCCGTCCAGCAGGACGGTGCGCGCCAACTACGACGCGTGCCTGCTCCGGTACTCGAACGAGATGTTCTTCGACACCGCCGACCGCTCCTACAAAGCCGATTTCAACATCTCGTTCTACGTGTATTTTTCCCCCTACGTCGAGAGCATGACCAGCATGGACAGCGCGCGGTCGCAGCTGATGAAGAAGCTCGCGCAGAGGGCCGGCGACGACGACCTGCGGTTGGACAACGGCAGCCTGCCGTACACGGACTCGCTGCTCGGCACGCAAGCGATGTACGGGCTGGCGCAGTGCACGAGGGACTTGGCGCCGAGCGAGTGCACCAACTGTCTTTCCAACTACGCCAAGGAACTGAGCCAGATTTTCCCCAACAACAGCGGAGGTGCCATCAAGGGCTACAGCTGCTACCTCAGGTACCAGCTTGGTGCGTTCGACATCACCTTGCCGCCGCCCCGGTCACTGCCACCGTCGTCTCCGCTGCCGCCACCGCCACCGCCAGGTTAGTCGTATACCACTGAACAATACGCAATATTACTGTCTAAGACGGCCTAAATTAATTCGTGTTTGCCACACATCCTTACGGGAACCTGATGTATGAATTGTTGCTGTTGATAAATTGAAATTCCCCACAGAAGGCGCACCTTCCCCCTCGGTCTCCACAGGACTGGTGGCCGGCCTGTCCGTCGGTTTTGTCTCCTTGATCGTTCTGGGTCTGTGGCTCCTCTTGCGCCGGCGACGAAATCACACCAGGCAGACGAGGGAGCAAGAGCTGGAAGAGGGCAACATCTTCGAGGATGAGACGGCCATGGAAGACGACTTCGAGAAAGGGACAGGACCCAAGCGATTTCTCTACAGCGAGTTGGCCGTTGCCACTGACAACTTCTCCGACAACAATAAGCTTGGCGAAGGAGGATTTGGCTCGGTGTACAGAGGGTTTTTGAAGGAATTGAACCTTCATGTGGCTATCAAGAAAGTATCCAAAAGCTCCAGACAGGGGAGGAAGGAGTATGCCTCCGAGGTGAGGATCATAAGCCGGCTGAGGCACCGGAACCTCGTGCAGCTCATCGGCTGGTGCCATGGCGGCGGGGAGCTGCTTCTCGTCTACGAGCTGATGCCCAACGGCAGCCTCGACACGCATCTTTACAGCGCCAAGAACAACGTGTTGCCATGGCCACTCAGGTACGCATTCGAGCAGTGGAGGGAGGGGCCAAATTTTGCATTTTAGCTATTTAGATTTCAATAAAACTTAATAGTTGGAATTTGCTAAATGGTACTCATGTGTGTTTTTGTCTGTGTGTACTCATTTTTTTACCCATTAGATACTATTTTATTCGTGTTTTATGGTTTCGAGTTTGTGGTTTTTTTTCTCTGGGTTACTAGTGTGATAATGAAGTAATCAATTTATTTAGTATTGTCGGAAGCCACAATATAAACCATCAAGCAGGATTTTTGTATAGTTTTTTGTTATTTTTCTTATAGTTTATTTTGTTCCTTAGCTTTACAAAGTATCGTATCATTTTTTTACATAATTTAATTTTTGTAAAACTAGTATATAATTAATGTAAAAATACTATATAGAAAAGAATAAAATGTATTAGTTGTATTGTATGACTTATTTGATCCCTTCTATCTCTAATTTCTGGTTCCGCCTATGCATACGAGGAGCATGAGCATAGCGTATGACCCCCCAGATGCTTTCCGTTTAAGCTGATGGTGTGATATTCTACTATCCTCAGGCATGAGATTGTGTTCGGGTTAGGCTCCGCGCTGCTCTACCTGCACCAAGAGTGGGAGCAGTGCGTCGTGCACAGGGACATCAAGCCGAGCAACATCATGCTGGACGCATCCTTCAACGCCAAGCTCGGCGACTTTGGGCTCGCGAGGCTCGTCGACCACGGCCGAGGATCGCACACGACGGTGCTCGCCGGCACGATGGGGTACATGGATCCCGAATGCATGATCACCGGCAGAGCCAACGCCGAGTCGGACGTCTACAGCTTTGGCGTCGTGCTGCTTGAGATTGCCTGTGGCCGACTGCCTATTGTGTCTCAGAATGAGGAACGCACGATCCACCTTGCCCAGTGGGTCTGGGATGCATACGGGAAGGGAAGGATTCTTGATGCGGCCGATGCGCGGCTGAAGGGAGAGTTCGACGGCCGGGAGATGGAGAGCGTGATGGTCGTCGGGCTCTGGTGCACGCACCCTGATCGCAGCATGAGACCATCTATCAGGCAGGCCATCAACGTGCTGCGGTTCGAGGCGCTGCCGCCGAGCCTCCCTGCAAGGATGCCGGTGGCAACATTCATGCCACCTGCTGATACTTTCAGTTGTACGTCTTCGGCCGTCACACCGGTCAGCAGCAGCTCTGGCACTACTCAGTCCAGCTCGACTGAGACATCTTCGTTGCTAAAATGACAGCAGATCGATGCTTTTGCATAAGATTAGTTGTAGTATCATGTTCACGAATACAGTATCCAATTGATTTTTGACTGATGTAGTCCACAAAAGTTACAAACACAACTACAGAAGCAAAAATACGGCTCTTAACACTGGCAAAGATTTATTTATTAGTGTACGCCAGAGAAAAGGGACCTCAGAAAAGTCGATTATCAACTCTTAATTCACATAGTATATGTGCCATTTTTTCTGTTTCAATCACTTACAGCGACGCTTCCCCCACCTTACACCCACCCAACCTCTTCGGTCTCCTTCGCCTTCTTCCATAGGATCAGAATATCGGGGAAGTACAATCAAGGGTCCTCCATATACCGCATTTGGTGCTAAACAGCCGTAGCAACTGGAGTGTCAGGGTGCGCACCCCATTCGGTCCATGATCCATCATATACTGCAACGTCCGTTTTGCCAAGGCGATGGAGGCCCTAAAATGAGAACAGAGGTTTTAGCTACACAATTTACCATCAGCAAAGGAAATCTTGTGAGCTAAAGTCCAAGGTAGTCTTACCAAAGCTAATACACATGCTGTCACACCAGTGCCGCAAGAGGTCACAAGGGGTTGATCGAGTGATATACCTGATGGCAAATGAAACCAGAGTAATTACAAAGATTGTCATAGTTATGGCTATAATTCTATTTTTAACACTCAGTTATTGCAGTTCTACATTAAATACCATTAAAATTAAAAAAGGGTGCCAGCAACAACCAATACAAATATATAACAAAGCGTCACACAAGAACGAGTCATATTAATGGATGGTGCCCTTTCAACAAATCCAGAGTAAGAAATCTTAATAATTCTAGAAACCATACTGAGCTTGAGTACAAACCAAGCCTGAGCATGAGAGAAACTTGTTATTGTACTCATAAGCAGGCCAACCAAGCCCGAGCATGAGAGAAACTTGTTATTGTACACATAAGCAGGACAACCAAGCCTTAGCATGAGAGAAACTTGTAATTGTACTCATAAGCAGGCCAGCCAAGACTGGCATGGCTCGCCAAGCTCCGCTGGGTGGATCTTGAACCCAGTCATTAAGCCAAACAAGAACATAAATAAGAAGAGGCTACACTGACATTTGAAATGACCCAGAAGATTAGGTTTACAGTAAAGATGTCTACATACTTTCAGAATGGGTAAGAAGCTTGTAATTAGGGCATACACAACTTGGCTACCGGATGGCATCTTCAGCTGGGAGAAAGTATTTCGAAATTTACATGGATGGAATATATTACCTTCTTGCTCAAATCTTTTGCGGAGCTCATCTGGAGGCAATAGCTTTTGTGAAATATCAAGCACCTGCAGAATGCCAATGAAGACTTAGCAACATCTTTGGCAGTACTTGCAGAGATACAGAAAAATAAAAAATTAATAACACTTGAATTTTTTTTTAAAAAAAAACTACTTTATGCCTTCTAGTTGGCACACCAATCAAGTTCCAGTGCTACAATGTATACCCAAGCTAAAAAGAAAAGGGCAACACAAGCCATGTTATTCTCCATCCTAGCATGGATAATGAAGTATCCCAGCAACCAACTCTAATATACCAGAGAGAGGCATATAACTGGAGTCAAACATTAATATATCTAGTAAAAGTGTAAACACACACATGTACTGCTCTACCCTGATCAAAATGAAACAAAGAACGAGGAAAACTACAGTTCACCAAATGGTGTTAAAAATGATCAAGAAGTGTATCATATGATAGGTTGAAAATTTACATCGAACTGTGAAATTTCTCCAAGAAATATCCACTACCGTCCAATGTAATTGAAGTACAGACAACAAAGATCAACAGGGCAAAATGAAATAATCAAAGTATCATGTGCAAAAGAAGAGTACAAACTGAACGGATAATTGCGAATTTCACCTGGGGAAAAGGGATGCATTTGCTCCCAGGCACATGCCCACTTTTTATTCCCTTGCGCGGCTCTGGAACTGCACCATCAAATCTGAAGTGCAAGTTTCATGTCAGCGTACAAAACCACTAATAAGCATCACCAGGGTTCGGAAAACCGGTACCGGCCTAAATCCCGGCGGGGGGCCGGTACCGGTTCCCGACCGGTAACCGGAAAACCGGGGAAAACCCGGTCAAATTTCAAGTTTTGAAATTTGAATTTAAAACCAGAAACCGGAAAACTGGCCGGTTAATGCCCAAAAAAACTGGAGAAACTGCTAAAAACCGGGAAAAACACAAAAAAATTGATTTGGGATATTTCAAAGTATATTTACCTCATATAATAGGCAATTTAGCATAAAAAAGCCAAAACCAGCCTAAAAGGTGCATTATGTAGTCACAAAAGACTCACAAATATAAATGCACTTTGGAAAAACCCGGCCGATTTTTAATTTCCCGGTACCTAGCGGGAAATCCGGTAACCGCCGGTTTTCCGAACTCTGGGCATCACACACACAACTTAATGAAGCATTCACCCTTTTTTTTGTCAGGAGGAAATGTAGCAAAACTAACGCAATCATTGAACCAGAAGCACAAGTTTAAAAAGCCAAACTTTAAACACCATAACACTATCTGTAATGTTACTATGTTAGTGTTACGTTTAGTATCATGGTTGGACAACAAAAAATTAAGATAACTCAAAATGCAAAAGCTGAACTGACTTATTGGCAAATGAATATTCTTGTCAGATACTATGATGAGTCTATGACTACGGAGATTATCCAAATAACTATGATGAACACAGACCACTTAGGGCCACTTTGCCATCGCTGTGCAGTGCAGTGCTGCAATGTGGAATTTAGTTAGTGTCTGGAATGTTAGCCAAATCCAAAGGTTGTGCTGATGCAACTCCAAAAAAAGATGCTTTAAGGTAGTTACAATCTCCAAAGTAGCAAAATAAAAGTGCCTTTTAAAAGCCACCCCAGTACCAAACAGAGCCTTAAGAATAAAGGCAAATGCTTTATATACAGCTTACATGTATTGTATACTATTGACTTTTCAGGAATTAAAAGATTAGCAATACCTAGGCTTCGATCGAGCATCTATAAGTTGATGTGTCTGGGCATCGATGTTCTCTTTCACCTGAGCAAATTGTGTATATTAGTTATATCAAACATGCAGAATGAATTTAGTGAATGGTGAGGAAAGATAATAGACAAGTTTTCGGGACCCTGAGCACCTCTAACCTGATCAAGATTCCAAAGAAGATGAGGCTGCAACTTTGCTTCAAATGTGGTGGGACCAACCTACAACAATAAATTGAAGTTCCTTATATCTAAAAATTGAAGCAAAACACCCATTACAGCAGCTACTAAGTATGTAAGTATCGCAAGTACGGGGCTGATAACTCCATAGCGTTAGTAAGGCCCAAAAGTTTTCCTCTGAACTTCCTAATGCAGCATTGCTAGAACAAACAAAAATAAGAGGTTTAAAACTTACCATTTGTCCCTGATAAACTTTCTCAATTGCCTCACGAGCAGCGCTGGCTTTTAAGATGGCATCACTAGAGGCACTTGATTCAACATCATACCCAGAAGCACGCCATTGGGGCAAACCTCCATCCAACACCCAAACTTTATCGTGTCCAAAAACACGAAACATCCTGTTATCAAGGAAACAGGCATCACACACATGCAATTAATATCAAAACAAATACGATTATACAAATGAAGCAAGAAGCATATTGTAAATATACTGGTAAGGATAGCTTGTAATCATCAAAGAACAATGAGCAAATTTACTTAGTTCTGTGAAGATAAGAATTTTACCACCAAACACGAGCAGCGCTAAATAGCCCCTTTCCATCGTAAACTACTATCCCATCTTTGTTGTAGATGCCAAGGGCAGATACAGCAGCAGAAAATGCTTTCTCAGATGGCAGCATGTGTGGCAACTGACTCAAAGAAGAATAAATTACAAAAAGAAACAATTAATCAGATGAACAATCAATACGAAGAAACAAGCAGGCATGCCATGTTTGGCAACTTATACTAAATAGTGATACCTACACAAATTTAATCACCCTGACCAAAACAGGTCATGTCTACTTTAATGCAATATGAGCTGAAAATTCTAAGGATAAGAAAAAAAATATATGTGGATTTCATGTGTTGCTTTCAGTTCATGTGAAGGTTGACAATAGCAAGTGAAAATATAGACAACAAGAAAGGAAAAGAACACATTAGTGCCCACCCACCAATTAGTGCAATCTTAAGCTTGACCCTGTAGCTAGAAAAAAACCAAACTTCACCAACTGTGTCACTTTGAATCATCCCATAAGGATTTACCAAAACAAGGACAGCCAAATCATAACACACACAAAGGAAAGCTATCTGTGAGTGTTACTGTGTTGTGCGGTCCCTGTTTTAGTTGGCTTGTTTTGAACTTTTAATGGTGTTGGCAAAGGCTATTGCTGCTGATCTGTAAGAGAGTGGCACTTAAGGTGCTACAAGTGTTACATATGCGCATGGATTGTTGTACTGATCTGAATTTGAATGTTTTGGTGTCATCTATTAATGGAACTGGGCTGCCACCTTGTCCTTATAAAAATCCACCCAGGGGATTCCTCTATTTCTCTGCCTAGTCTACTTTTTCAGACAGAACTCAAGGCGTAGTTACACACCAATACTGTGACGATTTACAGTAAGAAATATCTATAAAGAACTAAATGAGAAAACCAAGGATATCAGCAGTAAAGAATGTAAGATGATGTCGTGCACAAACAAAGTTCATATGACTGATTAGTAATTAACCAAAGAAACTACAAGTTAGTGAGCTGAACTTACATTAGATGTTCTGTCAGATATTCCGTCAACATCAAAGAATAAGGCACCAGGAATATGAGCCACCTGGGAGCAAGATTGAAGCAAACATTAAAGCATCAGAACATTGGCTACTATATATTCAAATGAACTGAAATCACAGAAAAATTAAGGTCCCATAGACAACCAATAAAAACAAGCGTCTAAAACCATCAGAGAAGTGCAATGACATAACAGCAAGTGGTAAGAGTTTCCAAATTCCAAAACCTCAACAACACAACAATACATGTAATTAGTACCTGGTACTCCTGAAGTGGATTCCTTTGTTCCGCAGGCATATACCAAGAGGCATCAAGTACCTTGACAAAAAAACATGAGCATAAAATGTAATGCACCGATGGAAGAAAGAAATATGCAACAGCAGGAAAACAATCCTGTGAATACCATAGTTATACGTGTACTCCTTGTAGCAAATATCTGTTTTATTATTAATCCTGCTGAGACTACAGCATAATGTCGATGGCAAAGAAGAAGCCTCTAAAATTTGTCTTTGGAATAAAATTTACACTGTAATGTGAATGCAGAGCAAATGAAAGGCCCCTGATTTCCTGTATGAATTATGACATCGGCACCTCAACTATTTCCCGAAGAATCGAGGCCCCATATGATAAATTCCCACATATTCTCACTCGCCTAAACTATCAATTCACATAGCTAACATCACTAACTTAGCAACTAATAAGCACTAAGATCATTTAACCCTACTAGCAACACCGACCAAATTGCCACAACGTCACAACCCGAACACAATGAACGCCCCGCATCAACTTACTAGCTGTAACACCAACAATTCACAGGCCAAGTGCAGATTACTACAATTCAGTGCTATGCATGCTATACCTTCACACTGGGGTCCCTGAGGTTGGCGTGCAGCCACTCGGCCGACACCACGGGCTCGGTCCTTGGCAGCGCGTGGACGCCCGCAGCCTCCGACACCGCCGACGACGACGACGTGGCGTTGCAGCGCGCCGCGATGCCGAACGGCCCGGCGCCCATCAGCGGCGGCGGCAGCGACGCCCTGCACCCGAACCCCGCGTTCTCCGCGGCGCGCGCCCATCCGATTCTACCCTGCGCGCACAAACCCAAACAACGTCAGATTGGGGGGATCGAGGCGGGGGCAAAGCGGCAGGATTTACGACCGCGAGGAGCGTGGCGGTGATGAGGAGGAGAGGAAGGAGGGTTTCCTTGGGAGGGAGGACAGGAGGTGGTGGGGCGGGCGCCGCGAAGGGCCGCGGCGCGGAGAGGAGGTGGCCGCCATGGGTAGGGTTTTGGGGGTCCTAGAAGGTTCCGGAAGGGTGGTGATGGGTGGGGAGGGGAGGGGAGGGGGAGAGGAGATGAGTTGGTGCTTGTCGAGTGGGTTTGATGATGATGTGGTCGTAATGATATCCTCGTTAATCCGGCCGGAAAGGAAACCCCCTGTTTCGCGGGAATCTGCGGCTCCTCCGGTGGGCAGCCTCCGCCTCGTTTGTTCTGGTTTTCCAAACATGGACTCTCTCTCTCTCTCTCTCTCTCTCTCTCTAAAAAGACCTTTTTATGAAAAAGTCTACAATTTCTAAAAGGCTTTGTATAAATTTTAATAAGTATACCATCTGTGATGCTCAATACGTTTTAAGGTACAAATGAGTCTTTATTAGCCACATGGAATAGGAGCAGCAAGCACACGTTGGGTGCATTCTTTTTGGTTATAGGTTACGACTGTGGCTGATTACTTCTAGTATTAGCATGAGTATTTGTACGAACGAATCGAATGTCGATAGATCACTTCGAAACGACAGTGAAGAAGCGATCTTATTTATTTATTCAAAGAAAGTTATAAGTCATAAGCTAAAAAGAATAGAGGTGTGCAATATGTTTGACGTATGCAGATGCAACCATTTTCAAAAGTTGATTTAAGTGCACAAGCAGGTCTTGTTTTTCTTTCTGATATCATTAACTAATCAGCTTGCACTCTTTCAGGCTCTAGCTGTTCTTTGCTTCAGACGAGTGAGAGATGTCCGTAAACATTTGTACCTGCTCGAGAATGGTGCTTGTCCCGGTTTCAACCAACAAAAACTTCTGGATTGTCCTTTGCTCCAAGTAGTCAGGGATTATTTGATTTACCACGTGAACAGCTTCCTCTTAGTTGCTTTATTCGGTGCTGGCAGCGACAAGACAGGAAGGCAAATCCTGGCATGCGGTCAAGAACAGCTTATAGGCTGGTAAAAAATGAAGATAAATTTAACTCTGGTTAGTTTCCTCCTAACAAATTACAGGGCAAGTACAAATGGTAACTACCCGGCATGCAATCCGCAAATTAAATAGTTCAGTTTCTTCTAATATGTTTCAGCTATCCTAATTGACCTACGAGGATTTACACTGTACAACTACAAGAGGTTAATTTATCTTCATAACACGGAGAGAAACAGGAGATGGATCAGAGACATTCGAGGGTCGTTGTCAATACATGCCCCGGTGGAGTATCCGCGTGTGCGTGATTTAACCGAGCGAATCTTGCACGTCCACCGCCGGCCGCCGGCCGCAGGCGATCTCGAGGAGCACGACGCCGAAGCTGTCGACGAGCATGCACTCCGGATCGATGTAGCCCGTAGTGCCGGCTATGCCTTTCGTGTGCGATCTCCGACCGTCGTCAATGAGCGTCGCGAGCCCGAAGTCGCCAAAGCTTGGCGTTCAACGACGCGTCCAGCATGACGTTGCTTGGCTTGATGTCCCTGTGCACGACGCGCTGCTCCGTATCCTGATGCAGGTACAGAAGTGCAGAACCTACGCCAAGCAACTATCTCATACCTGATGATTGTTAAATCATATGGAGAAGTACGGACCGATACACAGGAATTTTGCGGAAAACAGTACAATTCTTATAGGAATTTTACGGAATTGATCCAGCGCTCCAAACGAGACAGAGAACTGCTGAGAAAATTCTTTGATCCAAATGAGTACTCAACTAGGAACATACCTAACTGGCCACGTCAGCATGTTGTCAGGCTTGTACAGATGAGTGTCGAGGCTGCCGTTGTGCATCAACTCGTACACTAGCAATAGTTCGTCACCGCCGTGGCACCAACCGATGAGCTGCACGAGATTCCGGTGCCTGAGACGGCTAATGATCCTGACCTCGGAGACGAACTCCTTCCAGCCCTGTCGAGAGGTCTGCGACACCCTCTTTACGGCAACGTGATGGTTCATATCGTCCAAGAACCCTCGGTACACGGACCCGAAGCCTCCTCTCCCAAGCCTTCTGTCGTCGGAGAAGCTCCCGGTGGCGGCGGCGAGCTCGTCGTACGAAAATCGCCGAGGTCCTGCAACCCCTTGCTCGAGCTCGTCTTCCACGTGTTCACCGCGGAAAAATGTCGTCGCTTTCGTAAGTGTTTGTTCGGCTCTCGTATTGGCCTCGGCCGTCGTCCGCCTTTGCCCCCGGCGCAAGAGGTACCAAGCCGAGAGGCTCAGCCAGACCACGAACCAGCAGATATGAAGGCCACCACCCGTAGGTTGCCGCGCGCGCCTACACCTGGAAACGGATGATACGATATACATTTTGTGCATGGAAATTAACCCCCGTATGCAATTTCAACCCTGTGCAACACACATAAAGACTTACGTCGAGTTCATTTCGAATATATATCTTACATTTTCGGGGGGTTTTGTGAGTGCCTCCGCATAGGCGAATTTATATCTTACAACTGTATCGTACTTAAACGGCTGACTTTCTTTTTCCTAATTTTGCTTAACTTGCTCGCTCTCGTCTGACCGTCACTCTCTCCTCATTCTCCCTTCTCTTACTCTCTTGCTACGACGACACCCGAGCACGGTGATGACCATGAGCTCAGCCACGGTGCCCTGGCGTCACTGGATGCGGCCGCCATTGTCAACTTCTTCTTCAGCCGTCCTCGAACACAACGCCACCAAATCTGGTCGCCGCCGTCGACTTCCTCTCTAGGCGCGGCGCTGCCAGATCCGGCCGTTCTCAAGCGCGCCGCCGCCAGATCCAGCTACTACCGTCAGCTTCCTCTTCGGGTGCGGCGCCACTAGATCCGACGGTCTTTGAGCGCGTTGTCGCCAGATCCGGCCGTCCTTGAGCGCGATGCTGCCAGATTCGGCTGCTGTTGTCGGCTTCCTCTTTGGCCATCCTCGGGCGTGGCAAGGAGCCTCCGGCGAAGCGCAACCACGAAGTGTGTGGTGATGATCCCCAAGCTCGTCACGTTCGGCATCTGCGCTTTCTTCGTGACCACGAACTAGGCCAGTGCCTCACCAAGCCAGCATCCTGAGCACACGGCTGGTATGCAATATTTTTATTTTTTATGTATGTAATATTTTGATTTTATATATGCAATAATCAGCAACAACTATCAAATATTTTTGTTGCAAATATAGCTGTGAAATGTTGCATTCATGGGCTCGAAATGTTACAAACCACCATATGACGCTAGCTCTCGGATCTAAGTACGTACTCTAGCAACCCCTAAGATGTATAATTCATGGGATCTATACAGTGTTACCGAGTAATTTGCACTGTTTTGTACGGTCCACTGCTTGCGACGACCCACCCAATAGTATACTATGTCGATAATTAATCAAGCCAGTGGGGTTGCTTTGTGATGATGAGTTCAGATCCCATAACCGGCGCTTCAATGGTTACTATTTGTTATTTCTTGGTTATCTAGTGGTTTCTAGGATTTAATCCCCTCCACACCTGAACCTGTATCTTTTTTAAAAAAATACACATTCCACACCTGAACTTTTGATCACAACGAATTAATCAAAAAGTAAGACCAAATTTCATGTATATATATATGCGCAACCTACGCATAAAGTCCAATCTTTCTTCTGCTGACAAGTGCATAAAATCCAATTATATAAGTTGGATATGTGTATATATGAGATGTGGATTGTGCAACTAAGTGGGTTGGAACGTGCATGCTGTATTTGGTGGCCTGTCTCCTCGATCGTTATATATCCACCTGCCTGTCTAATACAAGTATTAGCTGCTACTGCTAGCTAGCTGTACCTGATGATTAGCTAAGCTAGCTACTTTGCTTCTTTTCCTGCCTTTTTTTATATAAAATCTCTTTTCTTACTGTTTATTCTTTATTGCCCGTAATAATGTTAATTAAACTTAGGTCCTTCTAATTAAGAACACCTAGCTAGTGACTAAACCGAGCTGTGCTAAAATATGAAAAAGTAGTACTTAGTTTGGGGCCTTTTCAAATTTCAGTATCTAGGCCAGTACTACATATATATGTTTTTTTTTTTAATTCAAACTTCTGTTCTGAAATTAACCAATAAGGCATCATACGTTTCTTCTGTGTGTATATGAACATGTACACTGGAACTAGAGCTAGCTACAAGCAGCTCATAACTTCATGTATACATATCTTAATCACAGGTCAGAATATATAGATGAAATGCAAGAATACATAGTTAACTCTCAGTGAAGGTAAGCAAATTCACGGTGCTTTACATGAATTACAGATAACATGATGATGATGATATGCAGATCAAGAGCTTAATTGATTAGAACAAATTTAAACCATTAGCAACTCTATCAATAACCCATCTATACAAACCGTGTTCATATGTGTGCGTATACATATATCTTCATCGTGCCGAAGAATCTTAGATCTCGCGCAAGAACAGAAGAAACTTAAAAAGCAAATCGATCAAATGCAAAGCAGGTTAATCAAAAGAATTAATAACACGCACGCATGTACCGATATTGAATATCGATCGTATTAATTAGCGGTCGATCGAGCTAGCTAGCATGCGTAGAGCTGGGCCAGCTCCCTCATGGCGTCGTCGTCCTCGCCGTCGGCGCTGGCTCGGAGGTCGACGGCGTTGTCGAGCATCCACAGCAGGTGGTCGAAAAGCACGACCTCGCAGTTGACGGCGATCGGCTTCCTTCCATCCCCCCCGCCACGGCCGTCGCCGTCGCCGGGGTCGTCGATGAGCGCGGCGATCAGCGGGTGGGTGAGGTGCTTGGCGCTGATCACGTACCGCCGTCGCGAGCTGCCCACGAACACCACCGCGTCGTCGCCGCCGACAGACTCCACGTCGGCGCCGGCGCCGGCGCCGGGCTCCCTGGTGGACATGGAGCGGAGGTTGCTGTAGGAGTTCGACCTCCCTATACGCGACAGGCTCTTGCACTTGCGCAGCAGCACATTCCTGAACCTGTTCATGTACGCAAACTAACCAAAATATCCAAGAATGCTAAGTTTCCAAGGCACAAACACACACAAAATTTACGATTTAAGCATGGATATTTGAGAGGCTTCCAACTTAATAGAGCAAGATTAAGCGCAAACATGGATATATATGTGGGTGTGTATGTGTGGCCGTGTGGGTAGCACGTCGTTGTAGGCAAGGTTGGACTAGCTAGCTGCTAGGTGGTCACTCTATCAGCCCATTGAATTAGGGTTGGACCCCAGGTTGGACTAGCTAGCTAACCGGAAGCACTGTTGGCGTATGTACGTGTAGATACGGTCCGATTTGCATGCAACAATATTGCCAATGGATTCGTTCCACCTGTTGTGCGTGTATGATCGAGCTCGATCGAACTGTGTGCGTGCCTGTGATTAGGGTTATGGACGAATGGAATTTACGAAATAGTTTTTTATTTGTAGGTCTCTTGATGATCTGGAGCTTTCGTGCGTGTTTTGTTTCTGAGGGTACATATATACAGCTTGTTTGACCATGGTTACCATGCAATAGCTCGATGGTTAAAACTGAGTGATGCCACTCAATGGTTACCTCGATCAATTATAGAAAATTAGACCAAAGGTTTTTTGTTCGGTTAACCCAAACAAAGATGCTAGAAACTTAACTACAATTAAAGAAAAAGGAAACACAGGAACTGCAAGGGAAGCGAGCAATCCTACTCAAAAAGAGCTTTCAGGGTCTCATCTGTTTGTAACATGATGCATGACATGGACCATGCTACGGAGAAAACAAATTAACCTATTATTACTTTATGGGTATTGATAGACATCACACATATATTTTCTTTCTAACTACCATCCAGATTTATGATCAATAGATTAGAGATCATCGGCCATAAATTCTCCCCTACCCCCTAAAAAAATACCCATCTCCTCAAAAAAGAAGGGGGACGTTGGATCTCTAATCTAACGGTCTCAAATCCGGATAATTGTTAGGAAAAAACATCCGGATGATGCCTAGACACACCCATTACTTATATATTTATATTTAGCCCCGCCTCGGTTGAAATTGAAAAGTGGCTTATGGCTGAAATTGCATCAGAATGGCGGTGAAATTTTCAGTAGTTATAGGTGTCTTATTTAGCGCAATTAAATTTAAAAAAATATAAAAATATAAAAAAAATATGTTAGCTCGTTACGGACAACGCGAACGAATATGGGAAAAAAGAACAGGTAAAAAAACTAAAAGTTCAAAAATAAAATTTATAAATAGTAAAAATAAATCAGAAGTCGAAAACTGAAGCTGAAATGAGCGGAGCAAGCTCCGTACAAAAACGTGTACAGGCCCCTCTCATCCGCCCGGCCGGGCCCGCGCGTCAGTGCCGCAGTGGCGGGGTTGGTTGGTCGGAGTCAGCGCCCGGGCCCACCCCGTCCGTTGCGTGGGTATGCAGCGCGAGAGGCAAGCGCACATGCCCCAGCTTTTTGTAAGACTTCACTGCACCGTCTAAACAACCACCGTGTCTCCATCCCGCACGGATCTCGATGTACTGCGCCCCGTTGATCCATCGATGCATCCTAGTGAGCCATGGGCACGGCATGCGCCTTCGATATCTCGACCCTAGCCCACGTGCTATAACACTGTGTTAGCTTCATCGATGCACTGAGAATAGAGTATAGGCTCGTCCTTTTTTATTGTCTTTTGTTCGTATCGATGCACTGAGAATAGAGTATAGGCTCGTCCTTTTTTACTGTCTTCTGTTAGTGTCGGCAATAACTATTAATTACACTAATAAACCATATTCTAAAAAAATCTATAAACATACAGTGGATTCAAAAACTTTGCGAGCCGTAGATATGTGGATGTGTGGATTTCAGGCATCATTCATTTCGGTTTTAGTTTCTAGCTTATCTTTTACTATTCCTAAATTTCGTTTTTTCTGACTTTTTAGCTTCTATATTTGTTTGCATTGTCTGTGATAAGCTAACATATTTTTTATTTTTAAAATTTTTAAATTTAGTTACGCTAAATAAGCCACTATTAGCTACAATATAATTTCAGTTCGCTACAGTGTAATTTCAATCATAGATTAATTTATTTCAGTCTAACCAAACGGTACCTCCATCATGTATAACAAAGTTGCACAAATTAATTTACTTTTAAGTTCTGTTGAAACACGTGATTTCTTCTCAACTTCTAGAAGAATTAAACTATTTCCTTTACGAAAAATTTGTTTTCTACGAAATTGGTACGAACGGATCCTTGGTGTTTTGTCTGTGTGTTCTTTTTCCAATGAAAGGTGGATGCTGCTTCCGAGTGCACATCATTGTAGGATGAGATCCAGCATAAAAGGCAAGAATTACAGCTTGTGATTAATGGTAATTAATGGCCACTCAACTAAGCTTAGTTGCTAAGAAAACCAAGGGTAGCAGTACACAGCATCATAATTGAAGACCAGGGGTTTGTGCTCCAAGCAACCAGATACACTACTCCAACCAAGCGTCTCTCCATATTTAGGTAGACATGCCACTTGCTCAAGAAGACAGCCAAATACATCACTGATTTGTTCAGGCCAGAAATTCTAGCATACTACGGGCATAAATGAATGTCTAGCTTAGGTTACACGCCTGATCAGGCGAAGGTAGTTTAACTGAATTAGCTGCGTTGTTTTTTTTTTGGCATGATAGCTGGACTGGATACGTATCATGCAGAAAAGAAGACGGGATGAATTTTGAAGTACGAGCTTAAAGTAAACTGGCATACAAAACATCTGCTACATCAATGAAAACAATTTAACTATAAACAAGACAAAATAGCAATTCTTTTACAGAGTATCCCTGATAGTACAACTTGCTTGTTTCTCATAACTTCTTTGCATTGTGGCGAATCTTACAGCAAGAATGTGGAAATGCAGATTTCTGCGCGAAAAAACCTGGCAGCGTACCCGTGACATGTTCCAACGAAAGAGGAATTTACAGGAGAGCAAAGGGGCACCCCTCTCTATGTCAATCGACCTGCTCGGGATGATTGTGGGGAAACGAATGGTAAAAAGAGGTAACAATGTACAGGATGCGTGCTCCAATATAACAAATGGCTATTAGAGCACCACACAGCTATTCAAAAGCAAATTTTGTGGAGCTTTTAGGTACTTTAAAATTTGCCCTCTGAAGAGCTACTTGATTCTGTAGATTGCCATCCATCAGCGTGTGAAAGACCCCAAATTCTGTTCGCTTTTTTTTTGCGCTTCAGTTTACATCTGACAGATGCCAGAAACATGCACCTGCTATCTATGTCGCGCTTGGGAATCTTCGGAGGAGATGCTGGAGTGAGGTGAGGGCTCGAGGCTCTCAGGCAACTCCAGTTGAGACGGCAATAGGTTCAAGAAACTGCCCTGAGGGTCTTCGTTATCGGCAGTCTCTGTACAGATGTCAGTGAATGCAGTGTAAATATTATGAAAATGTTGGGCTCAAGAGTGTTAGAGAGTTTTTACCAAACAATGATTTGATGGTTGGTCGCTTTGTCTTGTTATTCTTTTTCTTTAATTCAGCTGCAGAGCCAAAAAGAAAATAGTAGAGCACAAAATTATGCCCAAGCCAATTTTTGCAAAGAATGCAGCAAGGAACAAATAGGGGTAGACTAGGAAAAATATCCAACCTATTCCTGGAAGTTCAGGATCATTTACTATTTCAAAGTTCTTGTAGGTATAACCGACAAAATTCATGTCCTTAGAGGAAAGCATCTGCACAAAGGAACATTTAATCAGAATCTAGAGCCAGAAGTAAAAGGATTTCATAAAAAAAAACGAAGGCTCAAACATTTAATTTTAAGTGCAAACTTGATCCTCCTGGCTGAATAAAAGAAAGAGATTGTTGCTAGCCTGAAACAACTCTATAAAATTTTGAGACAAAAAAAGTAATCTCTTCAATAGGTTTGACAATATAAAACACTAAAAGAAAATGCATTCGATTGAGCTCTGCAACAAGTACCTTTCTCCAAGGACCTGCCTTCGATGAAGTTTGCATGGGAGGAGCAGTCTGGAAGAATACCAAGTGCTTAAAGGTTAGTACTCATTGAATAGGCCACTCAACTAGAACTAAAACACCACTCAGGGCAAGGAGGAAACAATTTGAAGTTCTGCTGTCGATTACTGAAAATATATTTTTGCTCTGTCAAATTGTGCACTAATCTGCAGAGGAACAGTCGGAACTGTGATCTAGCCTAAGTAGCCTGAGAACACCACCTTGTCCTTACCTCCTCAAAATTCTCAAAGTTTTGTGTGTCCAACTCATCATTAACCTCGGGTATGAAAGCTGCTTCCATCTGATATAGCTTTTCCCACTCAACACCTCTAAACCATGGATGAGCCTGTAGGCACACATCATGCCATGAACACGAATTTTTCAAAATAGAAGATAATAGCAAATAATCTTAATGATTCTCACCTTTATCTCATGTGCTCCTTTCGTTCCAAGCCTCTGATCCACATTACATAATAGCTTGCTAATGAGATCTTTAGCCTCTGGTGAAAGTTTGGCCTCTTCAGGGAATTTTAGATGGCTTCTCCAGTTCACTATCTGCAAAGTTGCCCTCACTAATTTACTAAGAAGAATTCACATACAAAAGCACAGTTCCCCGCAAGGACATAGCTTAGCTATATGCAGCACTTGCATAACTGATGTAAAAACAGCATTTAAAGTTACCTTCCTACATGTCGACATTGGATCTTCAGAATAAAATGGTGGATAACCCACAAGCATCTCATACATAATGGCCCCAAGTGACCACCTATAAAATGTAAATATGAGAAAAATCTAATTATTTGAATTTTGGTCATGCACTCCACAAATTCAGGAAACCAAACTAACCAGTCACATTCCATTCCATATCCTTTCTTCAATAGTACCTCCGGAGCAATGTAATCAGGTGTACCGACTGTCGAATAAGCCTGTAATTTTCATGTAAATAACATGTATAAAATGCAGAGCCAAGGCCATGATACACACAGACATAGTACAGCAGCTCTTGTGTGTCAAACAAATGACTACATTGCTATTTGTTTTGAAACTTTCTGCCAACATCTTGTCATTTCTGTGGATTCCATGTGTAATATATTGGAGGAATTCATTTTCATCCTATGCAGCGCATCACTTTAACCATGTGCTAAAGTAAGTTGTTCGAACGTATTAACATCTTGAATCTTTTTTTCATCTCCCTTGCGCAATACTGTTTCACATAATAATTGCAAATGCCTGGGTTGTTCTTGACTTTGTGTAGCCACCTGTGGGATGTTTTCAGCTCATGCATTCCTCTTTATGACTGTATTGTGTAAGAAATGTCCATGTATAAAGTGTTGAGCCTAGGACTTCTCCACTAGGGAATGCATAGAAGAATTAATCTAAACAAGCACTGGACAAGAGGAGGAGCCAATGTATAAGATAGTAGTCTTAGTAAAGGTTTGGAGTTGCATATCCACCACAAAATGATAGAAGTGGAATGTTTTCGTAGTTAAGCAAGCATGTAACTTACCAACATCCGCCGATTCTTCTGCCAATGCAGTAGCTGTTCCTGTTGTGTCCGCCTGGGAGCAGCAGAGTTACTTAATCGCTTATCACCATCTGTTGACAAATTGGTGCTCCTTCCCACTGCACAGTCAAGCTCATTCAGATTTGGAAAGCTACTACTATCTAGAGGTTTGCATAAGCCAAAATCTGAAAGCTTCAGGTGGCCACTTCGGTCTAATAACAAATTGTCAGGCTTGATATCCCTGAAAAGGTATAACAAAGATTAAGTACCAAGTTGCAATTGTTATGCAGTGTGTCATGTTAATATATTACCTATGAATATAATTGTGCTTGTGAATGGATTCAATTGCCAGTATTGTCTCTGCAACATAAAATCTAGATTCATCCTCTGTCAGTGTATCCTTGCGCATAAGTAAAGTCATCATGTCACCACCAGGAAGGTACTCCATAATGAGGTACAGAAACTCATCATCTTGAAATGAGCAGTACAGCTTAACTATATAAGCACTGTCAACTTCTGCAAGGAGGTTCCTTTCAGCTCTCACGTGCTCAACCTAAAAATAACACATTAGAAAAAGAAAAGCTTGTTGCGTGACCTGATTTAGTTACTAGAGTTAGCAAAAATGAAGTACCTGGCCTCTCCGTAACATTTCAGACTTCTTGAGCTTTTTCATTGCATATACATTGGATGTAGCTGTTTCTCTACAAAGTCTGACCTGAAATATCAGTATAAACTGGAGTTAAGCAGCAGGCAAACGCAGAGAACATACACTGCATCTAAGAGAAATAGAGAATTTTTCTGAATGTACAACAAGAAGCCTCAGCTTCTCGGTACCAAGTAAAGTGATGATTATTCCACAACACTCAACCAGGGGCGGACCCAGGGCCCGGCGACCCTGGGCCCCTGCCCGGGCTCATCATACCGTCGCATATATGGATCAGCGAAGTAGCAGAATCCAACAAAAGCCAATCGATCAATCGAATCTGGAAAAGCACCCCGTTCTGATCGATCGTATCCGTGTCATCGGAGTAGCGCAGGAGAAGCGTCTTCCAGAATTCGTCTGCGTGGCTGTACTGTACTGCTCAGCTAGCTCTACAATTTTTTTCTTTTTTCTTTATGTAGTCCCAAGATTAATTTTACACGAGCTAGAAAAACGCATTCTTTTCTTAAGCTGTTGCTTGGATCAGGGAATACTTTTTTGACCAAAGTTCGTGATTTTCGGTTTTCTCGATCTATCCCGAAAGAAGTTCATTCCGATCAAAAAATTTGGCCCAGGCTCTTCGCCCAGGCTCGTCAAATTCTCTGGGTCCGCCACTGCACTCAACTATACATGCATCGAAGAGGGGGAGTAAAAAGAGTCTTTATTACCTCTCCAAATGCACCTCTCCCAATAATAGTCAGCAATTCAAAATCATCAACACCCATTTTATGTCTCCTTAGGCGCATGTATTCTGTCTCCTTTTTTTCTAAATCCTTCAGAATATTGTTTTGCTCCTCTTCAGATACATCAGCATCTGCAAGCTTCCTCTCCAACATCCAACGCCTACAATATAACTTGGTATTAAGATGGATACCACCAAACAAGAACAGATAGTCTACGATATCTAAACCATGTACCCAAAAAGATGAGAGCAGTCATGCACAAAATATGGCAATGAGAGAACTGCGGACAGCCTCCATGACGATGCAATACACTAGTTAGATGCTTTATGCTAGACACTTCGTTCTCGCATACCATCTTCCTCAACCAACTTAGAACACACTACCCAAAAACGACAGCATCTTAATACCCGTGCATCCATGAAGTTCAATGGCTCGTATAGGCATTGTGTGAAATAACAATCTGAGGTAGAAAGCAACAATTACAATGAATGTTTCCTGGTCCAGTCCATGTCAGTCAAACCATGGTAAGATGCAAAATTCATGCTAATGTCCTACATATCCCAATATTTCCCAAAAAGGACAAAAAAATCTAACAATAATAAATGCACAGTTGACAATTAAGTATAGTATATTAACAGAAGGCCCAGGCCAAGTTCAAGTTGCACCACATTACAACTAGATTGATTTACCAGCAATTATGGTATATCATTATGAGAAAGCACTTGTTGGAACAGCCGTTGTGGAGCACACCTACATCTGTTAGGTCAATCAGCGATCTCTACGTTACATGGCAGTATATTCAGGGGATAAAAGTACAAACTGGAGATGATGCACCCTTTACCACCTTCCACCCTATTTTAGTCACCTATTTACCTCACTCCACCCTATTTTGACTCCACAACACTGCAGCCATGCACACCAACTTCTTCAACGCTATGCATTGCAGCCTTATCTTTTGTCATGCCAGAATTAGAACCATTTCACCCTGCATAACCCTAGAGATATTATGCTACTATCAACAACATATACACTAAATTGATAGCACTACCATTGTAACTAAATGCACCGTCATAAAATTGCAAGCATTCACCTCTCTGTCCAAAATTAGGCGGTGACGGCAGTCGCATGTTAGTCCAACACATCAAAAATTAGACAACTGCATCCTAACCACCATGCACATACGCCAGTACGGCAGTACCACACTCAATAGTCAACACTAACTAGTACTTCACGAGTAGTGATTAGGGAAAAATGTATCGGTTCGAAAATTTTATCGGAGGGCAGCGATACGATGTTAACCGCCCGTTACTGGAATTTTCGAGATTTTTTGGACGAAAATTTTGAACTAAAATTTCATTTTTTTGAATTTATTCCGAATTTTTTAGATGGATTTTGGTGAATCCGATTTTTTTTACCGGTATAAAATTTTACGTATCCACCGATAAGGCCAGTTACCGTTGAGATTTCGGCGATAGGAATTTCCCAGGTAGTGATATCGGTACAATTCCACCATAATGCAGCCAGCTTAGAAGTGAATAGGACACAGTTCACAGCAAACAAATGAAGGGCACAACGAATCGACCAAATGGGGGTCCGATTTGAGGCTACTAATCTGAGACCTCCGCACCGGGGCTCCCACAGATCCCAACCCAGGCACACGCATTGCCATTTTCACACCAAAATCCGAGCCCGAATTGGCGGGCGATCTACTAAACCACGGAATCCGCGGGCATGGGGCACCGAGCCACTGACCTCTCCTTGCGCTCCTGGAGCGACCTCATCTGCGTCTTGTAGTGGTTCTCGATGTACTGCTTGGCCGCCGCCACCTTCTGCTTGGTGGCGCTGGACAGCGCCTCCTCCCCGCCGCCGCGGCCATCGCACCGGCCCCGGCGGCGGCCGCCCACCCTCCTTCCTCGCGGCGCCGGTGGGCGACACCGGCTTGTCCTTGTCCCGCAGCTGCAGCTTCTGGAACCAGCTCCGGGCGGAATCCATCGGTGGGAGGATCGGATCAGGGGCGGAGCGCCATTGGGGTGGTGGGGGGATGCGCCTTCGCCTTCGCCCTCCGCGCGGGATCTCCGGATCTGGTGGTGGTGGTGGAGTGCGCGCCGCGAGCTCGAGCAGCACGAGCTCTCCGCGCGATTCGAACGGATAAAACTTTTGTCAAGTGGGGCGCGGTGGTGGCTGCCTCGCCTGGATTCCGCTTCGATTCGATGGTGGGGAAATGGAGTGAAGCACGGTGGTGGCGAGGCGGCACGCGGCCACCACATTTGATTGGGAGGCTTTTTTGAGAAAAAGACCCTGCCATATCTCTATTGCTGCTGCTTATTACAGCTCGCATGAACCAGCGTGTCTTCCGTACAAAACCCTTTCGTCCCGAATAAACCCGCTCAAACTTCCTAGCCAGAGAGGGTGCGAAAAATGGTGTATTTTG
This sequence comes from Bonia amplexicaulis, assembly GCA_036346245.1. Classification (NCBI taxonomy): domain Eukaryota; kingdom Viridiplantae; phylum Streptophyta; class Magnoliopsida; order Poales; family Poaceae; genus Bonia; species Bonia amplexicaulis. The sequence goes on along the minus strand of CM070743.1, from coordinate 8,081,079 downwards.
GATGTGTGGCCATCTGATCTTGGCCGTAGGCATGAAATCAATGTGGCTGTGTCTTCGAGATTGGAATGATGTGATAAGTAGCCGCAATTGAGCCTCCATATGCACATCTTCCCCTTTTTTTTGTATGCATTGTGTGTGCATTTAGGTCCTGTTTCAAACGGTTTTAGTCTTTTGGATTCTAAAGTTTGACTTTTTTTACTTTTTTTTCTTATTTCTTTGTATTGTTTCAAAAGATTTAGCAGTGTCCTTCATTTTTTTAAATTCTTTTACTATTTTTTGACCTATAAAATGGTAACAGATGCTACAGTAAACAGTCTACACATAAAAAGCCAAAAGCTAGGGCTTTCGGCCCTTTGGCGCAGGCTTGGTCATTATTGTTTGCAATGGCGGAGCTCTTAGGGCTAATGAAGTTTATGGCCTCCACTTTTATTCAGGGGCGGAGCTACAGGGTGGTCCCTGTGGGCCGTGGACCACCCTGCTGCCACGATGGACTTCATGACGAGCTCGGGGCGCATCACGCCCATGGACGCCACGCCGACGCCGCTCTTGGCCGTCCCGTCTGTGCCCCCCCATGCCTGCAAGGCTGCAAGACACCGAGAGGGGGGAGATCTCGTCACAATCGCATGGATCCCAAGTGTTGTTCAGATCAGGCCATTCCAATTTGCAAGCAAACCAAATCTAGGTCGGGATGGAGCAAGCGACTCGCGATTACGTCGATCGAGCAACTGGAACCACCGGTGCCTCACGAATGGAACGAGCGAAGATCCTAGGAAGCGAAACCCGCTTACCGGACGGATCGGGAAGGAACAAGCTACCACGAGGCCTCCTCCCGCACGAAGAAAAGCCCGAGAATTTCGTGAGAAAAATGGAACAGACCGTACATGAGAAGACGAGCAGCGGCAAGGCCGAGGAAGGCGCCAGGGACGGAACCGAGTCTGAGGATTTATAGGTGAACATCTATATTTTATTTTATTTTTTATGTTGTCTTTGTAGGTTCTAGTTCTTGTCCTACTATTGATGAGGAAATGGTGGGATCGCCGCATAAAATAGTGAGCAAATCTTCATTTAGGATTTGAGGTACTTGATGTATCTATATTACGCTACATTCTGTATGATTTCATATCCTTTCTTTATTATGATTTATGTTAAAAACTTGAACTCTTTAAGTATTGAGCGTTAAACAAAATTTTCATATCAATGATATATTTATGACATATTTTTCCTTATATCATAATATAGTTCTAAATTTATAGTATACTAGACTATTACTTGATTTAAATTTAGCCCGAGGCGTGCTTCAATCCTGGATCCGCCACTCTAGGTATGTAATATTTTAATTCTATGTTAAGAAAGCTATATTCGTCTATTTTATGAAGTTTGTATGTCCTTTTTACCTTAATTGTATTTCGTAATTTATATATTTGTGTACCGACATGTTAAATTTATAGTGGTTAAATAAATTTTAGACAACGGACCACCATAGCTACAAATCCTGGCTACGCCACTGCTTTTATTTGCAAGATTTCATTAATAATTTGTTAGATTATCTTGAAAAACCTAGTAATCGACTCTATATTTTCATAACTATATTTGTTTTCTCCGCATGCCTTTAGATGGTTCTCTCTATCCTTTTGCTAAAGCTCTGCCACTACAGTTATGCCATGCTAAATCAGCAAACATGTTGATCCATTATTCACTAAGCTAGTTCGTTTACGCTCCCTTCCAATATTGTTTCTTTTTTTTTCATGACTTCCAGTATTGCTTCCTTTTGATGTCTTCTGTTTAGTTATGTGCATCACTAAGATACCCTCTTAAAGGTCCCCATGTGGAGTTAAATTTAAACCCCCCAAAAGCTGTCCACACAAACCCCCCAAGTCCAAGGAGCAAAACGCAAACTTTTCTTCCCATTCAACACCTCCTACGTGGCTACATGTACATGTGCCAACTTCACTTGCGGTGTATCGCACCACCGAACTCGGATGAGAACAGATATAGGCCATTTTTTTACTTGGGGAAACTTGATCATATACCCTCCCTTTAGTTGGGAAATTGAGGATTTACCCTCCGCATCTCAATGACACGTGGGGTCATCATAAGTCACTGACACGTGGGCCAGGAGGGTAAATCCTCAATTTCCATCTAAAGGGAGGGTATATGATCAATTTTTTCTTTTACTTGTGGCTGGTATTTTTTATTTATATTTTTTAAAACGATAATAAATGAATGATACGTCGACACGAATAAAAGCTATAATTTTATACCCAAAATATCATTTAAAAAACCGCTTCAAAAGATTGCTAGTGGAAAAAAAAACAAAAGGTCAAAAGAAGGTGGCCATGACCAACTCACGTCGTCCGCACATGATTCGGTACACCTCTCCTCTCTGCCGCCACGGAAACAGTAGCAGCGGCAACTCGTACAATAATAGGAGTGCTTGGTTTCAAGGGGCCCACTTGTAAGCCACAAGGCTCACAGCAAGTCGTGTCAACGTGTGCCAGCACATGAGGATCCCTCTTGCCTCTTATCTTCATTTTCCTTTTCCTTTTTTTCCCCATCTGTCGGTTCAAATAGCAACGTGCAACTAGCTAATTCAATGTCCCCTCGTGATACCCAACCGTAGCTCAGTTAGCACGTCACATTGTCTCTTTTTAAAAACGTAAATCCATAAACAGTGAGTTGTGAGGCTTAGTTGCCGTTTGATTGAGTTAGAATAAACTGATTTATAGCTAAAATTATATTATAATAAAATTAAAATTACACTATAATTGATAGTGGCTTATTTGATGTAACTAAATTTAAAAATAAAAAAACATATTAGCCCATCATAGATAAGGTAAACAAATACGGGAAAAAGAATCGGCAAAAATAACTTAAAAAAGCTAAAAAAGTTAAAAAATAACGAAATTTATAAATAATAAAAAATAAACCAGAAGCTTAAACCGAAATAAGCTGGACCTTAATATGACTGCAACCAATTGTTCGCACCTTCTGACAAAGAAATTGTTCCTTCGTAGTAAAAGTATATTTAAGAACTTCTGTTGCTTATTTCAATTGATCCTCTTAAAATACAAACTTAGGATTGAGCATTTGGCTTCTTATTTTTTACCAGTCCGAGGCTCTGTGCATTTAACTTGGGCCGTAAAATCAATTTGTAATTTGGTCGGCTCAGTGCAGTAACACTAGCTGTGATGCTATTAAGTGGGCCGTAAAATCTAACCAGAGTTCCCTGGATTGAGTTGGGCCGAACAGGCTAAGTGAAGCCACACACCCTCGCTCGCCGACGACCAACCGGACGAGCGCCACCGCCGCCACCTCATGGCCGCGGCCAAGGTCACCGCCGCGGCGGCGGCTACTGCCGTGTTCCGGAGCAACCAGGAGCTCACTCGCCTCGCGCGCTCGGGCCAGCTGGCCGCGGCGCGCCGCCTGTTCGACGAGATGCCCCGCCGCAACACCGTCTCCTACAACGCCATGCTCTCCGCGCTGGCCCGCCACGGCCGCCTCGCCGACGCGAGACGCCTGTTCGATGAGATGCCCCGCCGCAACCTCGTCTCCTGGAACGCCATGGTCGCGGCCTGTTCCGACCACGGCCTCGTCGCCGACGCCCGTAAGCTGTTCGACGCAATGCCCGCCCGGGACGACTTCTCCTGGACGCTCATGGTCTCCTGTTACGCCCGCGCGGGCGAGATCGAGCTCGCAAGGGACGTGCTCGACCGAATGCCTGGGGAGAAGTGCACGGCGTGCTACAACGCCATGATCTCCGGGTACGCCAAGAACGGCAAGTTCGATAACGCGGTGACGTTGCTGCGGGAAATGCTGGCTCCGGACATGGTTTCTTGGAACTCGGTGCTGGCTGGGCTCACCCGGAACGAGGAAACGGTTCGGGCAGTGCAGTTCTTCGACGAGATGCCCGAGAAGGACATGGTGTCCTGGAACTTGATGCTGGAGGGGTTTGTGCGTGCTGGGGATTTGGATTCGGCCGCTAGCTTCTTTGCGAGGGTCCCCTCACCTAATGTTGTTTCTTGGGTGACCTTGCTCAATGGGTATTGCCGGGCGGGGAGGATAGGCGAGGCAAGTGAATTGTTCGACAGAATGCCCGATCGGAATGTTGTGTCTTGGAATGTGATGCTTGCTGGGTATGTGCAGCTCTTGCACATGGAGGAGGCCTATAAGTTGTTTATGGAGATGCCAGATAAGAACTCCATCTCATGGACAACGATGGTAAGTGGATTAGTGCGTGCTGGGAAGCTCCAAGAAGCAAAGGATCTGCTTGACAAGATGCCTTTTGACAGTGTCGCAGCAAAGACTGCACTGATGCATGGCTATTTGCAGAGCAAGATGATTGATGATGCCTGTCGGATTTTTGATGGAATTGAGGTGCGAGATGCAGTGTGCTGGAATACAATGATATCTGGATATGTCCAATGTGGAATGCTTGATGAGGCCATGGCGTTGTTCCAGCAAATGCCGAACAAGGATATGGTTTCTTGGAACACCATGATTGCCGGCTATGCTCAGGATGGTCAAATGCGCAAGGCAGTCAGTATTTTCAGGAAGATGAATCGGAGAAATACAGTATCGTGGAATTCAATTATCTCCGGATTTGTCCAGAATGGACTCTTTGTTGAAGCACTCTGGCATTTTGTGCTCATGAGAAGGGATGCAAAGAGGGCTGACTGGTCTACATATGCCTGTTGTCTCAGAGCATGTGCAACCTTGGCTGCTTTGCAAGTCGGGAGGCAATTCCACAGTCTTCTTGTCAGGAGTGGGCAAACCGGTGATTCCTTTGCTGGAAATGCCTTGATTTCTGCATATGCAAAGTGTGGAAGGATCTTGGAAGCAAGACAAGTCTTTGACGAGATGGCAGGTCAGGACATTGTTTCATGGAATGCTCTCATTGATGGCTATGCTTCTAATGGTCATGGGACTGAGGCAATCTCAGTACTCCGAGAAATGGAAGCCAATGATGTCAGACCTGACGAGGTCACATTTGTGGGCGTCTTATCAGCTTGCAGTCATGCAGGATTGATTGACGAAGGATTGGATTTCTTCAACTCGATGAGAAAAGACTACTCGTTAAAGCCTGTGGCTGAGCACTATGCTTGCATGGTGGATCTACTTGGAAGAGCTGGGAGACTGAGTGAAGCATTTGAACTTGTTCAGGGAATGCAGATCCAACCAAATTCTGGTGTGTGGGGTGCATTACTTGGAGCATGCCGGGTACACAAGAACCACGAGCTTGCACAGTTTGCGGCTGAGAAGTTATTTGAATTGGAACCTCGCAAGACCTCAAATTATGTGCTGTTGTCAAACATCAGTGCGGAGGAAGGTAAATGGGATGAAGTTGAAAAGACGAGGGTTTTGATTAAAGAAAGGGGAGTACGTAAGCCACCTGGCTTTGCTGGGCCGATGTAGACAATAATGTTTGCACCTTATCTTCCAGTGATTTGAGGCATATTCCATCAGTGGATGTTTTGCAGAACTTGAGTGCACGGCTGAGAAATTTAGGGCTGTTGTCTGAATCAGACTCTTGCCTGCTACCCTGGTTGAACGTGTGGAATTTTCATGGAATCATGGCAACGTAGCTGTTCTGCATGCGATCGAGGTAATCATAAAGCACAGTTGATGAGTGAAGAATGCAGGGTTTTGTGGAACTCAACTCAGAAATTCGGTAAATTTCTTTGGTATTTGAGCCTGATTTTTCTCTGTTGAAGCTCCAAGCTATGACTTGGCGGAGTTCTCAAAAAGCTATGACTTGACTGCTGTGTGTACAATCCTTTCGTTGTGGTGGGGTGGTGCCTGCCAGACCAAGCTATTAGAAAGCCAAAATGAATCACAGGTGCTGGCAGGTGATGCTGGGGGTGCCATTAGGTCCATTACCAAGGTTACATTGCTTTGGCTTACAGGCTTACAGCATTCCATTTTGTTGAGGCAGGGCTCAGGAGAGTCTCAATATTCATCGTATTTAAGGCTGTCATCTCCGAGGTGCGAAGGACTCTCGAGGTCCAATCCTGGAATGCACAGGGCACCATTTTTCACTCATCAGCACTACGTTCAAGGATTCAGATGGGTAAATCGTGTGACTCCAAGCTGAGCAGTGCAGGAGTTCTCATTTCACGCTTCCCTTCTGCCATGGCAGATTGAGTAAACATGAGTTCGAGTGAGCACTTGCATGTTTTTGCTCACTATTTGCTGCGAGTTACTACGCCTGTACTTCTGTATATTCAGCCTCAAAAAAAAGATTGCACGCTAGCTATCTTGTTATGATAAGGAGTGGGTCAGCAGAAAGAGATACGTCTGTGACAGCAGCTGGTCTTTAACAACAACAGTGATGTATGCATGAAAGCGTATCATGAGGCTAATTTGGACAAGAATCCACGTCAAGACTATAAAAGGGATCAAGTGCCTCCAGGCTCACTGTACCATCAGATTTGTAGATCCAAGCAGGACGTCAGTCACTGCGTAGAACAAAAAACGCCTGGACTAGATTCAGCATTTCACCCTCTGTTTTACACAAAAAGAAAAAGGAAAGAAAGGGAGAGAGTGGAGAAAAGAAGGAAGTCTGTGTAAACTGGGCGGTTGCACTACTCAATGGACCCGTGTTGTCAGCCCGTTACTACTGGGTAACAGATGGGCTGGCATTGTTAGCTCGTTATGGCCCTCGTGGCTCAGAAGTTGGCCCAATGAAGCCCATGGGCCTCGTTTGGAATTGGTTCGCGGTTGAAGAAGTGCGGCGTGACCTCGGCTCCCGTGGCTGCTAAGTCAAGAAGTTTTTTATGAATAATCTATTTTTATTCAAAATTACAGAAATATACCTGCGGTAATATTTTTTATATAAGTAGACTCCAGTCGCCCAACGGTCAGGCGACACGCGGGTAATCCGTCGGCCATTGGACGAATAATTGCTGTCGCCTGACCGTTGGGCGACTAAAAGCGTGAGCGCTTGGCCGCCGCCGCCCACCGTGTGACAGAATAAGAAATCGCCGGCCGAGTAGAGGAGAAGAAGAAAAGAGAGAAGAGAAAAGAAGAGGAAGAGGAGAGGATGAGAGGAGAGGAGAGGGAGAGGAGGAGAAGAAGGGGGAGAGGAGAGGAAGGAGCAGGGGAGGAGAGGAGAGAAAGGAGGGGAAGGGAGAAGAGGAAGAACCAAATCCAAGTAATTTTTTTGTTTGCAATGTTGTATTTGCAGTATATTTTTTATGTATTGTTAGTGTTAGTAAAAATTATAGATGTAGATATAAATAGTTTAATTTTTTGTATAGAAAATTTAGTTAACGTGGTTATAGGAAATTAGCCGGAGTAGAAGAGGAGAGGGGAGGAAGAAGCAATAGTACGTATTTTTTTGTATCTGCAATGTTGTATATGACTGTTAGTATTAGTGGAAAATTGTAGATGTAGATAGAAATAGTTAAATTATTTGTATACAAAATTTAGTTAATGTAGTTTTAGGAAATTAGCTGCCATAGAAACGTGTAGTTGTGTATAAATTAGCGAACATAGTTTTACAAAATTTGCATCATTAGCAAATTGGCAGGCTTACAAAATTGCAGTTGTAGAAAATCCTGTCACCGTAACGTACAAATGAATCGTCCATAAAAATTTATACGTATTACAAATTTCAGTAAATATTTATGTTAATATTTAATAATTTTGTATGTAAAAAATAATAATACGTAATATTTTTGGTTAAATACGAATGAATGTAATATCGGTAGTATGTTGGAGAATCGTTGGAAAAACCGATAGAAAGTTCTTAGTATGAGGTTATTTTAGTGGGTTACGATATGCGAACGATCGATGAAATGTGAATTGTAGAACGTCGGTACCAGTAGGCCCCACTAGCAAATATACGATGTCATCACATGTGCCAACATCATGATAAGTTCATCGCATATATCGACATACCTAGCCATGAAGTATATGATGTTGTCATATATGTAAGTAACTAGATAATGTCATTGCACATAGCAGGATATAATTGAGGTCATCGCTTATGGTATCATCAAAAATGATGTCAGTGCTTAGGTCATTATCTTTATTGAACATCCAGCAATAAGTTATAGAGTTAAACTTGACAAATTGAATTGAGTTGTAAAGTTGAACTTTACAACTTGAATTGAGTTATAACCTAGCTGTAAACAACCTACCATGAGGTGTAAAGAGGTTTCTACAAGTCATGAGAGGTTATAGATGAGTCTTTTGTTGCCTATAAGGGTATAAAGATGTACACAATGGTAAGTTTGAAATTTCAGAATTATACACTTTCTTGCTCTAGGGTTTGGCTAAAGCATTTCCACCCCTTAGAATTGAAAAATATCTGATATTCTTGTCTCTGTCGTTCTTGCATTTACCTCCGCGATTGTAAGAACGCGTTTACTCTATGTGAGCAAGTAGACAGAGTCGAAGCACGTGATTAGGTGAATCGAGTGTCGCATATTGCTGTAATAAAGATAGTGGTTGACGGTGTTATTCATTAGATTATATAGGTTCAGTTATCTCTAATCATATGCCGTGAAGATCGGACAGTTCTTCGTATTATGATGGTTCATCACGGTATTTTTGAACTTTCTACTTTCTCACCTGGTCCCTTGGGACTTCTGTTCATGAGCTACATGCAGTGCGAGCCACTGACCGGCCGTGCCAAAATAGGTGGACAATAACACAGACCGAGGGCCCCTGCCAGGTGGCCCGGCCTAGCACATTAGAGCCGAGCCCGCCCTCCCTGGCCAGATCCATCCGTATTCACCTGTCAGTAAAAAAAGTGAGACCTTGCTGCCATCCATGGACGGCTCCCTCAATGATTCTGTTGAACTTTTCAGTTGCGCACGCAAGTTTATCAGAGACCCTGAACGTCAAGAAGCTGAGTGCGAGATTGGCGATGTGTTTAGAGCCGTACGTCCCTCTTGTCGTCTTGATTGTCTCACTGCTGTTATTTCGATTCCCCTCCTCTGTGAGATTCATCTATTCCTTCGCTCTTGATATCGTGCACGTTTATACCATACCTCGTAATATTTGATCCGATTTGAGATTTGCTGCGCATAAAAAATAAGTATCAGACTAAAACGACACTCATGCATGCGTAAGTATACCAGAGCGCTAGCAAGCAAACATCCTGAAGAAGCCGAAGGCGCGAATTGCGATGGTCTTTAGAGCCGTACGATCGATGCCATTGAGATCCATTAGTCGACAAGGTCAGTTACTGCAGTTTGCCGTGAAGAGCAGAGGCAATTGATGGTTGGATATGAAGGGAGCCCTAGCGAGGAGACATGCATACACTGACTAGCCGGCATCGTTGGCACTAGATACTACGGTACGTACAAGTACAGCAGGGGAAAATAAAGAGCCCAAGGCGGCACACGACCTCGATTCCTTTGAACAGTGTCGTAGTACCCTTGAATTATTGATCTCATCTGCTACTGTGCAGCTGTTCAACAAGACAGACACGGCGCGTGTTGTTCTAGTCAGCTTGTTGTACATCTGGTAAGAAATGCGACGCTCTCAAGTGAATTTGAGTGCTCCTTTCAATTCTTTCGCCAGCCTTCTTGACTTCATCTGGTGAATTTGAGTTGCTCATTTCTTCAATTTTTTTCTCCCACTTTCGTGCCCCAGTAACGCAGGAATTTCACGTAATTTCAAAGAGGAATAGTTTAGTTTCCTAAGAGATCAGGGAAAAAACTATGTGTTTCAAACGGGCCTCATCGTGGTGAGTTAGGTCTATGACAAGTCTATAGGTCTGTTCTTTACGGTTTCTAAAAGTGGTTTTTGGTTTTTGTTACAGTATCTAACTTTTAAACGAAGTATTTTATCAAGGCGTTAATTACAGTACACGTTAAAAGCCTAACATCTGTATCTACTAAAATCTCTAACGAGTATCTCTCTCCGTAATCTCTGTCGTAAACAGCTAAAATTCAAAAATTTCAGCCAAAAGCTATAAACCGTAACTAAAAATAACATACCCATCCCATGCTGTGTGCAACAACGGCAGAAACTACTGAATTCATCCGAGCCACCGTGCATATGCAATGCACGTCTTCCTTGCAACAACAGAATTAGCTCTTGTTTGCCATGCCATCATCCAGTGGATGGGTGGATCATCTCCAGCAGCAGCCAGAACGCATGAAAAGAGGAAAAAGAAAAGAAATAAAGAAGAAGAAAAAATCCAGCCAATTGGCAGCTGAGGGAGACTGTTGCCAGATGGACTCCACAGTGCTAGCTAAGCTACATCATGCATGCATGCATGTCTGACCCGGCCGGCCATGTGGTTCTCACGTTGAACTCGCGACTACACCAGCATGCACACAAATAAATAACCAAAAGAATTCTTTTTTAAAAAAAATATCTTGTCTTGTCATTGCTGTGTCAGGCGGTGCACTGCAGCAAAGGCGGCAACGAGCAGCTACCAGCGAGGAGCGTTTGGACCACTAGCACAGCTGCAGATGGTGCAGCCATGCCCATGGGTGGCCACCACACCACGACTAGTCTCCGACTCCCATCCCCTCTCCGGCCATGCCTGCCTGCCGGGTACGTCGCCGATCTGCCGTATCGAAGCAGATCTAACCACATCCGATCCACACAAAGACGACGATACATGTATACGTAAGTATACGGTGGTGCTTTAAGTGGCTTGCTGTAACTTTTAATTTATGTTTTTATATTGTTCTTTTTATAAGAAAAATAGAATAAGATGAATAAAAATAAAAAACTATTATGTCATCACGAACAATATAAAGGAATAAAAAACCGAAAAACAAAAATAAACTAAAATAAGTCAAAATTAAAAATCAACTAGTTAAAGATCCGTACATTACAACGAAGTCATAGAAAATAATAAGATGGAACGTATTGCCTGACCAACTTCACACATCAAACATTGGAGAGCAAGCGACAAAGAGAGAAATGTGGCCAGAATGCATGAGAAGATGAGAAAAGTGGAGGGGTTGACGGTTGTATCCTGAGAGAGAGGAGAAGAGAGACTAACGGTCCAGAAGAGTGAGGACGAACCAACCATCAATTTTTTCTTTTATAATAGTAAAAATATGTAACAAAATAGTTTCTGACTTAAATAAATTAAAAGTTAAAATAAATTAATAGATAAAGCCGTTCGAAGCGAGAGTACATGTGACTGTGTGGTTGCATGCGGTGTTATCCTTTTGAGTATGTGTCCGGACTCGGCACCGTGAAAGTCGCGTAGGAATGTCTCGCGCGCCCATTGCTGTTCTCTGGTCGAACGGCTCGGTTTTTCCTCGCTTGCTTGCACGGCAGAGCACACGAATCCGACAGTGCGACGCGTCGGTACAAATGCTGTTGACACTCGGCTCCAGCTTTTCTCAGCACAGACACGACACCATGGGCTCCGAATTCCGATGCAACCTCATGAGTGATGAGTTCATCAGATGCATCGTGCACGCACTAATTCCGATGCAACCTCAAGAGTGATGAGTTCATCAGATGCATCGTGCACGCACAACTTACTCACCAGCCAAAAAAGAAAAAAAAATAGTCGCTGAATCATCCACTCTCTCTCCTGTATTTACATGCAAAATTAAATGAACTTGTCCGCAAGAAATATTGATAGCAAGGTGGAAATTACTAGGAGTACTAGAGATCTAGCTTAATTCTTAACCTAATTAAGCATCACCCAAACACAAGGACTAATAAAATGAGAAAGAAAGAGCTCATCAACGGTGGTGATGTATATGGTGCGAAGAACAAGTTACTGAGCTGCGGTTACTTCCTTCGTCGCCACCTTCCCCTTCTTGCCGCCGGCGGAGGAGGAGGAGGATGGGGAGAAGAGGCGGTCGATGCCGAAGACGGAGACGGACTTGCGGGACCGGCGGAGGGAGCAGACGGGCACGTTCAGCACGGGCGCCACGCGCACGTGCGCCGAGTAGGACCGCTCGATGCTGCCGCCGGCGCCGGCGCGGTGGCGCCCCCCGCCCGCGAGGCTGCTCGGGCTGCTGGAGCTGCGACCGAGCCCATTGAAGACCACCTTGCCGGCGGCGTTGAGGCGGGGCTGTCCGCGGCGACGGCGGCCGGAGGAGGCGGTGGGGTGGGGCGCCGTCGCCTGCGCCGGCGAGAGGCGGATCTTGGGAGGCAGCTGCTGGGATGGAGGTGGCGGTGTTGGGCTCCGAGCGGGAGCTGGCGCCGGTGCTGGCTTCTCGGGCTTGTCCGGCTCGTCGGAGCCGGACTCGCAGAGGAGGGAAGGCTGAGGGACGGCTCCAGCGGCTTGGGCCCCGGCGGAGGAGCCGGCGGAGGGCTTGGGCTCCGACGTCGACGACGCCTGTTGCTTCCGCAGCCGGAGGAGATCCCGCCACCTCCTCGCCGGAATCTTGGGCTCCTCGGCAGCAGCCTCTGCCGTGGCCACGACCTTCGCCGGCACCTCCGCCCGTGGAGTCCCCGGCTGCGGCGCAGGCGCAGGCGCCGGTGCCAGCGGAGGCAGCGTCGCGACCCCCTCCCCCTCCGTCGACGCGGTCGCGGGCGGCGCGGGGTTGCGGAGCGGGACTAGCTTCCCTTCGGAGAAGAGCTCGTCGGCCGGGAGCATGGACACCGCAGAGCACCCGGCGAGCAGGAACTCGAAGTCGGCGCTGGGCTTCCCGCCCGCCGCCGCCTGCCTCCCCCCTCCGCCGCCGGCGTCGTCGAGGCTGAACGACACACGCGGGCTGAGCCACTGCATCGCCGCTGCCGGGGCAGGCGGTGGCGGCGGTGGCGGGGGGCGCGACGCCGCTGCGGAAGCCATCGGAGGTAGCAGTGCGGTGCTGCTGGAGGTGGGCTTCGCTTCTTGCCAATGGGTAGTCGAGAGTTTTGGCTTCTAGGATGCGGAAACGAACGAAATAGAGAGAGAGGTGTACGGGCTATATGAGGCCGCTATGCTATGGCTATTTGTCTCGGAGGAGGTGCTTACGTGTCCAGTTAATTAGTTTACGTGTTCATTTCATTGGGTTGTGTGGCTATTTTGGGATTGTGATTCACTAGCCTTGTACTCCACTCGATGTTACTATTTGTGAGCGAGTTGGTTTGCGTCTCCTTTTATGTGGAGTGAGTGCATTGGTCTTTTCCAAAATGATCTACTGTAATGCTAGAGGTTTTTCGGTGTTAAATGCCACGGATTGAGTAGAAATGCGAAGTGTATTGATGTTTTTTTTGCGAAATGTAAGATTTGCAATCGAAAATAAGTATCCGCCACGTCTTAGATGCATGATGAGCGAGGGAATGATAAATTGGCAAATTTGCCATATTATATTGTTCTACCACAGAAAAAAATGTGTGTGCATTTTCTTTTATGTGATGGTGTGATTTCTTATTCATTTTAACTAGATTTTATGTATTGTTGAATATTACGTGGTTGCTGCTTCGGATGTGCAGCTTTGTCAACTTACAAAAGAAAAGTTTTTAAATGTACAACTAAAACCCAGGACATAATTAACAATTTGTTTCACATGACAAGTGTAAATCTACTTTTATGATTACCTTTTTGGCATGGCCAAGCTGTTCTCGTTTTCCCTCGTCAATACAGATACTGCACTTTGTTCTCACGATCTTACAATCTCACCTTAAAGGATGCAAATCCCAAATCAACTAACCTTTTTAAATTCTTGTTGCACAGCATTTGGACGAGATAACATCTCCTAGTTGATACCTGATAGTTTGAACCTACCCTCTTCTGTCAACATCTAGCATGCAATGATGCAAATGCAAGTCCATTAGAATAACATTAAATCCATACACAGATCAACGTAAGTCCATTCCAAAACAGATACAAAATCACCTAAACAAATCGAACACAATCCAAATCCAAAGACCAAACAAAAAAGGTCCAGCTATCTAAAAAGAAAAGCTGAAAAACCAAAAAGCGAAGGAAAAGTTCAAGCTCAAAAGAGACCAAAGGAGGCCGTTATGGCTCTCTTTTTTGCTGAAAAAACTTGTTGATGAGATCGGACGGTGATGTGATGTTTTGCTTCAGTACTCTCTTCTTTTCTCCTGCTACAACTGCTAGGGACAGCGGTACACATCAGCAGTCCCCCTTTGATTCACATCAGGGGTCCCACCTGTCAGTGCCAGTGTAGAGACCACCCGGGCCACACAGTCCCCGGCATCCTGACGTTGGCCGGACACACGAGTCCCACCCCCGTGGGCACGTGACGCGCATCCTGGCCGTTGGTGAGCCGGGGCCGCTCGCATCGGACAGACGGTATTTGGACACGTGCTCGAGGGGCGACACCATCGACGCCGGTCTAGGGTCGCTGGGGCGTGGACCCGGTGCAGTGGACCGGGACGGCGGGCAGGGGGAGGTGCCGCGACTGATATGTTAGCCGTTCAGGAGTGGCATGTCTTCTCTTTCTGGTATTTCTCACTCCAGGTCTGGGAAGTAAATACTCCTGCTACTCCTAATAAGCAGCAGGTAGGACTGGCTTTTGCCTTATTTGGATTTATAAGTTTAGATTTTTTATTTTTTTCACTATAGTGGCTAAAAATATGTTATCGCTATTGTTATCTTTTTCAACGTAATTAAAATATAAAAAAACTAAAATAATATAATCATAGGCAATACAAATGAATAAGGTAAAAAGAAAAAGTTAGAAAAAAATAAAATTAAGAAGCTAGAAGTTAGAAGTCAAAAAAGAGAAACTTATTTCACTCAGTATTCTTCATCTATTTAAATGTGGTAATTTGCCTCTATGTTATCTTATTTCTAAGTGAAGTTACAACAGATTCCCTCATATCACTTGACATATGAATATATACGGATGGATATTACTTATCCCATATCATATTCCATATTTTTCCTCGGAGTCGGGATTGGACACCGATAGTGTCGGATACCCATCTACATCTTCCGTATTTATTCTATAAACCTTCGGTCGGATGGAAATTATCCTCTCCGTTTGTACCCCTACTCATTTGGGGTTAACAACCCTAGTTTATAGTTTTTTTATACTGCAGTGAATGAGAATACACTGCATCTACTGTCAACCTTTTCAGTATAATTAAATTAAAAAACAAAAAACTACATTATCATGGACTATAGAAAAAATAAGAAAACATAGAAGATAAAAAAGTAAAAAAAACTACATCGCCAAAATAAAAAACAAAGCCACATGCAGAAACCCAAATAAGCACCCCACCAGAAGTCGTAACATGTGTTCTTTTTTTAGAGCACTGTGACCTGGTTGATGGCTCGCGAATAGTCAAGGCAACAAGCACAAATCCGTTGGGTTTTGCCATTCCAAGCTCGTGCCTGTGAAAGTTGGACGTGCCCACTAAAAAATCCATGCCCGTTGACGGGTGCAGATTTTTGACCAGACCCATGCCCAATCGAGTAACGGGTACCCACGGGTCGCCCGTGCCCGACAACAGCTGTGCAGATTGCAGACAGTGCAGTGCTTAGCAAGTCAACAATAAGTTCAATTTATATGCTAATATGCATGAAACAAGCAACGATAAATCCACAATGCACATCACTAGTTCATTCTATCAATTCTCAGTTCATAGTTCACTGGCATAGCATATCAGCATACGGCAAGTTCATTACAAGTTTACAATTCACAACTCAGTTAAAACCAAAATGAGAGACATCAACTGCTCTTTGTACTTGACTTGTTCCCAAAAGGTCGTCGCCACTTGATTACTTGAATCTGGTGCGTGCAGAAACCTCAAATTGCAAGGTCCTAAATGAGCAGAAAACATCATACTAATTAGCTATCTAATCTCACTAGGACAAACATTACTAAATACGAACACATTACATCACCTGAAGGCCCTCTTGAATATCCTGAAGGGAAAACCAAAAGGTAGCGAACACATTATTGGAGGGGCCGACAATGATAGTAGCTTGGGACGGAGGGGTGGCCGGTGGCGGCGAGTCTCCGGCTTGGACAGGACAAACTTGTGGTGGAAGAACTGGGGCAACAACTTGCGGATCTACTTGTGGCCATCCTTGCCTTTCTCCTTCAGGTCCGCCGACGGTCAGTCAGCTTCGAATGCGCCCCTTCGAAAATGGACCGCGGTGCCGGGGTCGAATGTCTGCTGCAACAATGATTAATGGAGAGGAGGAAGAAGTTCACCGCCCATCTTCGTTGGAGCCGGAGGGCAGCGCCATGGCCAAGGGCCTACTGCTGCGATGCACGTTGGCTGCGGCGTGGGGCGGCGGTCGAATCGAAGGCGACAGCGAGGCGCGGGAGGCGGCGACCGTGCGGTGGGAGTGGCGGGAGTAGGAGCGGGACGGGAGGGCGAGCGTGGAGAATGAGAGGAGAGTTGGAGACCGAGCGCCAGATGCGCCGCCGCTGCGGCGGCTGTTGAATCGGGGTGGGGAGGAGTGACCGAGTGAGTGTCTGAGTGAGCTAGGGTAATACCGTATGGGGCTATGGGTTGTTGAATCGGGCTATGCGGCTGCTGCGGCGGCTGTTGATTAGTTGGGCCATAGGCAATGGACTGGTTTGCTAGAGCCTGGGTTTATAACTTCTATAGGTCGGGTTTATATTACCCATGAGTTTACGGGTTCGATATTATAAGAACGTACCTAAATTCGGCAGACTCAATGGGTTGGACTTTTTGTCCATTAAAAAACCAAAGGTTAGAAGTTTGATTCAGACCATGCCCCAGCAGCCCACCTGGTATCGGTTCCGGGCCATCTTTACTGGCGAACCTGAACACTTTCCTCCATTCGCGATGGCGGCGTCTCCGGCGAGCTGCTGCGCGTACTCGTGCGAGACGGCGGAGCAGACACGCGAGTGGATGGAGGCCATCGCCGCCTTCCTCCGCCTCCACCGCCAGCTACTCGAGGCCCATGTCGTCAACTTCTTCAAGGTCCCCCTCTTCCTTCGAGCACCCCATTAGGGCCCTTTTGACAATCGATTGGAGGGTCGATCTCTTAGCGTTCGATTAGGCTGTGCACGCGTACTTATCTTAATCGAGGTGTTTGGTTTTGGATTCGGTTTGAGCAGGATAGGCTGTGGGAAATGGTGGATGCCGAGTGGATGGAATGCCTCCGCGGGGAGCCCGTGGAGAGTTTGCTCAAGTTGCCCTCCGGATGCGTCCAGGCATGGCCTCGCACCCTAGTAGTTTGATATGCACTACGAGTCTATCGTTTCTTCACTTTTTATCTAGCTATACTTTTCCTGAAATTTTAGATCATCGATGCCATATTTTGTGTGCTGTTCATGCACATCTCTGTACTTTTGAGTTTTGGTTAATAGTTTTGCCATTTGGAAGTACACCGTCGCAAGGGAGAAACTACCATACTGGCTTTAGAGTTTAGATACAAGGTCAACTTATTCCAAGTGTCTGCTGTTTTACAGGAACACTGGCCCAGTTCATTACGAGAATTTGTCCTCACCGTTAGGTCACTTGTTCTTCCACGGGAGCAGAAGTCTCCACAATCAGTATGTTTCCTGACTCTTATCAGATTAAGTAGGTATTGGTCACGCTAGCAATTTTTTTTGGGGGAACAGCAATGGAAGTATATATTTAAGCAGCATGTTCATGCTTCACTTGCAGTCCTGTTGCGTATTTTCTTTAAACACTGAAAAACACATTCAGTACATGGGCTTGCCTTTAATTAAGATTATTTTGCATTAATTTTCCAGATCACTTTGCTATTATTTGAACTCGTTATTTTAATAGAAATGCCTATTTTCTGCCAACTGTTTAATCCTCGCACACTTTTTCTTGAATACTTGCAGCTCCTACCTAATTTGCATGTAACATCAATTGGTACTGTTCTCGCTCAAGGCATGAACTCAAAGAAGAAGCACGAAGTAGGTACTTAGCTTGTGCTGATAAATCTTAGTTGCTGTTATACTTAACTATTCATGTTAGTTTATTTACATAGTTATTAAGGTTATCATTTGTTCTTTGCATTCTCATGTTTGGAGAACCCGCTTGATGCAGATTGAAACTCTAGCTGGGGTCGTTCATGCAATTGCTAAGAGTTGTGGAGCCATGACAGTGGTTGATGTAGGTTCTGGCCAGGTATGTCATCTGCTCGTAAAAG
Source organism: Bonia amplexicaulis (assembly GCA_036346245.1). Classification (NCBI taxonomy): domain Eukaryota; kingdom Viridiplantae; phylum Streptophyta; class Magnoliopsida; order Poales; family Poaceae; genus Bonia; species Bonia amplexicaulis. Next base: position 8,063,096 of record CM070743.1, on the reverse strand, counting down.
AAGCTGTGCAACTGCAAGTGTAACCAGTCTTCATTTGTGTAAAAATAATTAAACCTTATCTGATAAATACTTGGATAGTTGGCACCCTGGTTCGTTGCTTTCAATTGTGACTATGTCTTCTTAAATGTTAAACTATGTATTCATGGCCAAGTTCGAGCAAGCATTTTCCATTGAATCCGGCTAAAATGCTGTGATGCTCTGGGTTCAAGTGAAGGCCAAATGCTGTACTATATATCAATATTTGGTTCACTTGTTACTTTTGGTCTTAATCAATCAGAACTCGATTGCATGCTGCTCTGGGAGTCTGGGTGTACAATAAGCTGGTCTGTAAATTCTGTTAGTTAAACTTATTTGCAAATTGGAACCATACTATACAAAGTTAGATCTTCTTTTCTTGCTCTTGAAAGTAGAAACATATGACACTTATCTGTGGAAGTGTGAACCATCTAAATTTTCCTATACAGATGTACATTGTTAAGATAAGTCTTGAGCGCCGCTTAGGTTTTTGGTTAAAGTGTTCAGTAATTTCTGCACTGCATTTCTTGCCGGTTTCTGTCGAATCTGAGTTTTGTCGGTTTTTTGTCAGATAGCCGCTACTGGTTAGTATCTTTTAGTTTTACTCGAGTTAGTTTAGTTTCCAGTTGATTCGGTCTTGCCCGGGCGATTCAACGGGGAGTAGTTCTGTGTAGTTAGAGTATTTCACGGGTATTTCGGTTTTGTAACAGAAAAGGTTGTTTGCAGTCAGTTGCTAATAAATGGGACTGAAGAAACAGAAAAGCTGCGGCAGTTTTGCAGCACAAACTGAGCCAGTATACATCGGTTTTGTTATTGCCTGTCGCTTGCAGATCTCGCCTGAACCTGGGTCTGGTATTCAGAACTGAAAAACGTTCAGTTACTGTAGCCGGACTGAAAACCAGCAGATGAGTCGCTGATCACAGAAGCGCTCGCAACGCTCAAGCTCGGTTTTTTCTGACATACATGTCATAAATTTATTGTTGGATGGCCATGCCTTGATTTTCCTTTGCTATTTTCTGGGAATGAAAGAAATGTTTTGAGTTCTACCATAATTTATCTTTTCATGTATTTGTTTCTTAGTTCTTACTCATTTAACTGACATTACCAGGGTTATCTTGCCCAAGCTTTATCTTTTGAATACCAACTCCCTGTTGTGGCAATAGATGCTTCATCACATCACACATCAGTTACAAATACTCGTGCAGAGAGAATAAAGAAGCACTATGCCACTAAATGGTGTGACTTTCGTCAAATTTAATTAAATTTTACTATCTTTGGATTGTATTTCTGTTGCTATAAATTGCTGACCATTATTTTTGCAGTGTGGAGAAGCAACAGCTCAAAGTACCTAGAACTGTCACTTGTCATGTTCTTTCTAGTGACACATTGGCTGCTGTAACGTTAGATGCATGTCAGGATGATCATGGTGAACATGTAACAGAAACTAAGAACTGTACTGAGAGTAGTCCTCAAATTCAGAAACCAAATCATAGCATTCCTCCATTACTTCTTGCTGGTCTTCATGCCTGTGGTGATCTTTCAGTTAACATGCTAAGGTTGGTTTTGTCTCTGTTCATTTATTGCAGTCTTTTCTTCAAACTTATAAAACGCTGCAGCTTCAATCCCCCAATTGTATTGAAAGTCCTTTAAAGCATGGTTATTGTATCGTGTGGACAGGGTTTTTGTGTCCTGTGAACAAGTAAAGGCATTGGTAAGCGTTGGCTGTTGTTACAACTTGCTGTCTGAGGATTGTTATGAGAACAGAAACAGCTGTCCTGGTTTTCCTATGAGCAAGGCTGCTAAATTATTTAACTTGGTGCTTGGGAAAAGCATCCGTGACCTTGCTTGCCAGGTATAATAGCAATTTTTGGTCTTCGTGTTTCATGCTATTTTTTGAGACACTTTGTGGTGCTGGGACTCATATTTGAAGGTGCTCAGAGCATACACAAGACATAGTGGCTCAAGTTGGTTAATAGACTTGGAACCAACAATGTTTGAAAGCTTATTGAAGCTCTGTGTTTTCTTTTAGTACGCTTTATATGGCCTGCAATTTTGTTGTTTAACCCATTATTTCCCTAAGTTAGAGACGACTTATCTTCACTTCTGCAAGTTCTTTATTGTCATCTGTGTTATGTTAGGAGAATGTATTCAATGCTGTTCATCCAGGAATATGTTTACCAGTGGTCATGATTTCTAGTCATTTCTGAAATTTACAATTGTTTACATTTGCGAAATATCTGAAGCCAACTAGCCATTGCAGAGCCAATTCTTACTTGACATGATCTAAAAAAGTGACCCCTGCAGTTGTTTTTTGTTGGTTTCCGATGCATGTATGAAAACTTGTGTGTTTTGAACATATTACTGCTTTGTAATGCATGGGAATTTTATACTTTTGTTTTTTTACTATTAAGGATGCTGAAATGATATTCTGGGCTAGAATGCTCTTTATTTAAAAGCCTTCTTTTAATCCTTTTTAGAGTGCAGAGAGATGGAGAAGTCTCACTAAGGACCTTGCCCTACAAAATTTTGATATGCATGCCTTCCGTGCTGCTTTTCAAATGGTAAATGTTTTGTTATTTCAACCTTTTTGTTTATATGCTGAATGTTCCATTTAGTCCTTTACTTTTGGTTACTCTTCATTTTATACTCATGTTGTTCAATATTGTTCAATGTCCATGCAGTCATGCACTTAACATGTAATGTCCCACTTAGCATCATACTTAAGAGTTAACACCCTAGTGATTTTCAAAATATTACCAAGTACCAACAATAATAATGTATTTATTCCTTTTCTTTCATATGAATAAACTTATCTGAAAAAAAGATTTTTAGAAAATAAGGGACGCACTCATTTTTGTGGTTATCTTCCCTTGTTTAATATGATAAAGATTACAACCACAGAGACATAATGGATCATGGAAGCTAATAATATATCATTAGAACAAAACATACTCCACCTAACTAGCAAGGGCTAGATTTCGGATTGTCAGGTTACTGTCATTTCCTAAGATCCAAGCTAAGGTAGAGGCTAGATTTCGTCCATTCCAATCACAATATCAAAATGTTGATATCATGTTGTCCTGCAGTCTTGCTTTGCTGTAAATGATTTTCCTACTCCCATTCATCCTTGTTTTTCCTTGTCATCCAAATCTTGATTTGTTATCATTTATGTAACTTGTGAGACTAATTCTTACTCCTTTTATTTTTGCTAACGAAAGAAGGATTCAAAAAGCCTAGCGTCGAAGATTTGTTTGGATAAGTCTACTTGGTGCCCCAAATTAATAAGGAGTGTTGTCATACAGAGAATCACTTCTTACCCAGGAAATAATAGTGTCTCAAGCTAGACTAAGAAAGTCTCCTGGGGGAATAGTGTTGCAACAAAATCACTTTAAAAAATGAGGGAGATCAGCTTGTGAATGTGAAAAGACCTAGATGGTAATAATTGTTCACCAAATATTTTATGCCATCAGTTGGCTTGCTTTCTAGTGGAAAATATCCTAGGTCATGTTGTCTTTGACATCGATTGGAGAGGGGCAGAGGGCCCATGTCATTTATGGATATAGTAGTTGATTTGGCCTGTGAAAAGTATTTTTGGTACATTCTTGATTTTCCCTGAGCATGTATGCCAAATCTTGTTCCTTATATCATGTAGGTGCTTAATGCTAACCAACTAATTACATTAGCTTGTATTTCCCGTTTAGTTGACATATAAATGTCATGGATCATATGAATATGGAAGTGGATTTATGGTCTGATGAATATTTTGATTTCAGTATTAATATCTTCTTGGAATTGATTGTTACTCTTGAAAGAAGAGATTGGCCATTTTGGTTCTACCCCACTAAAATTCTAGAAGAGTTTATCTCAACTCGGCCTTTTGGGTTTCAGATTTATAAAATAGCACTGGTTTTTTTGTTCATTCAACGCTTTAAACTCACTTAACTATGTGTTTTTATTTGCAGGTACTTGAGAAATATTTTCCGGAGGTGTCAAGATTGAATCCATCAATTGGAAGGCAAGGAAAAGCTCTGCGTCGTCAGAGGCTTCGGACTGTTTTGGAATCCCATATGGCTTTGCAGAAAATTGATGATTTACCCTATTCTACTTTAAAGGAACAAAATATTACTGCAGATGGTTCGCTTCCTACAGAACCTACTGATCTTAAAGGGGCTTTTGGAAGTTGCAGCCATGAGCTTTTGACATGTTATTACCTTCATCCATTTTGCATCATTTACTCTTTACAAATTATGTGTGTCTCTCTTAGTTTATAAGCGGCTAATGAATAATACTGGCAGGTGATACTTATTCAACTTCTGGAGTTGTTGAATCAGCTATATCTGGAGTTGACATGGGAGCAGGTGACATCTATCTTGATGAATGTCACAAGTTCACCCTTTTCAAAGATTTCACAATATCTGGATTAGGTCGCCTTGGATGTGGTTTTGTGGAAGATGTTAGTCTACTAGAAATATGGAAGGACGTGCAAGCCTTCACTGTATGTTTTATTGGAACACTGTTTTCTATTATGCCTTGTTGTAGGATAATTCCAAGAAGTTAAATGCAGTACCTATTTATCAATTTTATATGTTAGCTCTTAATCAGAGTGAAAATAATATCCTGTCTTATATGATGCTTTAGGTAAGAATTGATAAGTATGTTTTTTGAGATTTTTTTTCAGTTGTAACATATTGCATAGTGCACTGGAAGCCCCAGTAAAGGCCCATCGTGGTTATTAATTTCTCAACAATACTCAAATTGGGAATACAGAATTGTGTTTCTGGTGGGCGGGTGGGACAGATATCAATGCAGTTATGCAAACCACAATTTATCGGTATATTTTAATACTGGATGAATGTAATGGAGAATAACAGTGTATCTTGTTTATGTTGCAAAATAATCTAGGACTAAACTAATATACTATGTTATGCCATGCAGCAGTGGAGATATCAGATATTTATATTATGTTCATATACATAATATAAATTTGCTCAACAACTAATATGAAAAACATGCTTGTCCGCATGCCTTTCTAACTGTTTTATATTCATAAACATGTAGCAGTAGTTGGGATATGACACTGATTTTTTTCTTCCCTGGTTTTTTAATACCAAAAGATGCACCTCAGCACCTGTGTCATAGCTGATTACTACTGCAATCGCTTGTTATTCTTGCAGGAATTCATAGGTCCCTTTTGGTGCCTTCGGGCTGCTTTAGGTCCACTGGTGGAAACATATATTTTACTTGATCGATTACTGTTTCTTCAAGAGCTAGGCAGTGCAGTTGAAGCATTGTTGTTTCCTCTATTTGATCCTACTATGTCTCCAAGGAATATGGCAGTAATTGCTTGGAAGTTGTCTTCAAATCCTTCAAAAGCGTGACATGGTAAATCTCCTTATGCCTGAATACGTAGGTTGATGGGATGGTGTGTACTGTGTTGGTGCACGAAGAGCAGAGCTAGTTCTTTCATTGGATATGAGACAAATGTTATCCTTATTGGCTGCGTATAGAAAAGAAATCACAGCTTATGTGTGGTGGGTTCTGGGTGGACATGTAGCTCAGTAGCTGTCTTTGTGTCCACCTGCTGGCATGTGGCCTGCAGCAACATGCAGACTATCTTGTTCTTGAAATGACTGAATCTAAACTCTGAAGATGCCTTTAATCTTTAAGACAATGAGAGCAACACCTTTTCTTTTCAACGGTGCTTGTCTGCTTGGCAGATGTTGCCTGATTCTTAGATTTTGCAAAATGTGGCAAACTTGTTCTCTAGTTTGCTTGAGACTTAGTATTTTGCACAGGTAGGAATGAATTCTCACACTAAGGAAATATTACAAATACAGATACGGGAATGTGCAAGAGATTGCCCTCGAACGGTGTGCCTTTATCCAATAAATGCTAGGTCAACTTCTAGATCGATTCCATGGCCTCCCAGTGCATGCCTGCTTGTTTCTCTGAGGTGATCACCAAACAAGTTGCTGTCAAACTTTATATTTCATGCAATATGTGTACTTGTATTTTATGTGTTAAAGGTATTAGTGTCTTTTTCAATTATCCTAGTGTTTAGGGTTGTGTGTGCCTCATGTATTCTATATATAGTCTTTTTGGGTTATGCAATGCAACCAACAACTATTCATCCAACACTTATAACATGGTATCAGAGCAAGGTTAGGGTTTGCCTTGCCTTGCCGCCGGCCGCTGCCTCCGGGAGGAGCACTCTCCACTCCCGGGGACAACCACCTCTATTCTAACCCAGCTCGGCTCGCCTCCGGGCGATGCCCAGACAGATCTGCCCGGTTGCCGCCTCGGCTTGCCTCCTCCCGGTTGCCGCCCGGCTAGCCTACTCCTGGCCGCCGCCCGGCTAGCCTATTCCCGGTCGTCGCCCGACCAGATCCTGCTCCCGTCGGCGTCGCCTTCCTCGCGACAGCCGAATCTGGCGGCCGCCGGCCTTAATACGACTGGATCCGCAATGGATCTGGCCGCCGTTGACCTTGCCGACCTCTGCGCTGGCCCACGTCCGTGTCATCGCCTCCGTGGGTCGCTTGGTGTTGGCCTTCGTGTTTGGCGAGCCATCGGCGCGTGAGCGCCTCTGTCTAGGGCCGATGTGCGGGCCCCCAGGTGACGCCCAGCAGACGCGGGTTCTGGGCGGTGGCCTCCAGCTCTGGGGCAGGATGACACCCTACTCTCTTGGCTCTGTGGGCTGAGGTCAGGTCAACGAGGACAAGGAGCTGCATGCTCTGCGTCTTGTACTCCATGCTGCTCTTGTCGTTAGCCTGTTTCTTGGGCTGTGGAGGAGGTTAGAGGCTAGGGGAAAAAAGGATGGGGAGAGATTAGGGAAGTTGCGAAGTCATTGTGGGGACTGTGTAATTTTGGGTCTCTGCTCTGTGCTTGGTTTAGGGGAGTTAAAGGTCATTGGATTTGCGATCCGAGGGCTGTGGTATCTCTTATCTCGAGTTTTTTCCTTTTGAGTCTTTAGTTGCGTCCATTCAAGTCCGTTGCCCTCTATTTTTCAGTTCGTCAAAGTCGTGTGAGTCCACAAATTTCTTTGTTAGTCAGCCGACTGCCTTGCTAGCCATGGTCCATCCTCTTGGATTGAGTGTAATTATTTTCCCCTTTTGCATGGCAACAGCGCCACTCTTCTCTTTGAGCCTCCGCCGATCGTAGAAATCATTACGATGCCGCCATTCTTCTCTTTGAGTCGCCACCTTGAGTTTCTAAGGCCACCACGCTTTTCTTCTGCGCCACCGCCATTTCGGGCTTAGATCTATGCCTTCATGCTTCTACCTATCTCTCTTTGGTTTGATTTGACAGCTCTATTTATTTGTGTCACTTTCCATATCCTCTTCATCGTGTTGCCGTGGTCGACTTTGCTCCCGTTTTTCCAGCCCTTGCACTTTGTGCTTTATGGGCTGCCGCACGATTCTGGATGTGAGATCTTTTTATACTCGACACAATTTTCCAAGAGTGCACGCTATGGCGATATCTTTAAGACTCGGATTTTGAATTTTTTCTATTTTATTGTCAACATTTTCAAATGCAATGTTATTGTATATGCCTTGTATTTGGGTGAGAAGTGTTAAGGGTATTAGTGTTTTATGTCATGTATTCTATATATATAGTCCTTTTAGGCTGTTCAATACAACCAATAGCTATTCATCCAACACTTGTAACTTTATGCAGGACTGAAAAAATGTTGCTGATGCGCTCTTTATCAATAGATCGTTGCTCACTGTTTTTATCAATACTACTGTAGAGTAGATTTGACCTTTGTACTACCAATGCCTGCCTGAAAAATATATCTTACAAACAACAATAGCAACAGGAGTGAATTGTTCCTCAAATATTGATATGGCTACGGTTTATGGTTTTTGGTTGAAATTTTTGAATTTTAATTGTTTGCGATAGAGATTACGAAGAGAGAGATACTCACTTGCGATTTGGTTGATACAGATGTTGGACTTTTAACGTGTACTACAATTAACTTGTAGACCCTGTCTTGAAAAAATACTTCGTTTGAAAGTTAAGTACTATAGCAAAAGCCAAAAGCCGTATTTAGAAGCCGTTAAAGAATAGGCCCTAAGATTTTGCCTGCTTTGCCTATCCTGATTCCTGATACAATTTTCCTCAAGTATGGTTTTGCCTGCTTTGCCTATCCTGATACAATTGGTTAACTGATGCTTGATCTCGGAGACTAATCACTTGGAGAAGTCAGCTCAGCAGGGTTGGCTGAGAGAGACAAATAAGCAATTCTGCTGTGTAAGTTGCCTAACCACTTTGACCATTTATCTACAAAGCTATGTGTTCTCATAAAATATCGAATCCTGTTGGATCTTCGATGTGATGCTACCAAGGTGGGGAGGCTGGAGGAAGACTAGTGAAAGAGGTTGACTCGCGTTAGTCGGGTAAGCTAAAGTTTATAAAGCATGTGCTACCACATGATTCCATTGGTATGTTTGTGGTTTCAGATTTGTCATAGCTTATATACTTATGTGTCTGTGTGTGCGTGTGTCTGGCATAGTGTGCATTTTTTAGCCCATTCGGTTCTTTGACTTTACAGTTTTTGTAGTTATGACCATTCTTTAATTGAATTCTTTTTTACTTCACCCCTGCAACATATAAGATTTTTTAACTCTTCTGCTGCAGGCTTAGCAACTTTAAGAATTGGCTTTGTTTAATTACTCCCCAAAAAATCTTGCTTATACAATTCTTCTCCATGTCCATGTTGACCAGTCGTTTTATCATTCTTATTTGACCTCCAATCGTAGTTTGATAGTTCAGAGGAAGTGATGCAAGCAAAGGTATTATCTGTAAAGAGAGATATTCAAAATAATCCTTGGGCACTGGTAGATGGATAAGATCTGTACTGAACCTAACTGATCGCGTCATGGTAGCTCAAGAGCAGTAAGCTGTCATTTGGTGGATGAGAATTTACAATGGAATTCAACCGACCCAAGTTATATCCTTGCATTGGCTTGCTGTCAGAATCAAGTTAGAATTCATTCATTTTGGCTGTATTACCATTGCAATAATTGTCTTATTTTACTTCCATGTGGCAATTGAAACTGTAAAACCGATGCTGGTAATCAGAGGGGGTGAATGGTGAATGATTTATGAAACTTTCTCCTAGAGATATTTAACATCTTCACTTAAGTGACTATGATAGTTACCAAATTCAGATCACATCAATTAGACTAAGCAAACATGGTTGGGGACTTAAAGCAACAAAGCCAACAACACAATGCCGGTCTGATAGCCATGGATTGGCCGGTCTGATCGCAGGGCAAGTGCAACGATGGTCTGATCGCTGAGACTGGTCTGACCATAGGTCCAGTGCCGGTCTAACTGCTCTCTCTGTTTCCAGACTTTTGGATTCACTGAATTTGAGAGAATCAAATCTAGTGTACAAGAACACCAAAAACCCTAACACTTAAATTATTTCTTTCTCGTGAGGATTTAAGTTATGATGCTTTTTATATCTACTCTCACATGTCCTAACAGGGTAATTTAGATAAGAGTTTGGGCTAGAACACCAACGAACACAAAATCATAAATCTAGTTCAAGAGCAAGTAAAATCAAGTAAGAACGCAAATAAGAACATGATTGAGACAAATCTTTGATATATTCCCAGTGGAAGATGAAATTTACATACCACTATTCTCTCTCTCATAACCATAGGAGATAAGGTGGTAGAATAAAACCTAATATCTAGAATTCTTGTATCTACATCTCTCCTCCCTTCTTAATAATCAGCAACTGTCCTACTGGGTCCGACCCATTAAGTCTACTGGGGAACCTGTCAACCCTACTAATGTGGGTTTTACACACGCATACTTCTTAAAACATTTATAGAAGTCAACCCGCTAACTCTTTAGCGATTGATCCACTTATCAATTCTAGCTCTCCTTGACCGAAACCACTTTCTCTTCTGTGCCTCTCCGTGTCGTGGTTTTGCTCAAGACACTAACCCGATATTTGGCCAACTACCAAATTACTGTCGATGAAGCTTCTGGACACCTTCCCTTGACTCCGTCTTCATCTTCATCTTCATCTCAAATCATATCCATATGTTTTGACACGCAGCCCGCAGTGCTCAATGATAAGCCGTCACATCTTTACGCATTCGGACTCCCTTGAACTGATTCGACGTGCATCGGCCTTGTCACTTGGCGCATCACATGTACCAACCCGCCTTTTCACGATTCTTGTCTTCTCTGTGCTTCCTGTTTGAGCAACGTTGTCTCACCCGGACTTATATGACCGCTGGGACCTCAGCTCCTCCGTCTGGGCCCAGTCCATTGCTGTCGACCTCTAACATTCTCCAATTCACATGCATATCTAAAGACCAAGTGACCATCGCAAGTACAAGCTCTATGCACTTGACTCATGTTACTTAAAATCATGTATTATGAAACACAATACAATCAACCAATGGCACTCATGCCGTACACACACTTATCCAATTCAAAGTCCATTTGCAGTGCTCGCTGTCTGCACCCACCGGCCAGACCGCACTTCCCATGCCGGTCAGACCGTTTGCCATTGGTCGGTTGACCACTTAACAGCACCATAAAACATCATCTCTGGAATTTTGATTAAACTCTATCTAATTTCAGCTCCAGTTTTTAATTTCAGTGGCACCTAGTATAAACTCATCATTAAACAGGGCTACACAAGTATTTGGTGTTTATTTTTCCAAAAGACCATGACGGTTAGACTACCAGCCATCAGCCGGTCGGACAGTCTAAGCCCTGATAGTACAATCTGAAGGCTGATTTTTTTTAAAAAACTTTTGTACAATCAAATTCAACTAAATCAATATACCATTATTCACCGTAAACATATCTAGACCTTTTATATGGTCTCTCAAACTTTCCTTACCAGGTTACCATGTGATCTTTGAAGGTGAGAGAGCTACGTATTATTCTCATCTGCTTCGTCCATTTTTTGCAGAATTTGTCCACCCACGGGCGTGAGAACGACAGTGCCTGTACTTCCGATGGTGGATCAGCGTCAAGGTGGACACACAGAGCCGTCGCGACTCTTCCGTCTCCAAATCCTTATCCAGATTTGTACACCCGGAGGTGCCCCGCGACGCCACAGGTCGATTCGCTCTGCTTTTCACTGATGCAGCCAGCTTCTGAAAGGTAATAACACACCGCGCTTGACCTGGAAGCTCACCTCTCTTCGTGCCGTCTGTGGTGGTCTAACTGTAGCCAGCCAATAGGACATGGCGAGATCTTACAGCATCGTTCTAACCTGGCATATTCGGTGAGAGACTGTTCTCCGGTTGCGCGCCTGGCGCGAGCTGATTTGATTGATTTAGGTTAAAAGTGATTGGAACTGGGGGCAGCGGCGTGCGATGTTAGGCCGTGCAGAGGGGGGGAGGTATGTGGATGAGCTGTCCGCTGTTGCTGTCATGCCCATTTCCAGGTCTCTTTCACCTGGAGCGTAAATTCCTACTATTGTGAGACCTGCTCAGCATAGCTCTCGTACAAGCCTTGCAGGAACCGTCAGTAATTTCACTCTTGGATTGGATCCATGGAATGGCATTTCAGCATTTGTGTGCTGCGGTCTTGTAGATGCCTTTTCAGGCGTGACTTTTTCCAAGGCCAATGAAGAGGAGCTTTTGCAAGAAGCATGGCTTCACTTGCTTAGTGGCCATAATCATACTGGGTAGAGGAATCTGCTACCGCTGGAAAAACTTATCTCCTGAGATATTCAAATCAATTGGTTGAGCATGGGGCTTGGATGATTCAGTTCGGACGGCCGGGCCATTGAAAGGATATTTCCGCACAAGTGCCGGAGGCAGCTGCTGTCCATGGGCATCTGGCGCGTATCTGCGCCGTCGGTGTCCTGCACCCGATGGATCTGATTTCTTTGTCGCGGGGCGGCGCCGCGCGGTGGAGAGGGGACGGAACGCATGGGGGGAGGGAGGAGAGAGCTCATGAGATACGCACGGGGCACGCGTGGTCTGTGTGACGCTGGTGCGTGCGGCGTGCATGCCCTGGCTGCGCCTAACCGAATGCCATCCCAGCTGTCTGTGTCTCTCCGCCTATGTCTCACAGCTCGCAAGGATGTCAGCTTCGGTTTCGTACTGCACGTCATCGCCTACACGTTCTGCTAAATCTCATCACGCCACAGACCCACCCGCGCGCTGCCTTCGTGCAGACGCTCTCCCGCATGCTAAATTGCACGAATCTTGAAGAAGTATAGCCAGGAATGGGTCGTTGCGAATCGAGCGCCGGTGTGCTTGGAGAATTTGCCGTGTTCACTTCTTGGAAGAGTATCGAAGCGCTTTCTACGTTTATTTCTCTACGATGTGCACCAGGGTTCACCCTGGAGCCATCCTCTCTCTAGAAAAAGATGAGAGTAGTACATGCAAGTCACGCTTTTATCTCCGTAGGGTTCTCCTCTTGCTGTCAGCTCCTCTTCCTAGCCGGTAGTTGAAACATCCCAAAATTTTTTAAAATTTTGAATTTATTTGAATTTCCCTTGAATTTAAAATTTTGCCAATTCCGGAAACACCGGTTGATTTCCGCTTTCCCTTTCAGGAAATCCGTCTTTCCCCTTGCCTTGGCGCATTTTCACCTAGGTGCCACCTCCTCCGTTCCCCTTGCCTTGGCGCATTTTCACCTAGGTGCCACCTCCTCCGTTCCCCTTGCCGCGGCCGTGCGTTGTTCGTGCGCCGCTCGCCAGCTCGCCGATGCGAACAATCAAACCCAGCATAGCATCGCGCCACCTTCCCGACCAGGCCATCAATGTCCATCACACCACTCCCTGGCCATGCGACGTGCCTTCGTCGCTACTGACCTCGTCGTCGCATTAACTTGCCCTACCAGCGTGTGCACTTGCGCCAAAGGGACGCTACATGGCCTTAGACACCACCGCACCTGCCAGCGTCACTGTCACCTCGCCGAAGCAGCTCGACTGCCAGAGTGGTCGTTCATGCGCTGGTCATGCCGAGGCCATTCCACTATCGCCACCGCCTTCGAGGAACTATGAAGTTGAGTTGAGCCACTCTTTAGCTTCCATTAGCACTCAATTGCAACGCCATGACCTTTCTCTCCCACCTTTGGCTAAGCACCGCTGCCACCGCCAAACTCTTGTCGGCGAGCTACAAAACACGGTTCTCCCTCTAGCCTCAATTATAACCTAATTCTTCTCGGGCATAGTACCTACTGGACACCACGAAGCCAACGCTGACCTTGCTGACTCGCCCCATTGCCTCTAGGCCGTCAGCACTATGCGCCACTGCCGACCATGCACGGCCACCGTGGACAACCACGCATAGGCCAAACCTAACCAAACTGTCACTACCACTAGCTTCCTTAGGCACCATAAATGCTCAAATCACCTTTGGCTTGACCGAAAACCCACCAAAGCGCCGTCATGCCATGGCTCTGCTCCGGCAAGCCACCTCCGTTGCTAGCCGACCGTAGTGCCCTTCTAACCGTTCGCATACCCAAAATGGATTTCCTAGTTCACCCTAACCCTCATCACACCACTGTTCGCCACCGATCTCCATCGCAGCCGTGCAATTGCCCTCACTGCCGCTAGCCTCTACTCGAGCAGCCATGAGCGCAAGATCAAGCCGATCAGGCCTCGTGCCTAGCAGGCTGAGCAGTTGGGCTGATCAAGTAAACCCAAAATAGTGAAAGCCCAGTAGACTAAGCGAGCTAGGCCACTATTCATAGGACAACACTATTCACATCGAGCCCAATACTGTTCATAGCTCGAGCCCAATACTGTTTAGCCTGATCCGCAACTACATTAAACGGGTTGAACACTGTTCGCCTAACCCAACCCATCAGGAATAGTGCCAACCAGGTACTATTCATCTGACATGTTACTATTTACCTAAAACCCGTTAAGCATATTTATATTCATTTTGACCATTTCGAGCCCATCTAACCTATTTTCAATCTTGTTCAATCTAACCAAGCTTATTTTAAACCCTGTCCGCCCAGATCCACCTTTTTTATATCTTTTCTGGATATTTTATTGTATTTTGTTCCTAGCTTACATTCTATAATGCAAGAACTTATTTATATTCGTTCTTCTGCACTAGTATCTGGATTTGACTAATTGACTAACGGAGAAGCTACTTGAGCAATTAAGGAGGATGGTGCAAACTTAAAGGCTACAAAGAAATAATCAAAGACTCTGAAAAATAGGCAAATCACATGTTTTTGTCATATTGTCCTTACATTATTATTTAATTATCTGTACTTTCATTAATATTATTTGTGCACTGGTATTTATTTAAAATAATAATTTGAAATGACTTGATAATTACTTAGATCCTACCACTGAAAAAGCCATGTCATACTTGAAGGTCATGTTCATCTTGATAGCCTTAACAATAATCAATTAATTAGTTAGGTCACAAGTAATGTTATTGCCAGTTACAAATAATTTTACTGCCCGTCGCTGAGTCACAAGTATTTTTACTGCTAGCCATAAATAACTTTATTGCCAGTCACAAGTAATTTTATTTCTAAGCAACAGTAATGAACACAAAGTAATTTTATTGCCAACCACAAGTAATTTTACACAGAGAGTTACTATTCGTGCAGTGCCGAATTGGCCTACTCTAGTGAGGTGCCGGTCCAAACATGTCACGCCCAATCAACCCAAATCTGCACAACCTATTTACTGTTTGTATCATGTCGTGTCAAGGACCGGCCAATAGTACCATGCATCAGTTAGCGTAGCCTATTTGGCAAGGTCTAGTCGATAAGAACAAGTACGAGAATCTCGAGGCGCTAAGGTTCTTCTTGGCTATTCCGTACCTATGCGCTTTCAACGTCCTTAGCTACCCACACGGATACGATCGATCGCGTTGCCTCTCAACCACATTCTAAGCTGCCTAGCCTATGTTCTTCCCCAGTCAATTGTCAACACTGGACTTAATTAATTTATGTAGCGAGCCGAAGATGTGGACCAAACTCCCAGGCAGCTTTAGCACGAAGTGGAGAGCAGAAATTGAAGGCAAAGAAGATCGATGCTCTTGCTAACTGCTATGCTTAAGTCATCCTGAGAATTAGCTGTGATAGTACTGCTGTTCTGCGTAACTGGGCAGAGGAGTTGTAGTACAATACTATTACTATTATACAATAATAGTTAAGAGAGTTTTCCTCTAACAAACGCACTGACTAGAGTTTTTTATTACCCTCGCAAAAAGAGACTATCTATTGTTATCTCTATTAAGAAAACCAACGTAAGTTCTCAAGATTAGGTAGTTTGCATGACTGCATCTAAGCATAAGTTTGCACTAGATACATCTTCAATATATTATATCATTTTAGATCGAAAGTGCAGAATCAATTATCTATAGTGTTATACATGGTACTTATTATACAAGTTGTATTTTTGCATATCACTAAGAGTCCAAAAATGCAAAATTGTAAGTGTTTATTTTGTATTTTTGTACTTCCCCCAAGAACAACAAACTAGCTAGGCCTAGACTACTCTTTATAGCCGCAAGATTGACCTAGATTTTTTGTTTTCCTTTCAAAAATAGTATTTCACATTTGACTTAAAGGAGTAGCTAGGACAGCAACACCTTAGCTGACAAGTGGAGCACTTGGTTGTCCATGGTGGTAGATAGCAATCCAGCTTTTCAATTCCATTTTCTCCTTATTTTTTTCTTTTCTTTTTTCCTGGCATGTATATGTACTGGAGCTTGTGCCTGTTGCCTCTACAAGTCTCTTCTGTTCTCTTGTGCTGACGCGGAAGTGCTCCTCTTTATTTATGGAAAGAAAATGCAAAATGGAAGTAAAAGAAAGAGAGAGAGAGAGAGAGAGAAAAGGAGAAGAGAAAAAAGCTTGAGGTAAACCCACTATGTAAACCACCTTATAAACCCCGGCCTCTTCACAAGCTGTAACACATGACACAAGAACACATATATACTGGCTCTTGGTTTCTCTGTGCCCTCCCCTTCTATCTCTCCTCCTGTTCTTCTCTTCTCACATCACAGCAACGAGCGAGAGAGGGAGAGAGAGAGAGGGATGTCCATGAGCTTCTTGAGCACGGTGGAGGCGGAGCTGCCTCCGGGGTTCCGGTTCCACCCGAGGGACGACGAGCTCATCTGCGACTACCTCGTGCCCAAGGCCAGCGGCAAGGTCGGCCTCTCCGACCGCTGCCCGCCCATGATCGACGTCGATCTCAACAAGGTTGAGCCATGGGATCTCCCCGGTGAGCATCATCTCTCTATATATCCATGCACATGATCATCTATGTATTCACACTTTTTTTTGTTAATTGTTTAATTATATATCCTTTGCCGATGTAAATTAGAGAGAGAGAGAGAGAGAATATGTTCCAGAACATGCAACAATTAATCTTGATATTTTCTTGTCATCGTAGCTAATCGTGCGCTTTCCCCCCGACTTGCTTTCCCTCTTAATTTATTTTGTTCGCTTTTCCCCTATCTTTTGATTTTTTCATGTCTAGTTGGGAACTCCTGTATTGCTTCAGTGTCAGGCTAGAGAAACAGCTCAAAGCCCCCAATGTGTTGTGCACGCAGCATACGCTAAACTGCACCTTTGTTTCCTCTCATTTAAGGACAATTATGCCCTTAAAAAAATATTTAGGCTTTCTTCAAACTGCAAATCTCATCTTACGCATGGGATCTCAGCACACGATCAGTATGGACCGCACACGTGTTGATCAACGCTTACACAAGTCTCCATGCTCCATAGCTCAGCACCCAGTAACAAACCCCTTTTCTATTTGGCCTGTTCTCTTGACTTTTGGGTGTTTTTTTTTTGCTTCGACTTCTCGAAAATTCAAAATAAATGATACTTCTTCGAGCGGATTCTTCAAACAACCTTTTGAGTCCAAAACTGTGTGTAATGTCTATGTTAGCGTCTCCGTCGTCCGTTACCGTCTTAAAATATGCAGATAAAAAAATATCAACCACAGCTCAAAAGACCGCCGTCTGATACCATCTTAAAATATGCAGATAAAAAACCATCAACCACAGCTCAAAAGACCGCCATCCGCTACGTAAAAATAAAAATCATCAACCACAGCTCAAAAGAACAAAGTCAATATTAGATTGGTGATTGGGACCACAGGGAGGTGCATCAAGCACCAATGCTCAACAGTAGCTGGCTAGGTAAGACCAAAAACGAAAGGGAGGGAGGAAAAGGAGGGATATAAACCCTACTGCGCAACTTATCGAAACGTGTCGGCGTCGCTGTCAAAAGACGAGCACACACACAGGAAAGGGAATCCTCTCTGCCTAGCTAGCCAGGGGTGTTATTTTGCTTTCAAGACCTGTATGGTAACGTAAGACTTTCTGTGCACTCTAATCAATCGATGGCATACTGTTGTTTTCCTGGATGCTCAGCGGTGGCCTCGGTGGGGGGCAAGCAGGAGTGGTACTTCTTCAGCCTAAGGGACCGGAAATACGCGACCGGGCAGCGCACGAACCGCGCGACGGTGTCGGGGTACTGGAAGGCGACCGGCAAGGACCGGGCGGTGGCGCGGCGGGGGGCGCCGGTGGGTGGGATGAGGAAGACGCTAGTGTTCTACCAGGGCAGGGCCCCCAAGGGGAGGAAGACGGAGTGGGTGATGCATGAGTACAGGTTGGCACATGAGCAAGCCTCCAAGGTAGCTACTGCTGAGAACCAATCCTAGCTCCCATACATACATGAAATGATCCACTGATATATCTTGCAAAGTGTTCAATGAGATGTAGTGTTGTAGAAGCCAATCGATTAACTTTTGATTTTTTTTCCTTGCATAGCTTAGGTACAAATTAAAGCTGTGAGCACAAATAAACCGTAGTATAAGAGACATGCTGTACATATGAAATGAACTTCTTGGCTTGTCATTTTCCATTCATCTACTGGTTGCTACTTGCCATTTATTTTTCTTTTCTTGGGCACTCGGCCTTTTGCGTCACAATATACACTCACCGGTTCACACAAATCGATCCACTCGTTTGTTCACATGTATCGTGTCATCAATCAACTTATTTAATAAATGTAGTAGGCATTTATAAGGACTAACTTTAGCCCTTTTTATACAAGAAGAAGGGTAATTAGTTTATCTTTTTTTAGATTGTTAATTAGTTGATCTTAATATACATATTGTTTATGGAGGGACGATGACATGCACAAACTACCAAATTTATTTTCTTAAATAGTTTTAGTTTATCCAATATCTATCATTTTGTAACAAGAAAGTAAAAGTCTTCTTAATATTTTGCAAACAAGTTTTTATAATTGATAGGCACATATTTCATCATCTATTGGCCATCTTAATCTGACCAAACGAATCAACAAAATAACCAAAAAATAAAACGGTAAAATTGATCCAAAAAATGCATGATTGTACATGAAGGCCTGAATCAGGGTTGTAAAAGAAGGTCTTCATCACTAGGCCAAGTGATGCAGCCAAGAGCCAGTACAGTTATCTGTAAAAGAACGTACAGTTACAATAATTAATGAGATTGCATCCAGAGCTATGAGCTAATCAAGGCTTTTTCTTGATCCTATGTATTTTCAACAGGAAGATTGGGTCCTGTGCAGAGTCATCTGCAAGCAGAAATCAGGAGGAGGAGGTGCCACCTCCAAGCCAAGAAACCTCACCACCATTGCCCATGACACATCCACAGCCACCTCCTCACCACCATTGCCACCCCTCATGGACACCACCCTAGCACAACTCCAGGCCACCATGAACGCCACCACCACCTCCGCCGCCGCCGCCACCGCACTTGAGCAAGTGCCCTGCTTCTCCAGCTTCAATAATATTATTGCCAGTAACAACAACAGTGCTACTGTTGTACAACCATGCTACCTCCCCATGGTCACAGGTAGCAATGGCTTGAACTACCTGGACCATGGCCTGCCTGACTTTAGCAGCTACTTGGACCCTGCTCTGAACTGTGACAAGAAGGTGCTCAAGGCAGTGCTGAGCCAACTGAGCTCCATGGGGGGTGAGGTGGTACCAAGCATGCCTCCTGAGATGGCTGCTGCTGTGAGCTCTACTTGGATGAATCATTTCTAGGGAAGTTTATTCAGACAACATAAGAAGCTAGCTAGCTAGCTAGTGGTTAATGTGCAGTGTGTATGATGATTTTATATGAAATGTATACTTATCTCTGTGTGGTACAATATCTATGTGTGAGTATTACTGTATTAGTAGAGCATGCAACAATTTTTCTCCGTCGATTTCCACAAGGCGCAAGAAATTTAGGAGTAGTAAAAACTCTGTGATGATTGGTAAAGTGTGGAGGTTTGAGTGATCAAGAACAACATTTCAGATTGATGATTTTTTTTTGTCTATCGACCTTGCTCTCCCCTTCATCGTCGCACATATATATGTCGAATGTTGCATCCTGTCATTTAATCTAAATGAGGACGCTTCAAAGTGAATATAGTTAAGCAGGGGATGGGAGATATAATAACCTGAAAAGCCATGTTAATTGTATGGATGGAGCAGAGGCAACTAAAATTACTAAAAGCATCCTCAAATAGCCTCACCAACATGCTACGCACAGTTACAAGAACAAAGAAGTCAAATCGCAGATCACATCTTCCTCCTCTCTCTCTTTTGAGAACACACAACCACTGACTGCTTTGGCATACTTGAGTTCAACTGATTCCACAAATTAGTCTACATGCATAGCAACGGCAATGGAGCTTGTACAATAATTCAGAATTGCACAACTTGATAGATGCAGCGCCAGTTCAATCATGATATTCATTCAGAAAAGTATATATGAATATGACAGTCACATCCAAAGCACTCTTTTCTGCTATATTATTGCCGTGACAAACATACAAATTGATGAACAGTAAGTTGAAAGGCCCTGGTTTTTCACTGCACTATTTCTGATATGCTGGTCAACTGCATGAGTGATCACCTTTCTACTTCATTGGACCTTTCAGAAAGAGGCCTGGATCGCTTTTGCTGTACCTAATGCCATCAATACTAGTACTCGTATGCGTAGAGCTACAGATCTTGTACACCTCTCTCGGTTACCTTGTAATAATGTGGAAGAGTAAAGAGCAGTAAAGAAACAGCAAGGTGTACTGGCATCAAGGTGTCAGCCGCTAGATACTGACATATTCCAGTCCTCTCTTGTATTTTGCTTACACTTTACACACAATTTGTTATCCCAACTGTATGATTGTGTTCTAGATTTGCTTACATGCATGCCCTATTGGATTTTTGTTGAAAATAACCTTGACTTCGAGTCCAAGACGTAGTAGAGTCCGTCTCCGTGTGTAACTCAAGTTGAAGTTATGTCCAACTTAAAGTGCGAATACGTATGCTAGAAGAAGATTATTAGCCTATATATTGAGAAGCCTTGTAGCCAGTTTTGCAAGAAAGAAAAAATCAAGAAAAACAGGGGAGCAAGTAAGAGAATAGAGAAATTCAGAAATTATCTTGTATTCTCTCAGTTTATTTGTGATGTGTGTGTTTTCTCCTGGAACAAAGTTAACAAGTGGAAAGCCCGGGGCTCACCTGACATGCATCGTAAACAAAGCAAAGTAGCATCCAACTAAGCAAATGCAGCCAAATGGGGATGGCTAATAGTACTAGTTACAACGACAAAGTAGTAGAATTTAATAGTGCAACAACTTGATCTATATAAGAACTGATCTAATTAAAGCTCCATAACCAATTGAAATTATGTGCTTGTACTCTGGGCCTGCCCATTTCAGGCCAAGCAAAATGGAACAGTTCCACACCAAATTTAGCACACTGAAGGCTGTGATCCAGCTCTCACATTCATCAGATAGTAGACTCACAGTTCTATTGCCTCAACCCGAGTGAAATCCAACAATACAAACTGTGCATTGTTGTGCATGAGCTGTCTAAGATGAGGACTACTCATTGGCCTGCCACATTGGCGCGGAGAGAGTTGGCTGCAGCTGGCAGTAAGTTCAGGGTCAGCATGAGGGCAACGCCGATGAATGATGACACGAGCGCTAGGCCTCCACGGTTTCAGAAAGAGCCAAATTTGTCATATATTGTCCAGTGTGTGTGCAAGTTACCGTTCTTGCCTAGCTCAGCCATCGAAGCCGCTGTGGCAGCATTCAGTGGCCAATAGAGCCATGATCACCTAAGATAGTGACAACAGAGGAAAAAATTCTTATGTCCATACCAATTGAGATTGGTTTGAGATTTGTCAGATATGGTACAGTACATGCCTGTGTAAGTACAGAACCAGACTCTTCCCTCAAGCAGCTAGCTCTCGATAGTTGCAATAGATTCTTGATCAGGTTGAGCTTTGTCTTTTCATGGTAGCACCATTAGAAGGCTCCAAAGTCAGTTCTCTGATCAGATTTGGCTGGACCATGTAGTGTAATGGTTCAAATTTTACATGAGCTAACAATAATACACTTGGAATGGATTGCTTTTCTCTTAGGCTAGTTTGATTACTGATGTATCCTATTCTCAGAACTAGCTCGAAGTTAATAGTGACAATTAATCAATGAAATGCATTGTTCTAAGAGAAAATTGTTCTGGGCTGAAAAGTTTACGGTGGGAAAGACACTTCATATGTTGCTTCTCTCTGAAAACTTAAATCTTCTGGGGAATCAAAGCACTAACACTTGAGATAGGAAATTAGTCAAAAACAGACATTACCATGTCAAGCAAATGCACAACCAAACTCTGCATCTTTCGATGCAGAAGGCTTCTCATCACCAGCACTACCAAGTTATACAGACTGGCAATGGCATTGGCTATGACAAAGTACCTGCAAAAGCAACCAATCACCTGAACCATTTAGTTTCATGCCAAAACATCGATGATTCAGCAGAAAATGACAAGCATGAAGGCTTACACAAAGGAAGGTGTGTCTTTGAACTGGTCAGTGAAAGTCTGTGCGATTGGACTGGTGCCCACAATTGCAACCACCGCAGTGTAGGATTGATTGTTCAGCCCCATGACCACACCTGCCACAGTTGTGGCCAAAAGCGCAGAAGCTTGGCCGAAGACTGATGAGCTTGTCCTTGAGCTGCAGAATTGTGCAGGTTGCAGCCTGTGCTGAGGGCTTCTTGCCATGTTCATGATCCATTGAGCGATCCAGAAGTGCAAACGACCACTGAGTTAGATGATTGGAATTGAGCCTTTGGGGAGCTTATATGCTGGTGATGGTGGTCATGATCCAATTTTTGGGTAATCAGATCTTGCGAGTTTGGGTTATTTATGCAATTCTTGATTGGAAAACTGATAATTTTGGGCTACTTACTTTTACTTCATGTGTACAACCAATTGATTAGTCAAGAAAGTCAGTATTTTAGAGTTGTTTGGGACCTGTGATACGAGCAGAAAGTTTAGTGTCAAAGAAGAAAAATATTTCAGGAATTTTGCAAGTTTACATCTCCGCTAAGATGACGGAGAGCAAAAGTATGAGAGAAGGAATGTAAAGTGAGCAAAATGTGGCACACTTCACTGGCTAACAAGGACAATTGTGTTTTCAATCTTTACTTGCAGACCAAGATTAACTTTTATTTAGATAAGCCTACATTCCAATTAAGGACATCAATGGGGTGGTGGCGCAGTTGGCTAGCGCGTAGGTCTCATAGCTAAACATTTGAGTTATCCTGAGGTCGAGAGTTCGAGCCTCTCTCACCCCAATATCTTTTTTTCTCTTAAGATCCAAAAAATGCAGAGCAAGGAGATTGATTCTTCAGATCCAAAAAATGCAGAGCAAGGAGATTGATTCTTCAGTTTATGTCCATGCTTTTTAGCTCTTACATAATTTTTCAGTTCCTCTCCCAATTTTTTTGCTCAAGAATACGGCAGGGAGATTGATTATTCAGGCTTATGCCATTTCCTTTTTTATATCTTACATAATTTTTCAGTTGGTCTCTGATTATGCCTGTATTCAAGTTCTTCTGTTCTTGTATGAAGAAAAATGGCAAAAAGTTTTTATTTTACATAATTTTTCAGTTCGTCTGTGATTATGCCTGTATTCAAGTCCTTATGTTCTTGTATGAAGAAAAATGGCAAAAAGTTTTTATCTTTACTATTATAAAAGAAGGAGTTGATGGTTGGTCCGACCTCTCCCACCTCTTCTCACAAAAGACAGCGCTGACATATGGCCCCAAAAGACCTGCGTCGAATCTTCCCACCTTCCCATTAAAATATCTTTATTTCTATGATTTAGTAGTCAAGGTGGATTTCATCTAGACTGCATTGTAGAGTACATACTGTATTTTTCATCCAGTGCTTAATCTTGTACTAGCTGAATACCAGTTGCTACGGATTTTAAAATTTTATCATATTATATATTCTGAAACTAACAGGTGGTAAAAATTTTTAGAATATGCATACAAATATGTTCTAAAATTTTTTAAATTCGTACCAACGCACAGACATACAGCTAGTATTTATATAATTTTTCAGTTCGTCTGTGATTATGCCTGTATTCAAGTCCTGTTCTTGTATGAAGAAAAAGGGCAAAAGAAACTTCAGAAATTATATTCCAGCATCACGACTTTTCTTTTAATCATTAGCACTTTACAGGCCATAACTGTAAAGTCCCAGTCCCTTGACCGGTACTGTGGCACGTTCGTTGTATAAATAACCACAACTACTACACGTACAATTGTACATTGGAGATGTACGTATAGACTTTAAAGAATTAAACATCAAGGATGCAATGCATCTCTACATGCTCCGTATGAATTATAAAGCCATTACCATCTACCAAATCAGCACACATCCAGATATATAGAACAGGAGCCATGTGCAAAGTTATCTGTTGTTGTTCATTGAGAAGGCAGCGAGAGTCGTCAGGACAGGATTTGATCACACAGTAAAGTCTAACAGAGCCCATATTACATACAAAAGAATCACGGGTAAAACAAACTACAGTTTCTCAGTATCCACACCCGCACTTTGTTTTGTAAAGGCGCACACCGCACGTGCCTTTATGCTCTTGAAGGTTCCTTTGAGCAATTGATCACCAAACAGCAATATAATACAAAGTATTTCCAACACCAGGTATAAAACATAAAAACAAGGCTGCATTGGTGAGCTGATATATTACTTTTTCCCACCAGTTGTAACCCCAACTACAACATTGCTCACCTGTGTAAATGTGGATAGGTGATGTAAGCGGGCCAATAACTTCACTGAGCAATTCAAATACACATGCAGGCAAATTGAAAGACGATAGCAAAACGCAGAGGCTTACCAATTTTCCCTTTTCGTCTACTGTCATTGGATTTTCGACGACAACAGTTACATTCTGTGATTGAGCGGTTGGCTGCCAAAGACAATGGGAAAAGAAATTAGAAGAGATAAATCACCTTGGACATTACTATGAATGCTCAAAGAACTCATGATATGGGCATACAGCAGAAGTTGATGGGACACTATATGAAGTTCCATTTGGTGCAGACACTGTAGGTGGCAAAGGCCTCACAGCATTCATCTGGGATTAAGCAAATAAATAGTTTAAAATCAGTAAGTGTCACTGAGCACTTCGAGCATTTGCAGCACAAAGAGACACAAAGAAGAGATTGACGTACTCCGATATTCGTAATAAAATTGCAGATAGCACATTTGACAGTAGGTGCTCCATATGGATACATTAACACTGTCTGGCACTGGCCGCAGTTCACATGAGCTATACTACTCACTGCATCATGAACAAACAGAATCCATGAGGTGTAGAAGAGACAGAAAAAAAAAGACTAATTTTGACTTTGAGTATTGACTTTTAAACTTGGCCTCAACTCTCTAATCAAGAGATAAAAACAAAACAATCAACCAACCCTCCTCTAAAATCCCTCTAAAAAAAGGAAGAAAGCACTGGCCCGCATATACTATCTGCTGCCCAGAGACAATGTGAAGCTGCTATGGTTGAACTTACTACAAAACCAGCCTATGTTAACTTCCAAACATAAGCAGCTTATGCTAATCTAACCACACCAAGGGGAGTGATAACACTTTTCTAACGCATCATAGCATCAACTTTAATTCTCCTAGACAATTATAGGCTTTTTGTGCCTGAGTAACCCTTACTGACTTATAGAACAGACATTCCACTCATGCATTGTAACATGCCCATGAATTAAATTTACAAGCTTAAGGATCTACAAAATAATTATACACATACATCAGTACCTGGCCTGACAAGATTGACTATATCACAACATGAGCATCTAACAGTCGTCGCATTGCGAGTATACATCAATAAAGTTCGACAGCCACCACATATAAGCTGAGAAAACTCCATTCCTGCACAAGAAATTTACTTGTTCTTTCATAAGCATGTCAACTTGATGTATGAAGCACTATGAACTACAGAGCTCACAATAGTATGCAGATACAAGGCCAGGAATGGGTAAAAGATCACCCAACGTCTAATTCTAATTGCGTGAGCTGTCCTTTTTTATCTATTGCAATAATGAACAGTGCAAAGACCAACTAAAGCACTTGCTGCATGGTGATAAAAGATAGAACAGCACAACGAAGGATAAAGCTGCCCAGAGCAATGAAGAGGTGTCAGACGTGGCAAAGGAGAATGTACACTCCACAGAAGAGGCGCAGAGAGGATATGGTATATCTATTTTTTTTTACGGGACAGTGTCTCTAATGTAGATAGTACGTTGCTTCCCCTGGAACTTTCTACTGTGGCATTTGCAACTCCATCCTCAAACTTTCTACAGTGACATTGTATCACCAACATTCAAAGCCTTGCACATTGGGGTGCATAAATTGTGCTTTACAGCAGCTACAACTGACAAATCTTCACTCTTTCTCAAAAGCACAAGTTGGTTTTATTTATCGTGACGCATGTGGCATGACAAACGAATGAGAGCGATAGAGTTCATCATGGGAGCATGGAAAGTGGGAAAAAAAGATGAAATGTACTACATTAGCAAACTGGCTATGAGTTAGCAGCAGACAACCAGCAAAAGATTATCTAAAAACGGGCAAAAGCTGAATGCCCGTGCGTTGCTACGGATTTTTAAAAAATTTAGAACATATTTGTATGTATATTCTAAAAACTTTTACCATCAGTTAGTTTTAGAACATATAGTATGATAAAATTTTAAAATCCGATGGACGGAGCGCAGCGGAGGGAGGGGAGGAGCGACGGGCGAAGCGGCGGCGGAGGAGGGAGGAGAGGAGCGACGGGATTCGGTGGGGGAGGAGGCGCACGGGATAAGCGAGGGCAGAGCGGGGGGAGGAGCAGGCAGGGAGACGCGGAGAACAGGGGAGAAGATTCGGCGCAGGTCTTTTGGGGCCACATGTCAACGCTGTCTTTTGTGAGAAGAGGTGGGAGAGGCCGGACCAACCACCAACTCCTTCTTTTATAATAGTAAAGATAAAGATAAAAGAAGGAGTTGGTGGTTGATTCGTCCTCACTCCTCTCTTCTCAGCCATCCGATTTGATCTAGACCATTCGTCTCTCTCCTCCACTCTCTCTCAGGATACAACCGCCCACCCCCTCCACTTTTCTCATCTCCTCGTGCATTCTGGCCACCCTTCTCTCTCTGTCGCTTGCTCTCTAATGTTTGATGTGTGAAGTTCGTCAGGTAATAAGTTCCGTCTCATTATTTTTATGACTCCGTTGCAACGCACGGGTCTCTAATACACAACAGTAGCCTGCAAAGCAGACCTTGTTCAAAAGGAAGGGCATGCTCTTTTAAAAAAAATGAAACAGAAGACATTTTAACCGAAAAAAGAGATTTAGAATAAAAACAAGACCATTAAAACAATGAAAGCACAAAAGGGATCTATCAGCTACTCAATTAGTTAAGATGCGCCAATACGGATTGAGCAGGAGATAAATTGTAATGGGACCATGTGTAAGAAAATGCAAGTGATCACACAGAAGTAGGTAGATGGGACATATATGCAAGGACAGAGCTCATCCCTCTGTCACAGTCATCCAAAATGTCATATCAGCATCCTAACCCATACCTGATAGCATCGCCTCTATAACACACTTCCAACACATCATAGAGAGCTGAGAATCTTTACATACAATGTATTGTTATGAATTATCTTAAACACCTCCAATCTTCCGACCTCCATGCCTTTCAGATACGGCTCTAGAAGTTGGCATTTCTTAACACTTTACAACATTTATCCACTAAACAATAAGAATCACAATGGATGAATGGTATATGTTAAGGTAATAGAACTAGGCACATTAAACCTAGAAATGGAATGGCACGTTCTAGGAAACTAGTACTTGATTCTCAGGCTAATACAATTGCTATGTGAGGCTTCCTGTAACCTAGTTTAGGATTATTTAACCCTGGTGTGTCATTAATTTCCATATCCCAGTCCTTCATCAGCATCAGATTTCTAGCAGCGCTCATTGTCAACCAGGCTCAACATCACACGGTATAAAGATTTAATTTTTGTACCTCGGATTTATGAGTCAATGATTGCGCCTTTGGTGTCCAATTACACAACTGAGAAACCAAAGCTTAGATGTCATCGTTACCTGGAGGCGGGGCGCTGGTGACCGCGCGGCATACCGTGCAGCACACGCTCGGGGCCCCTCTAGAGTAGAGTAGAACGCTCCTGCACCCATGGCACACGATCTGGCTCTGCATGCCTGCAAGATTCCGACCAACAATCAGCGCAAAGCAGTACACAATCAAACAACCCCTATCCTACCACTGTTCCATCCGAATCCTATCATCCAACACATCCTATCCCTGTTCTATCAAATCGCTAGCAACCAGATAACAACCGTCGAAAAGAGACTAGATTGCCCAAGATTAACGGCCACAAGCACAGGGAGCCCGGAATCATCAAGAAAAGCTCCAACTTTGAAAGAACCAAAATCCTACGCACACATACCCTCTAATCCCACATCGATTTCTCCGAGAAATCAACGCGACGAGATCCCAGGACGAAATCCCTACCCCAACCGACAAAAGAACATGAAAAGCATCATATTTGGTGCTTACCTCAAGAACCGCAGGAGAAGGAGGCAAGAATCCCCTCGAGGAATCAATCAGGGAAAGCAAGGGGGAAAATTGCGGGACAGGAGGATGGAAGCGCCACCGATCTAGGACGGACGGGTCCCTCGAGACGGTTCTTGCGGAGGAGATGGTAATAAATTAATTGATTAATTATTGATAAATAAACAGCGGTGGTTTTGGATTGGATTTATTTGGGTCAAGACGGTTGAGAGGCTGGAGACGACGGGAGGGGAGGCGTCGCTTGCTTCTCCGTTGCCTCTGTCTCAGTTCTCTCTTTCTCCTCTCCGGGTGACGACAACGGGAAAGAGAAAAATAATTTACCGTTTTTATTTCCCCTTGCTGTCTTTAAACAATGCGAATCAAAATCACTTTTAGCATTATTTCGTACCATATTTACAAAAATAGCAGTATAACAATCGTATTGACAAAAATATCATTTTTACCATTCGGTACCGGACGACAAGCCATGAGGCGATGTGTGTGTGTGTCGTCGGCAGCGCCTACCGCCCGGTGGGTCGAGCGGCAAAGATGTCACCAGGGAGCAAGCGGCGGCAAGCCTGCCGCCCAGCCACCAGACGGTAGGTAATTAGGTCGGCTAATTAGCCGACCTAATTACCTGCCTAATTTTTTTTATTTAGTGTTTGTTTAAATTTTTAAATATATCAAATGAGCTTAAAAACTTACGAAAATTTATGTACAGCCTTCCGACATAACATTCCTCATAGTGTAATTTTTGGGGAATTTTATCCATGGTGAATGTTGCTCAAAAATTTATATAATTTTGATTTTTTACGAGTTTTTACATATAGCAAACGAGCTCCAAAAATTACGAAATTTTATGTGAAACCTTTCGATGTAGTAATAGTTATTATGTACTTTTTTTAAGAATTTTATGTGGTCTGAATTAGCCACGTTTGTTTAGATTAATTTAATCATGAATTAAACAAATATTTCACGTTTTTTACAATTTTATACATTATGAATTTGTATAATTAAAAGCAATTACAGTACTGAAAAAATGCATCACAGGATGCGATATGGCTCACTCTTTTGAGCCACTGCTATCTTCTCACCACGCTTGCCTGTCCGTACGTGGTCTTGTTTTCCGTCGCGCACGAGCATGTCCTGTTGAGTACGTCAGTCGGTCCGAAGGTTGCGTATCGGGTCAGAGGAGGTATGGAGACCGCTCGCTCGCCGCTGGGTGGCGGCGGTCCAAGAGGTCGAGGTACGTGACACTGGGTCCGTGGGGATCAAGTCGTCCAACTCAGACATACCGAACTGTGAGCCGCCCGCAATAATATCGTGTACGAAGAACTCTAGGAATCCCCCTTGTGGTGCGAACGAGCTCTCGCCCTGACCGTACGACGTGGCAGCGAAGCCGGAGGAGCTCTGCCCGTCGAAGTGTCCAAACCCTTGGTATGCCGAGAACGCTGAGTCTTGCCCGGCGTACGCTGCAAACCCTAGCGTCGTGTACTGCTCTCTAGAAGCATCTGGGAGGCCTATGTCATCATCAGTAGGCTCGTCGTCACCCCCATGTTGAATTGGTGGCTGTAAGACGAAACGATATTATTTACAACAAATATTCCAGATGTATAATGTGAATCTCATACTTCCGAATGTGCAGCAAAGATGAACGATGGGGAGCGGTAGTCTGTGCAGGTGGTGTGGACGGCAAAAGGGATGCATCTCAACGACGGACCTGCGGCGGGGAAACACCATGATGTTAGTGGAACGCAAGGCGTAATAGGAAAAAACATGTAGGTTCATATATAAGTTACCTCATCGTCGGTACGGCGGTACGGATGATCGGCGGCTAGTACTACGACGTCATGCAGACTCGGTACATTACGATGGCTGGGGCGGACTCGCTAGGTCGCGATGACCTGGCGGGTGAGCATGGTGCCTCCACTTGGTGACTCATGTGCGCACTGTGATCCTAGGAACGATCGCATGTAAGGTTGTGCACTATTTTTTGGTCTGTTTTAGGATGAACTTTATAGTCTTCTACAGGGCCGGTGGCGTCTCTGGACTACTGATGGCGGCCTTCGACGCGCTTGCGATGTGTTGTGTCCACTACAACTGAAGTGACATATGAAACATGTTCAGTAACGAGCAGTACGAATGTATTGAATGGAACGATAAGATATTTGAATTGTCTTACGCTGTCATGTTGCTGTGAAGCGTTGTTGGGATCGATGGAGCGGTTCAGACATTCCTCATGCATGATGTGCTCAGGACGATTTGGTGGAGAAATGATCAATCTGTTACGTGACTATGATACGTACCACTCCACGTACTATAGAATCACATGAGGGGAGGCGTCGCTTGATTCTCCGTTGCCTCCGTCTCACTTCTCTCTTCCTCCTCTCCTTTCATCATGTTGTTGCGGACCTCTCCAGACGAGGACAATGGGAAAGAGAAAAAGAATTTACCGTTCTATTTCCGTTTGCTGTCTTTAAACAATGCTCGACGTATTTTTTTCTGTTGGTAGAAAAAAATGTTTATTAATGATTTTCGTAGCAGGCGGTTGCTATTAAGTAAACAAAACACTCGCATACCTTTAATAATTGAGAAAGGGAGTGACTATTGCCAAGGCGACTGAAATTTTTTTGTCTCTCAGTCACTTGAAGTTGCACTCTCAATCAACTAAAATTGCAGTTGTTCTTTTTGGAGGGGGGCTGTTTTTTTGGAGAGGGCTGCAATTTTAGTTGATTGAGAGTGCAACTTTTAAGTGACTGAGAGACAAAAAAATTTCAGTCGCCTTGGTAATAGCAAAACCGATTGAGAAAACTCCAATGACCATAGAAAACAATAAAGCCAAAGATACTTACGTGACCGAGCACGGGATGTGGCCATCAATCTCGGTTAGGCTTTTGGGTTACTACGCTCGCTCATTTCGCTCTTAGCTTCTCGTTTATTTTTTACTATTTCTAAAAATTTTTTATTTTTTTTATTTTTTTACCGGTTCTTTTTTTCGTATTCGTTTGTATTGTTTGCGATAGGCTAATTTATGTTTTTTTACTTTTATTTTTTAAAATTTAATTATGTCAAATAAGTTATCATCAGATACAGTGCAATTTCAGGCATAAATCATATTTTTTTTCAGCCCAAATGAGCAGGCTCCTAGTCCCTCTGATCATAGCATTGGGTGGAAGGTGGGACGCGGCACCGTTCATTTCAGCTTCAGCTTTTGACTTCTACTTTACTATTTCTTAAATTTGTTTTTCTCTGACTTTTAATCTTTTTGTTTTTTGTTTTTTTCCTTTTTTGTTTTCCTTTGTATTGTTCATGATAGGATAACATATTTTTATTTCTAATTTTTTTAAATTTAACTTAGTGTAAAGTAAATCAGTTAATCGAAAAAGAGGCAACGAGAGGTGAAGTTGATGGGTGGGAAATGGGGGTAGCACTGATAGTAGCGCCCAATAGGGTCTACCTGGCGTGAGCATCCAAGACATGGCCAAACACATGACACGGGGGATGATGACGATTGAAGTTGAAGAAATGGCGATGCACGAGGCGAAGGAGTATAAAGACATGTAGGAGCACATTATTAACGCAGTTTCGCATATTTCGATATGCGTTGATACGTACGGCTTTGATATTTAATCGATCAAATACAAACTTAAATCAAATCATGTCGAAATTTCTTGTCGCGCCTATCTTAAATAAATATTAGAGAGCTGATTTGGTTGATCAAACCCGCCCGTTTGCATGTCAGGGAAGAAGCCATCGACATCCAACCGGTACTCTCTACGCGGACGGCCCAAACCTTACGGCGTTTATCTCATCACCGACTTACATGCGTTGGGATTAGAATAGGAATACGAGGTAGGCGTTGGATAAGTCTACGAGTTTTGGTCTCTTGATATTGACTTTTAAAAGCTATTTTTTTAGTACTTAACTTTTAAACTTAGTGTTTTTTAAAACAGGTTGTACTAATTGACTGTAGTGTATACTGTAGTGATTTTATTTATATTAGTTAAAATTGCACTCGAATTTCTCTATCTACTAGTAAGATGTCCGTGCGTTGCAACGGAGTACTAAATAAAGGTGATACATAATATTAAGTATGATCTCAAACTGAACATTGAACATCAATTTTATCCTACGTTATCATATATCAAGTAAAGTATACATATTCACACCCGTACATAAATCAAATTAGAACATACAACGGAACAACAATATTTTCCTTTAACACATATAGCGAATCAACCAATTAAAAGATGGTGATACACATATATATACATATATACATACATACATACATACATATACATATATAGTAAAGTACCTGTGCTTTACAACGGATTTTATAAGATAAGGTGTTCGTGCTTTGAAATGAGTTTCACGATATAGAGATAAGAGATTAGAATATCTACCATCTGTGCATACAAGCACATCCGTAGCACAATGTTTTTATAGGCTTCTTTATCTGATTTAAGTAAAAAAAATTCAGGAAAGGTCATGACATGTGACCCGTAGCACAATGATTCAATAAGATCATGAGATGTTCAACACCCAACAAAATATTTCATATCCAAAAACAAGAAAGTGAAAATGCACCAACTGTCCATTTAGAAAAATTCCATCTTCTACAAGACCTCTTAAGTCCCAACACAAATGAGAAAATTGAGGTGGTGATCGGTTCGGCTGAAAGCTGAAAGCTTATGGCTGAAAACACCAGAATGGTGAAAAAACATCAGAATGAGAGAGGCTTATTTAACATAATTAAATTTAAAAAATTGAAAATATAAAAATATGTTAGCCCATCACAGACAACGCAAACGAATACAAGAAAAAAAAGAATCGACAAAAAAGCTCAAAAAAAATCAAAAATTCAGAAAAAGACGAAATTATGAATAGTGCAAAAATAAACTTAAGCTTTAAGCCATAAGCCATATTGATCACCCTGAAAATTTCTACTTCAAAGAAATCAAAACAACAGCAACATCACCTCATCTCCTCATTTAATTCAGGTAGAAAAAAAAACGAAGAATTTGAGTAGAATTTGGACATCAAGGTTACGACAAACTATCATTTCAGTACACAAACTGGGAAGAAAAAAAAATCTCAACAACTCCCAAATAACTGGAGCATAAACACAATAGCAAAGAACACTCGCTGTTGATCTGCGCAGCCTCCATCGCCAAGTTGGAGCCGTCCGGCATGCCGAGCTCGCCTTGTTGGAAAAAGAAAAACAAATAGAACAACAATAAGAGAAACAAAAGAGAGAAAAACATATACAATTTGGAATACATGCTGCTACCAACCACAGTATCACAATTCATTAGCGGCCCAAATTAGGTAAGCGGGGACGGTGGCGGCGACTCCTGTACGAAGCGAGGACGACCAGGACCGTATGCGTTGCCCACCTGGGAGGGAGGGGTCTGGTGTCTCCCTATCTCCTCTATTGCTATCCCCAGATCCATCTACAATGGTGGGAGAGAGGATGTGGTGGCAAGAAAGAGGAAGAAAGAGAAAGAGAGAGAAAGTGAAATTATCTGGAACCGCTGTCAGCACGTGAGAGAACAAGAAAGAGAAAAAGAGGTTGAGAAAGAGATACCCCGCCTTCCCTCTCGCATAAAGATGGGCTATCTTTGGTTAACCGGTGTCAAAACGAGGTTTTAGTCGGTTTGGAGAGAGAGAGAGAGAGATGAATTGTTCGGATCAAATCGGATAGTCAGAGAGAGGAAAGGAGAACGACCGACCATCAACTCCTATTTATATAATAGTAGAGGTACAAATCGGATGGTCAGTAGAGAGGAAATGAGAACGCACCACCATCAACTCCTATTTATATAATAGTAGAGGTACAACTCTCTACAAGCTATTACTATTTATAAGGTAAATCCAAAAATCACCAGCAAAAACCAAGCGTTTGTTAGGGCATCCGAGTGTATGAAAATAAGAGGTCATAGGTCACCTTAAGATCGACCTTATACATTACAGAGCTGATCTTAAGCATGCCATAAGTAAAAAAGGCTTAAGGTCGATACTTAAGTTAATGACCTGATCACAAGTATTAAAATACAAATTTTTAATCCTATTGTTTTCTTTCTCCCACCACCAACTACCAACAACCACAAGCATTAAAATACAATTTTTACTACCGGTGAGATCCTTGTTACAGTAGAGCGGTGGCCTCAAACATAACGAGTCGACCTTAACAATTAGATGAGACTCACCTTAAGATCCATTGCGATTAGAAAAAAACGAAGAATTTGAGTAGAATTTGGACATCAAGGTTACGACAAACTATCATTTCAGTACACAAACTGGGAAGAAAAAAATCTCAACAACTCCCAAATAACTGGAGCATAAACACAATAGCAAAGAACACTCGCTGTTGATCTGCGCAGCCTCCATCGCCAAGTTGGAGCCGTCCGGCATGCCGAGCTCGCCTTGTTGGAAAAAGAAAAACAAATAGAACAACAATAAGAGAAACAAAAGAGAGAAAAACATATACAATTTGGAATACATGCTGCTACCAACCACAGTATCACAATTCATTAGCGGCCCAAATTAGGTAAGCGGGGACGGTGGCGGCGACTCCTGTACGAAGCGAGGACGACCAGGACCGTATGCGTTGCCCACCTGGGAGGGAGGGGTCTGGTGTCTCCCTATCTCCTCTATTGCTATCCCCAGATCCATCTACAATGGTGGGAGAGAGGATGTGGTGGCAAGAAAGAGGAAGAAAGAGAAAGAGAGAGAAAGTGAAATTATCTGGAACCGCTGTCAGCACGTGAGAGAACAAGAAAGAGAAAAAGAGGTTGAGAAAGAGATACCCCCGCCCTTCCCTCTGTCATAAAGATGGGCTATCTTTGGTTAACCGGTGTCAAAACGAGGTTTTTAGTCGGTTTCAGGAGAGAGAGAAGAGGAGAGAGATGAATTGTTCAGATCAAATCGGATAGCTGTAGAGAGGGGAAAGGAGAACGCACCGACCATCAACTCCTATTTATATAATAGTAGAGGTACAAATCGGATGGCTGTAGAGAGGGGAAATGAGAACGCACCGACCATCAACTCCTATTTATATAATAGTAGAGGTACAACTCTCTACAAGCTATTACTATTTATAAGGTAAATCCAAAAATCACCAGCAAAAACCAAGCGTTTGTTAGGGCATCCGGAGTGTATGAAAATAAGAGGTCATAGGTCACCTTAAGATCGACCTTATACATTACAGAGCTGATCTTAAGCATGCCATAAGTAAAAAAGGCTTAAGGTCGATACTTAAGTTAATGACCTGATCACAAGTATTAAAATACAAATTTTTTAATCCTATTGTTTTCTTTCTCCCACCAGCCAACTACCAACAACCACAAGCATTAAAATACAATTTTTTTACTACCGAGTGAGATCCTTGTTACAGCCGAGCGGTGGCCTCAAACATAACGAGTCGACCTTAACAATTAGATGAGACTCACCTTAAGATCCATTGCGATTTATACACTCCTGATGCCATTAGGATTAAGACTAGGATACAGTTTCATTTGACCAAAATGCCCTTTTGTTGAAAACAGATAAACAATGGAAACCACGGGGAATACAGTCACATTCCCCGTCTCCTCTTCCTATCCCACCTCTCATATCCCATTGCCACCTCGTATTTCCCTGTATCCAATCGAAATTGAAGTCCCCAAACCGAAACCCTAACCCTAGCGCGGAGAGGCGGCGGCGCCATGGAGGAGGACGCCGAGGGCATGGACCGCTTCGACATGGACGGCGACTTCGAGGGCGGCCGCTTCGGCCGGGACGGCGAGTTCTACTACCAGACCCGCCGCGAGCGCGCCCCCCAGACCCGCGACGACACCATCTACGGCGTCTTCGCCGAGGGCGACTCCGACTACGACTCTGACGACGACGGGTCCCGCCGCCGCCGCCGCAAACGCCGGAGGGACGGGGACGAGCCCGAC
This sequence comes from Bonia amplexicaulis, assembly GCA_036346245.1. Taxonomy (NCBI): domain Eukaryota; kingdom Viridiplantae; phylum Streptophyta; class Magnoliopsida; order Poales; family Poaceae; genus Bonia; species Bonia amplexicaulis. The sequence goes on along the minus strand of CM070743.1, from coordinate 8,027,229 downwards.
CTCTCCAGGCCCGTCCAGTTCGTCTCCACCGGCAACTTCATGCCTTCCCAAGAGCCCGAGCCCGAGCCCGAGCCCGAGCAGAGGCCCGGGCTTGGGAGCGCCGCGTCCTCCTCGTCCGCCGTTGCCGCAGCTGAGGAGGAGTCGGAGGAGGAGTACCTCGACCTGCCCACGGCGTTCGGGCAGCGGATCGCCGAGGGCGCGCGCGCGAGGCGGGAGGAGAGGGAGCGGGAGCGCGCGACGGCCGTGCGCCGCCGCCAGGCGTCGGTGGTGGGTGCGGGGGCGGGGAAGCCAGCGGCGGCCCCAGGGAGCCTGGAGTCCAACACGAAGGTGGCCAAGATGATGGCTATGATGGGGTACAAGACTGGGTTGGGCCTCGGCAAGAATGCGCAGGGGATCGTCGCGCCTCTGGAGGGCACCGTGCGCCCCAAGAACGCCGGACTCGGCAGCGTCGAGGGGTTCAAGGGGCCCAAGCCCTACTCTGCTAAGGAGAACTTGCCACCCCCGCCTCCTCCGCCGGTGTCTGCCAAGAAGGAGCAGCAACGGTGGTCAAAGAAGGCCAGTGCAAGGAAAGATCATGTGTTAACTAAGAATGAGTTGCTGGCGATGCGCGCTGAGCAGGAGCAGCCCACGGTTGTCCAGAAGGTGATTGACATGCGAGGGCCTCAGACACGTGTGCTGACGGACTTGAAGGGGCTCAATGATGAACAGGAGATGGAGGCGAATGATGTGCCGATGCCGGAGTTGCAGTACAACGTGCGCTTGCTTGTTGATGAGGCTAAGGCTGATATTGTGAGGTTGGATGGGCAGCTGCGGCGGGAGCAGGAGAAGGTGGCTAGCTTGGTGCGGGAGAAGGAGAAAGTGGCGAAGCAGGAGGCTTTGCAGAAGCGCCAGCTACAGGTGATGGAGACGATTGCAGTGGTGCTGGAGCAGGTTCAGTTGGATGATACAGCCGGTGTGCTCACTCTGGAAGGGTTGCTTAAGACCTTCCATGATTTGAAGGTGTGTTATGTGGAGGAGTTCAAGATGTGCAGCGTTGCATGGATTGCTTGCCGATTTGCACATCCGCTACTGATCCGGGTCTTCCAGGGGTGGCAGCCACTGCAGAATCCGTTGTTTGGCTTGGATGTCATGTCATCATGGAAGGATTTGCTGCAGGGGGACCAGCCATATGACTTCTCAGATGGTACTGAACCGATGGCTCCATATGCACAGCTGGTTAGTGAGGTCATCCTACCAGCTGTGAGGATATCAGGAACCAATTCGTGGGAGGCTAGGGACCCGGAGCCAATGCTCCGCTTTCTTGAGTCATGGGAACAGTTGCTGCCACCTATTGTGCTTCAATCAATATTGGAGCATGTAATCATGCCAAAGCTCTCAGCTGCAGTGGATTCTTGGGACCCACGTAGGGAGAAGGTACCGATCCATATATGGGTACACCCATGGTTGCCGATGCTAGGGCAAAGGGTAGAGACCTTGTGCCATTCTATTCGATACAAGCTGAGTAGTGTCCTCCACGTATGGCAAGCGCACGATGCATCAGCTTATGCTGTGTTGTCTCCATGGAAGGATGTATTTGATCCGGCAAGCTGGGAAGACTTGATTGTGCGTTACATCATTCCTAAACTGAAAATGGCACTACAAGAGTTTCAGATCAACCCAGCAAACCAGAAGCTTGACCAGTTCAACTGGGTAATGATTTGGGCTTCTGCAATCCCAGTACACCATATGGTCCACATGTTGGAAGTTGATTTCTTTAGCAAGTGGCAGCAGGTCCTGTACCATTGGTTGTGTTCGCCAAATCCTGATTTCAATGAGATCATGAACTGGTACAAGGGCTGGAAGGGCCTTTTCCCACCTGAGTTGCTTGCCAATGAGCGCATACGGATGCTTCTAACAGCTGGTCTTGACATGATGAACCAGGCTGCGGAAGGACTTGAGGTGGTGCAGCCTGGGGCTAGGGAGAATGTGGGCTACTTGAGAGCAACAGAGAAGCGGCAATTTGATGCAGCACAGCAAGCATCACAATACCCGACTTACCATGCAGTGCCAGGAGCAGCCATGGCGGATTTGAGCTTCAAGGAATCTATCCAGGCATATGCAATGGAACAAGGTTTGTTGTTTATGCCTAGAGTTGGCAAATTCTACAACGGTATGCCGGTGTATGAGTTTGGCACTGTGAGTATTTGCATAGACTCTGTGAAGCGACTACTCTATGCACAACTTCAGGAGGGAATTGAGAGATGGAGTGCTGTGTCTCTTACACAATTGATGGAAATGAACCAGACGGCAAGACCGCGCTAATAGATCATCTAAGCTTAAGCTTCATGGCATCCATCTTTTCATGTTCTGTAAAAGTCTTCAAATATTTCAGTTTTGACCATTTTTGTAGAATCACTTGCTAAGGAACAAAGGGTTTGATGATGTATCTGAATGGGCTGTTGTTTGTCTCAGTAATTTGATGGTATTTATCTTCATGCCATGAATATGAATTCTAGTGCTTTTCTACATTTGTACACGGGAACTCGGTTGTTATTGCCATAGAATTAAAAACTGATGTAGTTATCAATAATCACCACGAGAACTGTTTCTGGTTGTCTATGCAAATCTGTTTATTTCTTGGGTGACTCTTATTCTTTTAGTAAGTTTATTCTTCCTATATTTTTTTTGACGTAAGCGAATGGCCTCCCGGAGTCCCACTAGTATTACTATGGCAGAACCTTATCCCTTGTCAGTCTAAAATCATGGTTTCTGTTTTTCAATTGTAACGTGCCGACCTTCTCAGAAATTCCCCCCTGTTTCGGTTGTAACATGTCAATTCTCAAGAAACTTACATGATGTGGTACGGAGGTATTCCTCAACCATTAACATCAACCAACCCTGCTCAGGTGTCAGGTCCTAAATTTTGTTTCAGATGGTTCCGTTCAAGTCGAAATGCCTTCAGTAAGAGAAGTGACGAATCTATCAGGTTGGATTTGAATATTGTTAGAGATCCCATCAGGGAAAAACTTATGGGTGGGGTCTGGTAAAAATTCAAACCAGGTAAAAAATTTTAGATTTATCTAATTTTCATCAAATATAAAGGAAATCTACAATTTTTCAACATTTTCTTTTTACATCTGAAGAATTCAAATTTCAAGTTAAAAATTGTCCGAAAAAATCCAAAAAATCCGATAACCGACAGTTACCGATTCTAAAAATTAACGACAGTGTTTTCCATTGACCTCATACAAGTAATAGCCGACATCTACATTGTGGGCGACATATATGATGAAAATGCGAAACAGACCTAGAAGTTTCAAAAAATCCTCAAAAAAAATACCACTCATAGTGGAGAATATGTTCTACATCTTTGTAAATTTTCAAAATCATACTCGTACGCATTTGCGAGATAAAAAAACGAAAAATTCTTGCTGAAACAACGAAACACTATTTCTTGCTGCTACACCAAATCAGCATCCTGTATGTGCCGCCCATCCACTCCTCGCACACCTCCTCCTTCCCACAGCCTGCACCTTACATCTCATACGAAACATTTTTTTTTTGTGAACAATCTGATACAAAACGATCAACCAGATGATTAATTCTACAGAGGGAGAGATTACGTAAAACCATGCGTAGGCCGGACGTTCACCGGTGTCACGTCCGCAACATTCCCCAGCCCACTTGGGCCTTTCATTATTTGCATCACTTCATGGGCTGGACGTTCATGGGTATCACGTCCCTGGGCTTCGTGGGCTGGATCAGCTGCCGCTTATAGCTATGGGTGATGGTTTTTAGCTCTAGCACGAGCGTTTATACGGACAAACTGAATATCAATAATCTGATAAGCCGCTTTGAAAAGACTGTCTACCGCTTCAAAAAAGCATCAAAGAAATCGTCTTATTTATTTATTTAAAAAAATCATAGTCTCTCATAAGCTAAAAGAATTGGGCCCATATCTAGAAGGTGAATGGTATGCCAGGCTCACTTGGGTTTCCCACCTTCCTCTCAAAAAAAAAAACAGAAAAAAACTGGGGTTTCCCATCTCTCTTCGAAACGAAGGGCACAGAAAAAAAAAACGCCTTCCGCAGCCGTCCTGCAGCAAGGCGCAAATCTCTTCATTTGTTTCCGGTATGCTTTTTTTTTTAATGCAGAATTCGACACAGATTCTGTTACAGATGGAGATGAAACTGTAGTATATATGTTTTTTTGTTTTGTCATCCACTATTCACATGCTTGTCCTGAAATGTAAAGTATTTTCAGTCGACGTGACACGGCCAGTTCACATGTCGCGAGTATCTCAATTCAACCTTTTCTAGGTTTTTGGCATGTGCGTGATTCAAGATATTGTTGGTTTGCTGGGTCCAGATGTGTTAATGAATCTTCTCAAGTGTTAGATCATGCAAGCTAATGGCTCATTAGCAATAAGCAATAATGATTCAATTAGAGAATTGGGTGTATATATCACAGATAATACGAGTTGCTGAGACCCAGCAAAGATAAACCGTTAATAACATACATATATGCTTATAGAGACCATAATTCTTATCATCAGGTAGGCCTACAAGATTCAGCATAATACAATACAAAACTACTACAAAAAAAAAACGATATAATGTAGTCATCTGCAGAAGACCCTATGCATATTTTACAGGTATGAGCTAGAGCGCCAGAAACTACTGAAAACATGAGAGCTTGCAGGAGGAAACAGAAAAAAAAATATTCAGCCTTGTATCAATTTCGGAGGACCAAACAACGAATGAGATGTTGTCGTACCTCTTCTGATAGGCACAATCATATAAGAACCAACCAGCTGAAACTGTAGCGGGATATCCATACCGTAGCCTAAAAACTGTCAATAACTTCTGCCCTAATCCAAAAGTTGCCAGGCTATGCAGAGTTACCAAACCCGCCGGATTTTCCAGAATTGTTGCCTCCAAAGCTGCCAAAACTGCCCGAGCCAGAATTACCAAAACCACCACCAAATCGTCCTGAGCCAGAATCCCCAAATCCACCTGACCGACCAACATCTGATCGGCCCGAACCAGAATTCCCAAACCCACCACCTGAGCGGCCAAATCCGGAGTCACCGAATCCACCACCACCACCTGATCGGCCAAATCCTGAATCACCAAATCCACCACCCGAATGGCTAAATCCACCACCTGAACGACCAAATCCTGAATCACCAAATCCACCACCTCGGCTCGAAGAATTAGCAAAACCACCTCTGTGCCCACCGAAACTTCGTGAGTGCCCATACCCACTGCCTTCACGACCAAATCCTCCACCTCCACTTCCGAAGGAATCAAACCCACCGCCCAGCAAGTCAGAACCTTCAACATTAATCTTTGGAAGCTGGGTAGAAAAGGAAAACCCATGAGTGTAATGCAATGAAAAATGATATGGATATAACTTACATGGTGCAAACCATCAACCCTTACCTCTGTAAACTTGCATCCAACGTCATTCTCAAACACCCTGACAGCTCTACTCTGTTGATGGTTGTACATCAAAATGGCAGTACCCTTCTTCCCAGCACGGCCAGTTCGGCCAGACCTGTGAACGAACAATTCTGAAGAGTTTGGCAATTCAAAGTGTATCACCTGAACAAGGATCAAGAGCCAGTCAAGGAATGCACAATATATATTATTTTGATAAAAAAGTGATGTTGCCAAGATTTTAAAAACACAGTGATAAATAATAAACAAGGAAAGAACTCAAAAGATGACAGAAAAACACTAACCAGATCCACATTTGGGATATCCAAACCACGAGCAGCAACATCTGTGGCAATCAAAATGTTAAACCGGCCATCACGAAATCCTGCAAGCGTTCTCTCTCTTTGGGCTTGTGAGATATTTCCATGAAGGGGCTGGCACTGGAAACTCCGACCCATGGTATTTGACAATCGATCAGCATCACTTTTCGTTTGTGTAAAGACGATGCACTTACCGCCTTTAGCATGCTCCTGCAATGAATAAACAAATTACTTGACAGATTCCAGCAACAAAATTAGATATCACAAGAAAAGTATTTAATTAGTATTATGATACAAAAATAACATTAAGAAAAGCTATGATTACCTGAATCAATTGTCCAAGGACAGCAGGTTTTGAATAATTCTCTGAAGCGATAGAATAAAGACTAATTCCTTCTGCTAGCTTCTGGTCATCTTCACCCACCTACAAAAAGGAAAAACATCATAAAGCAATTCCAGAAAAATATCGCATGATGGAACGATGTACTCATAATGCAGTAACTCATTACAGATGAAACTAACAGCAGCATTCTCCCCTACATTTTCCTTTGGTACTTCATAGCATTGCGATTCATGAGGTGAATTGACTTTTTTTTTACTTCAGGTGAAGTCCAATACATCGCTGAAAGTAATTCTTGTTGAGACCTCAAATTCCAAATGCTAGTTTTCACAGCATTAGTCTTTAACGGGTCAAGAAAAAATTAAATTATTTTCACTACAACAATAAGTAAAGAAAACTTTGCAGATGTTTGCTATTGTGGCCACTAGAACAATTTTCCAGATCCGCCTCTTGATATCAAATACTAATACTTATCTTTATAAGAAAAGATTCAACAAAAGTCAGAACTAAGTGGCAGTGAAGGAGATGGGAACCCAGCAAAACAAAATATTAATACAACATAAGTGAAGTAATTTTGGGTGATTTAAGTTCCAAATTTTAAAAAGGTAACTAATGCATATAGAAATTGCAAATGCATGATAGACAAGGTCAGATATGGACACTGTTCCACAAATTATGCAATGAAATCTAAGTTACAAAGTTAGCAATAAATGTATACAAAACCAGTGTAACACTACAACAAGTAGCACTCACAAGGTCAATTGTCACAGGATCTTTGAGGTACTTCTGTGTGAGCTTTCGTATCCAGCTTGGCATTGTTGCAGAGAACATCAAGGTTTGACGTTGTGGAGGCACCCTATCCAAAATTGTCTCAACATCTTCATCAAAACCCACCGACAACATCTGGTCTGCTTCATCAAGAACAACAAACTGGACCTCTGACAAATTCAGAGCACCTCTTTTAAGCAGATCAATTACACGTCCAGGTGTCCCAATAACTACATCAACACCATAATCAAGTTTTCTAATTTGTTGGTTAATTGGAGTGCCTCCGTATACACAGAGTGTATCCAGAGGGGAAGACTCGAGGAATTCCCTCTCAACTTGTTTCGCAAGTTCTCTTGTTGGCGCCAAAACAATAGCCAAAGGAAACCTTCCGGGTCTATGAATCCAAAGATTCAATTGAGGTTACAAAACAACACAAGAGCAAACCAAAATAAGTAGAGAAACAAAAGTAAGATATCAAATGTTAAAAGGGTCCAAACTTACTGGTGCTTTTCATTATGGCGAATAATCGCATCCAATATGGGTATTCCAAATGCCAAAGTTTTACCTGTCCCTGTTTTGGCACGACCAACCATGTCCCTTCCTTGCATTGCTGGCTCAAGGACAGCTCTCTGGACAGAACAGCAAAATAGAACCCAAAGTTTAATATCCAAAACATGAAACGTTCACCCATGATGTGGTCATGTAAGATGTAAACACCCTACACTACCACCAGGGAATTTTTGAAAGTTAACAACATACAGGTACTTGAAGCAACCATAGGCTCAAGATGTAAAACAGATAAAAGATTTGGCTTCCTGCTCTTGCATCACATATATTTATGCAGCCCTGATTGAACCATTCTAGAAGCAGAACATGAAAAACAGCTGACCAATGCATAATTGCTCATACAAGCTGAAACACCCAAACAGGTGTTTGATCATATTAAGTGGCAAACACAGCAGTTAATCAGTCTGTGCAACAATATAATGGTGATGTGAACTTTTAAATTTTTATCAGTACAAATTACTCAAGGTGCTGTGGAGTACCTTGCAGTGTATAAACTTCATTGGCAATCAATCGTTTGTCCATTCAGTATCAAGTGACAGAAAGAACATCCTTGCCTCACATTGAGCTCAGAGATCTTAAAAATCGCAATCAATTAGATCATTTAACACCTAAACCTTATAATGAACGCCTGAGACAATTCCAACATATCAAAACTTCCATGCTGAGGAAACGACAATTACGGAAAAGGTCTAAGAAGGGAGTAATTTTGGGCGTACCAAAAATTACCCACATCAGAGCTACTTTTGGACTGACTTATCTACAAAAGCAATCAATTTTGCAGCAATTGAACTATCCTACACATCACTATATCTGCTGATCAGATTAAAACGCAAAGGGAAGCATCTTTCTTATGAATCAAACCACTCTACTATTAGTAATCCCACTTCGATTTCGGCTACATGGACCGAATTGTAGCTCCAGAGACCACACAATTTGGTATACATGTGCTACTGCCTGATCAAGCCACGAATTGTAAAAAGAAGGCAAAACTTTCGCAGTCAACAGACGATTCTAGGAACAAACAATTACGCTTCAATCGAAAGAAATAAAAAGACAGCCTGCTCCTCGTACCTGGATGGGGAACAGCTTGGTGATGCCCTTCCCGGCGAGCCTCTGCACGATCTTGGACGAGATCCCGAGCTTGGCCACCTCCAGCCCCTCCTCCCTGGCGCCCCCAACTCCGCCCCCCGCCCTCTTCTCCTCCTCGTAGAACAGTCCCTCGTCCGCCGCGAACTCCGCGCGAGCCGCCGCCCGCGCGGGCACCGTTTCCCGGAACCCGAGCCACGCTGGCGAAGAGTGGAACAACATCGCCGCCGGGAGCGGCGGTGGCCGCGGGACCGCCGCCGCAGCCGGGTGCAGCAGGGCGGCAGAAATGGCGTACACGGCGCGCCGCCGAAGAGGCGCCGCGCGGCGGATGATGGAGTACATGGCTGCTGCTGCGGAGTCGACGGCGGCGGCTAGCGTTTTGGGCGGCGTCGGGGTTTAGGGTTTTTGGGAGGAGAGAAGGGAAGAAAAGAATGGGTTAAAAGGCACAAGGCATGAGATCGCCTACGGAATTAAAAAATTCTTTACTTCAGTCACTTACATGTGGGTCCAAAGGTCCAGCTGTAAATAGGGCCCACAAGTCGGTGAAAATGAGAATTTGCTAGAGTCGTCGTCGGTGTCTGTAGCAGCAGGCGGGGTATTAGGTGGAGTTATGTAGGTGCGGGAAGGAGATGTGGTGAGTAGATAATGACGTGTGGGGTAGAACCTACGTGGGTCAGGGTGTCAGTTCGGCGGGGGTAGGATGGCTCGGGTAAGACGGATTGCTTGGAGGAAAAGTTAAGGCGGATAGGTGCCAATGGGCTTTTTGCTTGATCGGCCTGCCTTGCGGGGAGCCTAACAAATGGGCCCACATCAAAGTTTCGGCCCGCTACTGTTTTTTCGGGGGCATGGCAGCCCGTTAGGTGGTCTTATGGGTGAAATTGTTATTTTGTTAAAAGAAGATTGATTTGAGGACCGAGCCCGCTTGCCAAGCCCATCCATTGTGCCCACTAGCGTTTGAATCTTCCCCCTGGGCTGGGCAGAAATCCCTGGCAGGAAGAGCATATATGTACGGTGCGTTCGGTGGTCAAAATACTTGCCTGCGCTTCATAAGATTCCACTCTCTGCTCTAGATTAATCATATGCTAGAGACGCATCCACATGTGCGTGTGTGTGAGTGCATATATACTGTTCTTTCTGTGCTTTAAAAAAAAAGAAGATTGGTTTTCGTACAAGAAAAAGAAAAAGACTGTTCTTCTATTACATACAATAAATTTTACCAAATTTATTTGATATGTCATATGGCCTCCGCTACTTCTTATCTCTACTACTTAAAAGAAGAAGTTGACGATGGTGGTTCACCACCAGTGATTCATCTACATTTCGAAACCATCAAATCCAGCTGTCTGTCGCCAATCCAAGGTCCAGACCCCGCAGGGGCTGCACCCCTCCCCAGGTGTCACACTGCCCTACCCTCCCAAAGATCTACTCCCCCTTCCCTCACTCGCCTTAACTCTACCCCGCACCCCACCAATGGCCCTCTCCTCCCGTGCTACCACCTTCCCCCACCTCTCCCTCCCCTGCCCGCAACCGGCCGCCGTCTACCTACGGCCACCGCCCCCATTCTGCGTGCGATTCGACCGCCTGATCGCCTCCCCCACCGAGCACCTCAAATGGGATACCGTTGCGGATGACGCCCCACTCGCGGTGCTCTCCCCGTCATCACTGACCTCCCCCACCGACCTTAGATTAGTCTCCTCCCTCGGCTCCTCCTCCTCCCAAAACCCTCGCCCAAGTCCAGGTCATCCAACTGCGGGCCAAGCTAGCTGGCTGCGCGCTCATCGCTCGCCGGCCCTCGCCCATGCTGCTTCCGCGGTAGTCTCCAGCGTTGGGGACCTTAGGAGTGTAGCTACCTCTCAGATGGAGATAGTCAAGCATTGCCTCAACGCGCTCCACGCCCGTGCCCACAACGACCTCGACGCCTCCTTTTCCCGCACCTCCAAGTGCTTCAAGGTGACTCTGCAACCTCTCCTTCCCTCTCGTTCGCATCTTGCTTCGCTAGGGTTCCTTTTCTTGCTTTTAGGCGTTGTTTGCTTCGCTCCTACGTTACTCTTGGTTCATGCTACGTAGAGCTCTGTTGTGTGACATGACGTGAGATCACATGGATTTCCTAGCGTGGCTGTGTTGTTTCATATAGTCACCTTGTCGTAACAATCTTTAGTTAGACATCATGTTAGCTGAGTTGTTCCATTTGGTTGCTAAGGCATAGCAATCTAGATTTAGTGATCACGCCTCACGCTTGTATCTCTCTCACCTGGTATATCTAGCGCTTTGGAAGCATTTCCCCCCTTAACAGATCTGAATTAGTCTTATTTGATGTTCCATACATCTATTGTATGATGCAATTTCGGTTTCTATGTGTGAATTGATGTTTCATTTTGCTTGAAATTTTACATGTCTAATTCAGCTATAGGGACTGTTTTTGTCCAGCTGTTAACATCTGAGCACCTGCAACTTTCTCCATATTAGCAGGGGTGGGTTGCACGTCTTAGGATGCAATGACTAATTGATTTGACTGTCCGCAGACTGACTATTCGCTCCGTACTTTCATGGGTCATTCAGCGTCTGTTACGTCACTTGATTTTCTTCCGAATAAAGAAGATATGATTTGCTCTTGTGATATCAACGGGGAAGTCTGCAGCTGGAGCATAAATAATGGTGGCTGCAACATTTAATTTCAACCTCGCAAGGGAAAATATCTGGCAGCTGCCTCTGACAAGGCCATCTACATAGGTTTGTTAGAACTTTAATCAGTTGCATATACTTTACAAGTTCCATAAGCTTGGCATCAAGTGGAGCTTTAACAAGTAGATCTTATGATACTGAAATTTCCTTAGATTTCAGATAGAATTTGATCGACTTTTGCAAAATTGCCATGCTCCTTAGTCCAAAATTTTCCACCTGTCCTATTATTATAAGAGTACAAACGGAGCAAGGTAAGCTGTAAGGTTTAGGCCCTGTTTGTTTCCATTTAAGATTATTATAATCTAGCTTATAGATGCAGATTATATAAGCTAACTTATAATAAGCTGGTGGAAAATAAGCTGTCCGATGTTTGCGACTGGATTATCAGAGTTATGAATTGTTGTATTCGAATGTTTAAAGACTACAATGCCCTTGAGCTTATAATGTTTAAAGATTGAGGAGTTAATGAATGGCAAAGGTGGGTAATTTTTCTGAAGTTTTATGGTCATTTAGATAAAAGGTGATCTATAAGCTGAAATAAGCTGAAATAAACTCCTTTTTTGAGCTTATTAGATTACAATAATCTAGACTATTAGATTATAATAAGCTACCTTATAATCTGTCTGTTTGTTTCCACTTATGATGTATAAGCTAGATTATAATAATCTTAAGTGGAAACAAACAGGGTCTTAGCCTAGTGCGCTCCGATTAATGCCTTCTTTGTTGTACGCTCTACATGTATATTACACATTAAAGATCATTATGGCAACTTGCAAGTACCAACGGTGGATGTGGGCTTTTTAATTGGAAAATTTGTTCGTATGTGTAGGGGCACATGAAGCCATGTTTATTCAAAAGCTTGGTTGACTTATTTTCCTTGTTTTGCTATTTTTCTTTTTCTACACTTAGTCCAGAGTTATTGATAAATTTGAGATGATAATAAGTTCCACATGTGTATTCTGACTATTTCATTGTATATGGAATGGTTGATAGTGACCGATACTATTGTGAAAGCCTGAAAGGTATTTGATACTTGGGCAGTGGACTACATTGTGTCTTATAGTTTTAGAAAATGGAACAAATCTTTTGTGGTTTTCTTAGTTGTCATAACTCATTGAGGTACTTGCTTCTATAGTTTGTATTTCCGTTGTAACGTACGGGCACAGGACCAGTTCCTAATTAAGTCAAAACTAACCCCGGGTAGCATGTGCCCAGAGTAATAGTTCTCTTCTTGAGCCACTAAGGGTCCATGGCATAACACTACCTAAACTTGCCCCAGATGAGATGTGCTTAACTATTTCTAGCCTAGCTGCCTATCCATTGCATTCTTCCATGTGGCAAGATCGTAGCCATTAGCCATGCTTCTTATTAATAGTGATTTATATAATTTTTAAAGTATAATAAATGATGGATAGATGTTACTTATCTCTTTAGTTGCTTCGAGATTAGTATTACTCTTGTTAGAAAGCAAAGTGTAGAAGCACTGCTCATACAATTATATAATCGTCGTCATCACAATTAGATCTATTTATTTTAAAATATCTAACTCTGGAGATACAATGTTTTGTAATTCTATATCTTTCCTCAAGAATATATCTTCCATGGAATTTGAAATAACCTTTTGTAGAATTGTCTTAACAAAATCTCTTCATCCTGCAATTTTGTCATTTACTACAGAATCTAGAGAAGGGGTGTTATTGTTCATGTATAGTTTATTTTGTGCGTAAAGGATTGGTGTTGTCTTTTCTCGTTGACGAGCCTTACAAGCTCTGTGAGGTAACCTAGAGTCCTGGTGCATAAAAGGATGCACGTACTTTTACATTTCCAACTTATTTTATCACCCAAAAAATTCTCTAGGAACATTCTCTCCTCAAAATGGTGCTAGGAGTACAGAAAGGCCAATAAGCTTGCTTGAATTGTACCATTTCCAGTTCCAAATTTTCAATCCCTTCAATTAATTAGGTCTGTTCTTTTGGACCGAGGCTTATTAGCCTATTATACAGTGGTTACTGAACGAAACCGAAGTAAAAAAAAACAGCTAAAAAGCAAAAAAGAATTGATGTTTGCTGAATAGTGAGCGAGCGAGCGAGCTTTAATTCAAACAAAACAGCACGAGAGCCTATCCAGTCCAACCCCAATCGTATGAATGGATGCTTCCAAACGCAAATGAGGATCTTGTTCGAGAGTTGAGCTGCATTGCTCTCCTTTTCTTGCTTTACCTTTAATTAGTAGCAGCAGCTGAAGCAAAACCGATTCCAGAACCCAGACCGAAGCAGTGAGCCAATCCACTCTGAATTCGAATTCTCGCAGCACTCGAGTTAGATTGGCAACTTTTCACCTAAAAAGGCAGGCAGGCAGGCAGCCCTATTCGGATGAGATTTATCATTGTTTCGCTGTCATCATCCGTTTCCTTCTTTTAATTTGTGAGTAGCTTTTGTCAAAAGGAACAGTAGCCTGCTTGGCCTTTGGAATGCGAGCATCCTAGCTAGGCGTGCTTCGAAAAGTCTGCAATTCAACTGTTGAACTTTTCAAATTCGTACTCAATTGATCCGTTCCGCTTGAAATACCAGTAGCCTCCCTCCATTGAGGACTCGTCTCCTCGAAAAGGCGACGCGCAAGAACAAGCGTTGCGTCGCCAACTTTCCCATGAACTGATCAATCAATCAAGGCGGTCGTCCGGCCGGCCCGGCCGGATTCGAAGGGGTTTAAAACCCGGGAGCGCCCTTTGTCCGGCAGAGGACGCACGCGTATGGGCGCCAGAAAGGCAGCAATCATTCATTCTACTGCTGGTGCTCATCATCTTCAGTTCTTCACGCAGCTGAAGATTCAGTGTGAGCAGCAAATAATCTGCCCATAACTGACTTCTGAAACACACACTTCATTCAAGTCCTGGTTCAGTGTGATCAGCAAATAATCTGCGCGCCGATGATCTTCGTTAATCAGGACAAACATTGTATTGAAGTTGAAAAGGTTGGATTTGTTAATTGTTAATGTATTGGTCAGGCTGTCCTGATCTACGTAATTTGGGTGCCACTGCTTAATAACCATCTTGCATCCATGCATGTCACTTCACTCCATTGCCTAAGTCGGTTTGTCTGAAGCTTCTGACCGAGCTAGCTCCGAGTTTCAAGAAAAGTGGCGACGCCAAAAGCCCATCGTCCCTAGTTGATACAAGAACCTGAAGAACCCAAAAGGGAAAGGTAAAAAGAGCAAAGTGCAAGGGTGGTTCGCATAAGGTTAGTTTATTTTACGGCAACACATGCATATGCTCAAGCTTAGCTTAGCTTTGCGATCTGTTTAGGGAGTACTAATCATGAAAGGCTGGGACAAGGACGCTACCTTTCACACTTTTTTTTGCTTCTTCTTAACTTTTGATTTGGTCCGGTGCTCATAGTCCTTCTCAGTTTGCAACTTTCTTAATTCTTCCTTTTTTCCCCTTTCATGGGGACAAGTGTAACTACTCTAGCTTCCCTTTATACTTTGGTGTTCATCTATATATCATCTCTCTCTCTCTCTCTCTCTCTCTCTCTATATATATATATATATATATATATATATATATATATATATATATATATATATATATATATATGGATTACAATAAATTAGCCATGCTTTCAGATTTAGTTTTCTGTGGCCGTGCATGGCATGGCATATTTGGCGGGATCTCACTCAAACAGCTGATTCCCTAATTAATTAGATAGAGCATCTGTCGGCGAAGACCATGTACGTTGACAAAGCTATCTGTTGCCTTACGGTACGTAATACTTGGTTATTATATCAGCTCTAGCGCACTTCGCGTACCACTACCTTTTCAAAAAACAAAAAAGAAACTACAAATTATACTATGCCAGCTAGCTCCTACAAGAATTTTGCAGTATATATAGGGCATGTTCTTTTCCTCCGAAATCGGCAGCTTTTGGCTTTTGCTACAATACCTAACTTTCAAACGAAGTATTTTCTTAAGACAGGGTCTATAGGTTAAACGATCTACACGTTAAAAGCCCAACATCTGTACCTGCCAAAATCGCAAGTGAATATCTGTCTCTCCGTAATCTGTACCGTAAACAGTCAAAATCCAAAAATTTCAGCCGAAAGTCATAACCCGCAGCCGAAAAGAACAGGCCGATAGTACGTGCTACATGGTGGGGTGCAAATTAACCGTGTCGGTACGTACATTATAGTGGTCAGTGGTATTCACTGGTTAAATGACATATATAACTACGTACTATGCAGCAACCGTAGAGTCGATCCACGTACGGTGTACACGCTGCACTGCACCAAGACATACGTTTGGTGTACCGACCGGCCGACCGATCGGCGCTATCGAGACATCAAGAGGTTAGATGGAGGTGATCGATCTGTGATAAATGTTGTGCAGCAACGTCGTACCGATCGACCTAGGTACGCATGCACATAACGTACATGTGTTCAAGTAGGTTATCAATTTTGTGGATTTTTCATTATGTTTTTTCATAGTGGCATGAGTCCTAAGGTAATCACACTAGCTAGCCAATTGTCGCACGATCCTCTCAAAAGGAAAAAAAACATCTAATAACATGTGTGCATAAGGTAGTGCCCCACTTCTCTCATTTTTATCATGTACACGCATCTCTTACTCACTTTTTGCATCGTTCGATTTCTCTTTTTAAAAGACACTCTTTTAGCCAATGTTATTCATTTTCAGACAATGTTATTTATTTGTTAACTAAAATATATTAGTAAAAGACAATATAAATACCCATTGAATAAGGCATACAACTTCCTCGTCTTTGAAAAACGAATCAAGTCACATCCAAACACCAATTCAGAGTGGTTTCGATGCTGACATGGCATCCCACGTGACATGGCTAGCTCATGCGCCGACTCAACCGAGTAAATTGAGAGTAGAGTAAGGATCTGCTCATTTTCGCTTTTCCATTGGACTTTTATCTTCTAGCTTCTAGTTTTTATTTTGTTATTTTCTATATTTTTAGCTTTTTTATTTTTTTCTTTTTTTTCTCGATATTCCTTTGTATTGTCCTAGATGAGTTAATCTGTTTTTTCTATTTTTAAAATTTTAATTTAATTACGTTAAAAAGTCACTAACTTCTACGGTACAAAATAGCCCAGTTATAATACTAAATAGTGAAAAATAAATTATAAGATATAAAAAATCCAAATAAACAGGACGGGCCCGATCGATCGAGACGGAAGGAGCTGTGAATTGCAACTGGTAATTGGAACTAGATAGATCATGTACACATAATAGCAAGCTCATCACTGCATGCCGACAATAAATGCACTAGGTTACTAAGGTAGTGTAGAAAAAGCTATCGATCCGGCACGAGCCGCACGACACGATACTTGACGGCATTGCATGCCCATGTCGGTCGATTAATTGACGGCACTGGTCGATATATAAATGTATGTCCATGTAAGGTACTCTACGTTTCTCTCTCCGTGCGGCTGGACCTTACATGCAAGTAGTGACGAAGCTAGAAATAAAATTAAGAATTATTTGAATTAATTATCAGATTAAACTAAGTTGATATAAATATAGTCTTTTACTGTTATAAAATTTCAAATTTATACATAAATTATACAATTGGAGTCTTAGAGGCAAACAACGAAAAACAGATAAATACAAAGTAGGTACATCGACAATAAAAAGCGAATACCCAAGAATATATAATTATTCTGCTATTAGTACGGAGTAGCAATAAGTCACATGTGTATAAAACATATAAAAATTAGAGATATAATAGAAAATCATGAATGACAATGAAAATTTAGATCATATGAAACATATCACAAATAATCTAATATGAATCACGAGACAAATTTGAATCACGGGGCAAATGCATTCTACGCGACTTCATACCTTGGAAGTGATTTATGATTTTATCATCATAAATGCTTTTAAAGAGCTCTCGCTCAGTGTAGTACACCATCAAGTCATTGAGCCACACATCCCCTACCTTATTGCGCAAATCTGTTTTGATAATATTTATTGCTAAAAATATTCTCTCAACAGATGCCGTTGCCACTGGAAGTATCAATGTCAACTCGATGAGGCGATATACCAACGAGAAAGTTCTATCTTTTCTTGTTTGAACCATCAATTTGACCAAGCTTTGATATATCAAGACATCCATTGAATTATTTATTTCTTCTATGTTGAGAATGAATGTTTGAAGCTGATTTCTTAACAAGAGCCAATTAGCACCTGTGAAAATCATCAACATAAATCTCAGCAAGTCGAACAAATTTATCAACATCAAACTTAGAGAAGGAGTCGCTTGGATCAAGACAAGACATGCATACAAATAACTTCGAGGAAACTTCATTGAATCGATGATTCATCTCATTCATAATTGCATCAATAGCAATATTAAAAATGTCAACTTTGTAATAATGATGTTGAATCACTTTATACTTTCGACGTACTGATTTACCCATAACTCCAATAGGATCTTCCATATTTAACACATCAATCTCATATGTTTCACAAAAGCTTTTGACTTGGTTGAACAATGGTTCCCACCCATAGTCTCTTATATCTTGAAAGTGTTGTTTGACATCCTGTAACAAATCCATAGCTTCAACAATATCTTAATGCTTCATTTGCAAAGCAAGTGATAGCTCATTTGTAATGTTCAATATGGTTATTAAGAAATGTATGATGAGTACAAATTCAAAACATTCTCTCTTTTTAGCAAACATGTTGCTCCACCATGTCTTGAGTTTTGATAAGCATCTTCACTTACAAGCTCAAGCACATCCACTACTGCCTCCTATATTTGGTATATGCGAAGCAAAGTTTTAAGATGTGAGCCTCACCGAGTATCTCCAGATCTAGCAAGTCCAGCTTCCTAATGCAGTCATGTTCCAGCTGAAACCAAACCATTCATCTTGTGTTGTAATTTTTCAAAAAGGTATATGGTAGTATAGGTGCAAACTGATGGTAACTTTCTAATTTCTTAAACTCACAAAAACAATTAATGGTAATTTTGATTTTACGATGGTAATTTGCCGAAAACTCACAAAATGTTAGGGTGTAACTTGTTTAAAGTGTCGATGATAACTTAGGATGCACCTGATGGTAAGATTTAAACTTTTCTACTCAAACACAAAATAATGGTATATTCTTATACTAGGGGTGGTATAACTTGCTTAAAGTGTAGATGATAACTTGGAATGTAACCGATGATAAATTTTAAAATGTTTCAAACTTATAGAAATGATGGTAATTTTGAATTTAGAGTGATAATTTATTAAAACTATAATGATAACTTAGTGTTAAAATCATGATAATTCCTAAAACTTTTTTCAAATGCGTAAACTGATAGTAATTTTAAACTTATGTTGGTGATTTTTTAAGCTATCAATGTAACTTAGGGTCTAACGAATGGTGATTTTTGTGACTTTCATCTTGTAATTTATTAAAAATCTAGATGGTAACTTTTATTTTTTAGTTGAATTTTTGAATTTCTCGAATTACATGACTTAGTTTAGTAGTAAACGTTATAAATAGAAACCAAATATTTCTACGATTATTCTATATAAAAAAGAAAAAAGTGAGTGCTCTATAAGACTAGGTGCCGTTTGGTTGGGCTGAAAAAAGTGGCTTATGGATAAAATTTTGCTGTAACTGACTAAATTACACTGTAACTGATGGTGACTTATCTAGCCTAACTTAATTTTAAAAAATAAAAATAGAAAAAACAAGTTAGCCCATCACATACAATGCAAACGAATATGAGAAAATAATTGGCAAAAAACTAAAAAAATTAGAAAAAAATAAAATTTATAAGTAATAAAAAAAATAAGTCAAAAATCAGAGGTTCAAGTTGAGATGAGCAGGGCCATAAAGAGCACCTAAGTGCTGTCTAGTCAGTCCCATCGGTCGCTTGCTAGCTAGCTCTCACGGGAAGAAACTAATACTGGAGTTGGAGTCGTAAATCACCATGTGTCCGCCGCTTCTCTTTGCACCAGACAAGCTAGTTTACTGTTTTTCTCTTTTCCACGAGGCAGGGAGGGTGCTCGCTCGCTCGATCCATTGCTAGGTTGGTAGCTAGCTTCTACACTTTTTTTGTCTGACGCCTCACCACTCACTATTGACTATTGGTTATGTTTTTCTTTAACTTTTAGCTTTTTCAAAAATAGGAATAAAAAAATTATATATATCATCCACGACGTTTCCACGAGAGCTGTCATCTCAAAACAACCAGCCCCGACAGACAGGCCATTGAATGGCTTACTATGGCCGCGCACGCTGATCGAACGGCCCCTGCCCAACTGCTCTGCACATCCGCCCTGCCTGCCTGATCGATGGTGGTCTATTCTCCTGTACAAGTCAAAAGCGTGCGCTGTCATGTGCTCTGGTCACTGGTGAGCCTGATACTTGTTGCCAGAGGGCTGCCAGAGCCGTGCAAGTGCATGCTCTCACTGTATACTTCAGCTCTTCTAGTTTTTTCTATCTTCAGAATCAAACCTTGACTAGTATCAGTATGCACTCGATCGACCGTCTCTACAAAAGCAAATGACGTATGGTTCACTTCGTAGGCAGGGGCAGTTTCTTTCATACACGAGTCAGCACCGACTTTTTCGTGTGTATATATATAACGTGTTTTGTATTCGTATTTACTAAATAGCTATATGCACATAAAAATTACAAAAGGAGTACTTCTGCCGTCTCATGGCTGATCGACAGCGGACTGCATGCGACACGTGGTGTCCCACGCGCCAGCATACGGCCACCGGGTGGCCGCGCGCCTGCCATCCTATGGCAGGAAATTATCTGTCTAAATACTATTTTATATGTCATATTTGTTCAAATTTATAAATATAGCAAATGAGCTCGAAAAATTAAAAAAAATTATGTACAGCTTTCCAACACAACGTACTTCATTGTGTGATTTTTTTGATAACTTTATCCACTCTAAATGTTGCTCAAAAATTCGTAGCATTGAGATATTTGCAGGAGTTGTTACATATTGCAAACGAGCTCTAAAAATTACGAAATTTTATGTGAAGCCTCCCAACACAATCCACCTAATTGTGTAATTTTATGGGAATTTTATGTGCTCCAAATTTACCATGTTAATTAAATCATAATTAGCGATATGCGATCATCTTTTGCAGTTCGCGACCTTTGTCCTTCGCACGTATATCGGCCTATTACTATTATGTTTTCTTTCCCACTACGTCCTTCGTACAATTGTCACTCTGTCCGTGTCATTTGCTATATTTAAAAATTTGAACAAATATGACACATAAAACAATATTTAGACAGGTAATTAAGCCGGCTAACCTGTTGTTTTGTAGTGGGACGCCATGTGTCGCTTGCAGGCTGCTGCCGCTTGGTCATCGGATGATAAAAGTGACATTTTTGTAATTTCCATGCGTATACATCTATTTTTGCAAATACGGATGCAAAATGCGCTATATATGCCAAAAAGTCAGTAAGCGGCTACTAGTACACTACAACTCAGATCTCGAATTAATGGCACTTTTGGCCCCTTTTAGTCTCTTATTTACAAGAATAATCGTAGTGACGTGATAAATACAAAATAGCACTTCTACCGTACGGTAACCGAACGGTAGCCCTAGAAGGGCGAATGTGCCTACACGGCACGGCCACCATGCAGCCCTCCCCTCTGTGACCCAACCATCAGAAGGCAGCTAATTAAGTTGATTTGTCTTAATTACTAATTTATATATATCTTTTATAAATTATAAAATTTTATGTTATCGTATCAACCATACGGTCCATACGATAGGTACGAGAGATCCGTACTCTTCGCGTGTCATGGCAGTAGGTCTCCTCCATCCCCTATAACAACACCATCCTCAGATCTGCAGGAGCAACTTAGTACTTTGTTGTTTTACTGTGCACCAGCCGCACGGAGTAACCAACCGACTTAATTATCGACAGGTTAATTACACCCTGTTTCAACTTTCAACGCTCTGGTTGAAACGCGGGCACTAAAAAAGGAAGAAATTTAAGCAATGTCATGTGTATGCATCACCTATCAAGACTACAACCTTTTTTTTCTTCTTAAAACAAAACAAAACCTATACTACTCTACTCGTATATATACGCACAGCAATTCTGGTTCTAGGGAAATGCAGTAAATTATAGCTGAACTAAAGTTTCATTTTCTACGGTAGAGTTGAACTAGAGTTGAAGATTCGCCTTGACATACTGAGCTTATTACATACTGCCATACAGGTCAAAGCAGGTTGTCAAAGCTCGACGACTAATCCACATCGCTCAAATGGTTAAAATCGCCAACCCTGCCTTTACTCACTAACCCCCCACATGGAAGCCTCGGGCCAATCTTTGCTCCCAAATTCCCAAAGGCCTCGGCAATTAAGATCACAGTAGAAAGAACACTTGATTACTGCTTCCGAGGGCCACAGCGGCAGCTTTCAGCTGCTCGAAGACGGTGAAAAATAGTAAAAGTAGCACGACGAGTGACTAAAACGAGGTGATCAGGCGTTGGTAATTGGGCGTCGTGAGACCTATGGTATCGCTAGTTTATCTATCTACAGTGCCTCCTCCTCCTCCTCCTCTCTTTTTTGTAAAGTCGCCGCGGCTGTGGACTTCACCAGCAGGACAGCAACTTCTTCTACTACCTGAATATTTACCTGCACTGCTACTGGTACTGCCAGCATATTTGCCGCAGCAGAGAAGGTAAATACTAAGATGGCATTGGCAATGGAGCGCCGTGAGATGCATGGAGTCCGATTAAAATTAGAGTGATCACCAATCTACAAGTTGGTAGTGGTACACCGGTACTCTAAAATTCAAGTACAAAAATCTCTGAAATGTGGAGTATACTGCCAAGTGGCTGGCTGGTACTCCAATCTTTTTTTTCCTTCAGCTCCTTAATTCTTCATGATAATCTCAATCTGTACCGGTGAATGCATCCTCGGTTCAAACACAAAACATAAATGTTTGGTACGTAGTCTCGTGAGAGAGCTAGTAAATGTGTCCTCTTCTGAAATTATCGGTTGGCGTATTAGATCATCGCGAGAGAACCAGTAATGTCCTCTTCCGAAATTATCGGTTGACGGTCTAGATCCTCACGTGTGAGCTAGGCCTTTTCATGTTTCCCCCCCAAACTTTAGACAATTATCATCATACATATAGACGGAAAACAGGAGGGAAATTAATTTGTTTATACGGTGCCTACCTCCTCTGTTTCGTGTTTATACGGTACGAGTAGCAGTATGTGAGTACAAGGAAGCGTAGACGTGACGAGAACAATCTCAGGTAGAGTATAATGCTCACGGTAGAAGCCAGCAGCAACTTTATACAGACTTCAAGTCTCATGCTTCCAATCTCCTCTCTTGAAAGCAAGCCACAACTACAAAAATTAATGGGATCCATCGGTCCAGCCAAGTTAGCAACAACATGCATGCCACTTAATCACGCCGTTAATTGCGATTGGAAAAGGAGGCCATGTTTGGAACAAATGGGAGTTTGCACGTAGCAATCCAACTAGTAACATCAGATCAAATCGACGATTGGGACTAACTAATCAGATTCCCCTCGTCTGCTTTTGCTTTCGCATGTTGAGGAGATCATGGCCCTGATTTTTACGATTTCTAAAAACGGTTTTTAGTTTTTGTTACAGTACCTAACTTTTAAATAAAATATTTTTTCAAGATAGTATCTACAAGTTAATTGTAGTACATGTTAAAAATCCAACATCTGTATTAACCAAAATCACAAACAAATATCTTTCTCCGTCATCTCTATCATAAACAGATAAAATTTAAAAATTTCAACCAAAAGCCATAGCCCCATTCCCTTACACATCGTATTCGAATTTCTCGAGCGGCTTAAGTTACCTCTAGCTAAACTGATCCATGCATGAAATGAAATTCAGTAAGCATAAATATCGCGCCTTGCTCAATTCACATATAAGTTAAGGAAATTGCTAAATAACAATGGAGTGTTTTTTGCGGAGCACTCATATTGTTTTATGCATGTAACATTTTTCACATATGTTTACAATATTTTTCGTCCATATATATAACATTTTCTAATATATGCAACATTTCTCTGCTATAAAATATTGCATACATAAAAAATGTTACATGTATAAAAAACTATTATATAGATGAACGAAAAATATTATAGATATATACAAAAAAATATTACATACATGAAGAAAAAAACAAAATACTCGGAACCACAAAAAAAAAACACTGGAATGCCCCTACACACCTTCGTAAGTTATATGCATAACTTAATTTCACCTCATTTCGAGCTGCCCTGCATGTCAGTGACTCGCCAAAAGGGTACAAAGAACGAGGAAAAAAACAGAGGAAAGAACCATTTCCCCTGTCCATGGACGGCATGTACAAAGCTTAGAATGGAAACCTCCACGGCGGGCCGGCCGGCCGGCCTCCCTTCCACGGTCTTGTTCCCTAGTGCCGGGAGTCCTGCGACGCCGGCGACGGCATGGTCGACACGGTCCTGCCGGTGGCGGTGGTCGCCGACGACAGCCGCGGCGTGGCCACCTGCTTGATGACCACGTTGGGGAGCCCCGGGGAGCTCCTCCGCCGGTCGTGCTCCCTCACCAGCTCCGCCGCGAATGCGTCTAACTTCTCCTTGTTGGACTTCTCCGACAGCCTCCGCCCGCGGAAGAGCTCCGCCTCCACGTTCCGCTGCGTCAGCATGCCGTCGGCGATCGCGATCACCTTCTTCACGTCCAGCGAGCTCAGCGCCTTGGTCGAGCACGCCGGCGCGGCAGCCTGACACATGCAACGAAAATAGTAACAATGTCAGTAAAAATGTACGGCAAAAAGGGCAAACGGAGGGATAAATTGGTAATTTTTGCCGACCTGGATGCGGACGTAGTTGCGCCCACACGTGTGCCCGAATGCCATGGCCACTGCTTGGTCGACCTGCGCGCACAGAGATTTACCTCGGTAAGATAAAGAAGATATTTATCTGGGGGTGAATGGTGGTTACCAACTTACCATGTCGGCGACGCCCTCGGCGGTGAGGCGGACCATCTCGGCGGGCGACGGCGAGCGCGGGGGGAGCGGGGTCCGCCAGCCGGCAGAGGGGGTGGCGGAGGAGGCGGCGCCTGAGGAGGAGCCAGAGCCGATGGAGACGACGAGGAGGTCGTCGACGCCAGCGGCGAGGGGGAACTCCTGCTTGTTGTGGAGGACGTGCGTGATGGCAGCGGCGGCGGGGTTGCCCATGGCGGCGACGCCTCCAGAGGCCGCGGCGATGGCCGTGCGCCCGTCCACCGACCGGACGGCCGCGGCGGCATTGCCTCCGGCGCAGGTGGCGCCGCAGACGTCGCGGAGGCGGAAGTCGAAGCTGTCGCTCTCGACGGCGTCGGCGCGGGAGAAGAGGAACGGCGCCGAGGTGGCGAGGTCGTAGCAGGGGACGAGCAGCGGCGCGACGGTGTCCTTGAGCGTCGCGTCGCCAAACACCCGCCGGAGCGACGACTTCTCCCCGCGCCGGAACAGCGCCGTCCACCTGCGCCGCCCGCCGCCGCACCACCCCCCCTTCCCGAGGCTCGCCGCCACGAACGCCAGCGCGTCCGCCGCCGTGTACCGCGGCCTCCCGTCACCCCCCTTCAAGAACAGCATCGCCGCCAGAACACCCCCCGCCCCAGCCCCCGCTGCCGCATCAAAAAAATCCGCGACGCGAGCGTCAGGGTCCCCCGCCCGCGCCCTCAACGCCGCTTCCAGCCTCGCCAGCGCCGCTGCCGCCAGCAACGCGTCCCCAGGGCCCGGTCCGCAGCCATCAATCGCCAGCACCCTCACCCTCCCCCCTCCTCCTCCCCCACCAAGAACCGGCGTCCCCGGCAGCGAGCAGGCGCCGGAGGGGCCGCCGAAGAGGAACTTGTTCTCGAGGAGGGAGAAGATCTCGTAGCTGAGCTTGCCGAGGTCCACGTCGACTGGCGGCGACGCCATTGGATTGGAGGCGGAGCAAGCACGGATAGGGGAGTGAAGGAAGGGTTAGGAGAGTGCAAGCTTTCGCTCGTGGTGTGTGATGTCTTATTGAGTACTCGACTCGACTGCCCAGCTCTAACAACGCAGAGCCTTCTTTTCCTTCAAAACTAACGGGTTTTAAATTTTACTATAATAACTAATTTTTAAACAGAGTATTTTTTCAAGATGGAGTCTACAAGTTAAACGATATACACGTTAAAAACCTAATATCTGTATCATCCAAAATCGCAAGTGAGTATCTCTCTCTTCGTAATATGTACCGTAAACAGCCAAAATTGGTGTCGGTGTGCACGTTTGCTCTAAAGAGTTGGTGTCGGCCGTCGGATACGTACCGGACAGTGTGGATGGGAAGAAGCGTCGTATTGTAGCGTGTCATATCGGTCGGGTCGGTCGTACCGCACAGCGGCGTGTCGTACTCCACTCTCTCTAGAGCGTGGGTCCCCTGAGCAGGTTTCTGTCACTGACACGTGATTCATTGCTCGCGGGCCCGCGTTTCAATACAATAAGGACGTATTCATATATACACTGAACATCACATACATATCTACACACACCTACATATAGAGGTGTGCATTGGGTCGTGCCGTGCCAGCACAGCTCGGACCCACCGTGCTTCGGACCACTTCGTGCCATACCGGCTCGGCCCAGTTAACCCACCGTGTCGTGCCGGCTTGTCTCGCCTCCGGCCAGGCCCATGCACGACCCAAAGCCCGTCGTACCGGTGTTCATGCCATGCCAGCCAAATCTTAGCCCGAAGTAACTATACATGATGAAGGCGACAGCGACAATGGTGGCGACAGTCGTCATCTTTCTTTCTCTCGTACTCGTCTCGTTAAAAACTACTTAAAATTGAATTAGTTGCATAAAAATATGAGCATACAATGACGTAAATATTTCGGGAAAAAAGTGGAATTTCTTTGATATTTTAAAAATACAATGTTATTGTCTCGTTAAAAACCTTACACTTCAGAGTGGGGTTCCCCAAGTAAGGAAAAGCGTACAGTAACAATATATGTACATACTAACTATAATAACATGTGTACACATTATCTACTCATCAATATCCAGGTCGTTCATGCGTTCGAGGTCAGCGTACGCTGGCACGATTTCAGGATCCTCCAGTTGATGTTGTTGTCGCTCTTTAGCAAATTTCCAGTCTTTGGTGCATGTGATTGCCTTCACCATCCTAGGCGTGAGGGATGATATCCTTTCTTTGATTATTCTCCTATCGTGCTGAACGTCGCTTCTGAAAAGACGATGGACACCAGCACCACGAGAACACCCCGTGCAAAAATGTGATAGCATAGAAAATATTTGCTTGTTGTTCTTCCACCACTCAAGCAAACCTATCTTGCCTCCGCTAGTAAGATCAGGATCAATATTTGCAAAATCATGCTCCAAGTAGTGGTTCGACCCCGAGACAGAATTCTACTTAGAGGCCGTTTAAGGCTGAGAGGACGAAGAAGTAGACTTGCCCTTTAGATTCTTTCATAAGTGTGATGTCAACCTTGTCTTTCCTTGTTGTGTCTGCTAAGACTTCCGATCTTGCGTTGTTGCTAAACTTATCATGATACATACGAAAAACACAAAAAAAAAACTCTTCTTTGACATGTGCAAAAGCTTTTGAACAATCAAGGCCAATGCATTCACCTATTCTCTCCATACCAACCTGCAAACATGCCAATTTTTTCGTAGGATAAAATATAATAGCAAAGCAATACAAGTATGAAATAGAACCAAAATATTTAATAATTTTTTCTCCATTGCTACGACAGCATGACCTAAAAGAGGACCCTCCCTCGATTTGGCAATCTTATCTGCAATTAACCAAATAAATTCTATAACTAAGCAAGAGGTATGATAATAAACACCTGATAGAACATTTGTTGCTTTATAAAAAAGATCTTAAAAACTCTTGAAAATGACTAACAATCTACCAATCTGAATTAGTAACTATCACTTCATTATTTTGAGAGTTAGCATTAACAAAAAACAGATATGACATGTTCGTACCCTTGTAATTGTTTAACATGATATATGTTAAATTCCACCTCTCCTTCATGTCAAGAACAAATTTTCTTGGCTTTTCCCATTGGCTGTGTAGTACTCTACGAACATGGCTACCACTTGTGGGGAACTTATGAGGTAATGAATGGTATCACAGATACTGTTCAAATATGCACTAATTACCTGCATATCGTCTTGAACAACAAGGTTCAAGATGTGGCATACACATCTTTGGTGGAGGATATAACCACCAATATATGTCTGCAACTTTGGGGTAAGGATATTCATAGCCATCGTGTTTGCCAACACGTTATCAAGACTTATAGAAACAATTTTATTATCTATCTTAAAATCATGAAGTACGTGTAGTATACGCTTGGCAATAGTCTCTCCCTTGTGTGATTCATTAATTACTTTAAATCTTATGACTCTCTTGTTTAGCTTATAATTAACATCTAAATAATGGGTTGCAACACTTAGGTAGACACTTCTCTGATGTGACGATGTCCAAATATCTGAGGTTACAGTAAAAGAAAACTAAACTTGTAGGAATAGTTCTTCAGCTTTGCTAGTTCCTTTTGATATATCCATAAAATATCAGATGTTGTAGTTCTCCTACTAACATATTGGTATTGTAGGCAAAAGATGCGTTGGATCATTCTTTCGAACGCGTGGCTCTCACCCATCCTAATCGGTTGATCTTCTGAAACATTGTATCTAGTAATTTTCTCATGGGTAGAAAGTGGATTGCATACCTAAGTACTTACAGAGCCATCATTGCGATCTCTACTATTTCGTCGTCTCGGATTTCCTAGCTCCAAGTCATGTGTTTCCAGCAATTCACCCTTCGTCTAGACTCGCTAATGTTGTTGTTTGCAGGCGAACGAGGGAACTCTAGAGTCCCCATTGGCTCCAGACCGCCCTGGCACTCTTCGTAGCCCTCTGTACCGTCCATATGACGGTCATCCAAGCCGTAGTCTTCCATACTTGGTGAGAACCGACGAGCATCAACGAGAGTTAGTGCTGGAGGAGGGCTAAGGGAGTGATGACAGGAGCTTGCACTAAGTCGTTCTGCTGTCCTTTTTGTGCTTTGACTCCTCTGCATACCGTTCGGGAGCTACTTGGTACTACGACTCCTTGGTAGTATAGTGGATGAATGATGATTGGTGAATAAATGGGGACTTGGTGAGTGTAGAGGGATATTGAAGAAATAGGGAGTGTAGAGGGATATTGAAAAATAGAGAGAGTAGAGAGATGTTGAAGAAATGAGAGATTTGATAGCTTGTGAAGAAATGAGAATCGAAGTGAATTTATATGCATTAGGAAGGAGCCGTTGCACCCGAACATTGCAGCTTCCGAACATTGATTCACCCAAACGTTTCTTCTGAAGTCCGAGTGCTGTGCCGACCGTTGTCTCTCTCAATCAACTCTCAGCTTAGGAAATTAGATGGTTAGCTCTCCGCTCTCCTACTAGTCTACTACTACTACTACCAGAGCCAGAGTGAGTGAGGGACTACCAGACTACTACCCCCCACCACAGCTGGCCCAGCAAGCCGGCACCCCTAGTCCCCCACTGCCTCAAATTCTCCCAGCCGCCTTTTTTCTCCTCATGCGCCTCCCTCCTCTCCCGTTCGGCCGTCCCCCAGTTGCCTCCCTCCCCCTACGTGCAATTATTCTAGAAAATAAATGCACGTGCTAAGTACCTCGTCAAACATAGTGTATAACCTCGACCAGGCTGACAAGGCCATGGCCATCAGTGACAAGGACACCATCGGTACCATGCTTAACACTGTCCGCACCGACGTCGACACCTGCGACCAGGGCTTGAAGGATCACGAGGAGCTCACGCCGCTCGTGTCCAAACATGACGCCGAGCTCTAGTATGCTCCTTCCCCTTTAGTTCTCTGCTCCCTCTTTCTACTCTGTGATGGCTTGTGGTGTGAGAATCTATGGGATGTTGGGATGACGACGGGAGACCGAGGCCCAACTCCCAGCTCTACCCATGTAGATACATCCAATGCATACGTTTGAGAGTAAAAATAGAGACCCAAGATCTCCGAGAGCACGGGCACACATTTTAATCACTGAACACACTCATGTACACACGTGTACTCAGATAACACTATTCATATAAATAGTATCAAAAAGACACTGTTCATGTAAACACAGTATCTTCGAAAATGTGCGGCGCCAGGGCTCAAAGCCGGCCGGCCGAGGCGCCCACCGGCTGCCTCTACCAACCGGCAACCGAGCAAGCGCTCGGCCGCTATTACTCGATCTTAGTAATCATACATTGGCACTTTGTAATATCAGTTGTTTAAAAGTTCATTTAATGCTAAAAAGTTTATCCTACCTACCCTAAGGTCCTGGCTCCGCTACGTTGATCATCTACACCTATTCAGGCTTGTCGTGAAATCTCGTCATCACATCTCTACGAGCTTAATTACAAGTGTAATTTTGAAGGCCCACATATTGCTAATGCTACAACATTTGGTGAAAAGATCTCCTTTAATTCGTATCAAAAACTCCAAATTGGGATGCTAACGCCAGTATGTTAGACTCTTGGTACTATAATCAGGGAGAGCCAGTATATAAGCATTGAGATTCAGTGACTTCAATAAAATTTAGTAAATCCTATAGAAAATTACTGATTATTACTGTTCATCAGTGTAGAAGACATCATCGTATAATAGAGGTGATCTCAATACTCCTGTCATCTGGCTCCGCTCATGAGTCTACAATACTAGAACGAACAAAACAGATGGATGCATCACTCTATGGCTCCACTGTTAATTCGCCATCGATACATCGATGCAGTACTAGCTAGCTCTGCTTTACGTCGATGCTGCAAGCAGCTAGTGTGGTACGTGCACGTGCACGGCATTAAACAAGCTCTTTGAATTTAATTTAGTAACAGTAGTTTGCGTCGTAACTGCAGCATGAAAACAAGCACCACCTTTTCACCGTCAGATTCACATCATCATTACTTGGCTTTTATGAGTTACTCCCAAGCTCCATGTATATATGTATGTATGTATGTATGTATGTATGTATGCATGCATGCATGCACGAACAAGACGCGCTGCGAAAACTGCAGCATAGATTGAAGGCCTCGACTTAAAAGCCGGCCATGCATATACCTGCTCACACTACCTGGCTGCCTGCCATGCACGCTGTCAATGTGAGTACTGCTAACAATAAAATATGAACTGCGATATGCTAGAACGGAGTAGGATTGCTTCGATTTATACTCCCTCAGGTCAAGAAAGCAAGTCGTTTTGAATTACGTGTATTTAAATGTTATAAACTTTGGCTATGAATTTCTCTGTTTGAATATTTAAAATGGACACGTGAAAATCATACCTCTAAATTCATCTCAAAAATACTTATATAATATTGTAATTTTAGTATGTTTTATAAATATATTACAGTAGTAATAAGTGGTCAAAAGTTGTATTTTAGAGAGCGTGTCAATCTTCAAAATAACTTACTTTTGTGAAGAGAGGGAGTACCTTTTTTTCTCCTTATTTCCAGTAGTATCGGCACACTACAAAGTGCTGTGAGGTTTTCCAAGTGTTGATATTTTGACGGTCGGCCTGAAAAAATCACTAAAATATTCCCTCTAGTCACAACAGCACGTCATTATAGACATCAAAATAGTCTCCAAAATATAATTTTGACAACACTAATTTCTATAGCAATATATTTATACTAAAATTATATTATTACGAATTTTTCAAGACAAATTCATAAATACGATTTCATGTATCTACTCTAAATATTTAAAAGATATATATAATCAAATTTTCAAAAATTTGACTATATATTACCTAAAATAACATGGCTTTGTGATAGGAGAGAGTAACAAGTTGCTTGCACACGTGCACCCAAAATGTAAGCCAAGCCAAGCCAAGCCAGCTCCTCTCCAACTGGCCTTATCGTCGATGTAAAGTGCTGGCCGGCCGGCCCCCTCTCTTAAGCTTAATCTTAATCGATCCTAATCTTGAACTTAGTCTTATTAATTTATGTTGATATTTTAGTATCTATTTTACATATGATTATTTGGATTCGGAGGAACTCTCAAAGACCTGGCTACAGTCACACAAAGAAAAAACACATAGATTTTATATATGTTTGGGTTATCTCCTGGAAGAATAACAACCCTACTCCTGTGTGGTTATTGCTTAATAAATTTGTCTATATTTTAGTATCGATCTTACGTATGATTTCTTAGATTCCGAAGACCTCTCACTACGACATGGCTACGATCATATAGAGAAAAGATACATAGATTTTTATATAGATTCGGACCTTCTACTAGGAGAGTAACAACTCTACTCCCGTGTGACTATTGCTCAATGAACTGATTACAATTGAGAGAGTAATGTAAAATGTCTTACTCTACTCCTATTCTCCCTCGGATCTGTTCGATCCTCCCTCTGATTACAAGATGTATAATAATATAATAATATCATTTACAGATAAATAACAATTTAAAAGTTGTTATATTCTCGTCAATCTTCATTAGCGCAGAAACAAGTATGGAGAGATAAGCTGCGTACCCTTGGACGCCGACTACGGTGGTTGACGCGTACGAGAAGAGCTTGATGCATGGTTGCTTCACATTTCAAGCTACAAATGCTTTGTCCAACCACGATTGGTCCAACTAAACTAAATCGGTACACATAATTATACATACACAAGTACCTATCTTTTTGTACTTAACTTTATATACTACTTGATATAGTTTGATTAGTCAATCGATCCTGTCCAGGTACACGCTATCGTGCAAGGCTCTAATCATCTGGGCTACATGTGCTAAACTACAAGGCCACCATAATCATGGACCGATTAGTCTAATGATTAAGCAGCTTTTGGGGATGGGGTCTAATTAGGTCCTGCTCAATATAGCTTAAGTTTATTGGCTTAAGCTTATTTTTGCACTATTCATAATTTCGTTTTTTTTTGAATTTTTTACTTTTTTTTGAGATTTTTTGTCGGTTCTTTTTTTCTTGTATTCGTTTGCGTTGTCTGTGATGGGCTAGCATATTTTTTGTATTTTTTAATTTTTTTAAATTTAATTATGTCAAATAAGCCTCTCTCAGCTACAGTGTTTTTTTCAGCCAGTTGCAGTGCTGTTGGTGATCAATTCGGGTTTTTTTTTTTTTACTTTCGTTGGTGTTTTTGGAGCGGTGGAGGGACGGTGGTAGGTTAGGTACTGTACAACAAAGGTTTTACATTACAGTTACAAAAATGCTGGCAGGCAACGCAACAACCGCATGATGGCGATCAGTGGTGGGTTGGGGTGTTTCAAACTGCCCCATCCTGAGTTCGATCCTTGGACCGAACGAAGTATTTTCGATTTATTTCTTCGGGTTAGGTCCCCAGAAAGGACTGTTGGTGTTAGAGTAGTGGGAGCTTCGATCATGTATCCCGAAACCAAAAATAAGGTTTCATCCTTCGGTCCATAATAGAGGATCACACCACATTCTTTGAGAAATAGTATAGTATCATCGGTGACAAGGTATCATCAGGTGTGATGGTGAAGATGGGTTCTGTCGTCTCTCGCTGTATTATCCGATGCTACGACGAAGGTGTACATGAGGACTCAAAGAGTGTGGGACACGGTCATAAACGACAACATCGATGAGCGCAAGGATCAGATAGTATTGGTGGCCATCTATCAGTGCATCTTAAAGGAGATCTTCTTGTCGTCCTAACGCGAGTCCGTAGAGATGAGTCCGGAACGTTAAGAAATTGTTTTCGTCGTCCTGATGGACCCATAACAATTGAATTGAGTTCCTACATGCAACTATGTAAGTACGTATGTTAGTAGAAGAGTAGCCTATTATATTAAGGAGCATTGTAACTAATTTTGTAAGAAGAGTAAGAGTAAGAGAATAGCGAAATTCAGAAAACTCGACTACGCAGTTGCGGCCAGGCAAATTCTCTCGTATTCTCTTCATTTTATTTGCTATGTATGAGTTTTCTCCTGATGCAAAGCCAACAGGGAGAGTACACGTATGTGTGGTTGTGTTCAATAATCAAAGCGCGTGCTCGCACTCTATGAGGTGTAGACACCCGCTCTAGTTAGGATAATTCATCTTGGCTTTTTTTTATGGCTTTTGGTTTTGTCTTATGAATAATAATAGCTTTTGACTGTTCGCGAGAGAGACTACGGAGAGATAAAAACTCGCGTACGATTTTGGCCGATATAAGTGAAGTGGTTACAATGTGTACTACAATCGATTAGTACGCACTGTGTTACAAAACACTTCGTTTAGAAGTTAGGTACCGTAGAAAAACGATTTTTAAAAGTCACTATGCATGCGGCCCCGCTCGGTTGGGCTGAAAAGTTGTGGCTTATGGCTGAAATTGCATTGTAGCGGCTGCAATTTCACTGTAGCTGAAGGTGGCTTATTTGACGTAATTAAATTTAAAAAAAATTTAAAAATAGAAAAAAATATGCTAGATCATCTCGGACAACGCAAACAAATATGTGGAAAAAATCGACAAAAAAACTAAAAAAAGCCAAAAGTTCATAAAAAGACGAAATTTATGAATAGTGAAAAATAAGCCAGAAGCTGAAGCCGAAACGAGCGGGCACGGTAGAGACACTCCCTTCATCCCTTGTATATGAGTTAAGGCATACATACGGGATGTGTATGAGAACGTGCGCGCCTCCATCCCTGTGCTCTAAAAAACCAACCGCACAATGGTGGCTAGCTCCCGCTCGTTTCGGCTTCAGCTTCTGACTTCTGGTTTATTTTCACCATTCCTAAATTTCGTCTTTTTTTTGAACTTTTGACTTTTTTGAGCTTTTTTGCCGGTTCTTTTTTTCTCGTATTCGTTTTCGTTGTCCGTGATGAGCTAATATATTTTTTCTATTTTTATTTTTTTAAATTTAATTACGCCAAATAAACCACATTTAGCTACAGTGAAATTTCAGCAGTTACAGTGCAATTTCAGCCATAAACCACAGCTTTACAGTGCAATTGTCGAGCGCATTGTTGTTCTCTTCTTAAATAATTAATCTTTCCTTAATTGTTTTGGACCTTGTGTTGGACGTACGCGTAGAAGAGCATCGAGCAGTGACACTCGGCGCTACACGTATGTATTTGTGTACTGGCAGGTCTTATTTATACATGTACTTTTGCGCCGGACAGTGATTAATTTGGAGTATAAGTATAGTTATATATCTGTGTGTATTATTGAGCTTATTCTTGTCTATAACGTGCCACGATTTGTATATTTGCAGCCACAACCGCCACCTACTTCGTTAAGTTGTGCGTGATGATACTTCGTGGACTCTTCCTTTGGTACTAGTGTGTACGTGCAAGCATAAAAAGTGGTTCAGGCGGTGACACTTGAGTTATATATATATATATATATATATATATATATATATATATATATATATATATATATATATATATATATATATATATATATATATATAAGCCTCTTTTCACACCGGTGTAGTTACACCCTATATCGTATCTCGCATAACGGAGGGCATGTACGTGTAGTATACAAGTATTTAAGACCATCTAGGTGGTATGAACAATTTTTCAGAAGTGGTATGTATATTTTTTTCGACATACTTCTTTTTATACACGTATATAAGGGTATTTACAAAATACGCTAAAAAATATGAACTCCTTTACAAGTTTTTCGTGTGGTTCACATTGGAGTATCTTATAATTAGTATACAAATGTACCTAAAGTAATAAAGGAGTATTTCAAGTTTGTTTAAGTGGTATATTAGAGGTGGGTGTAACTACACCCGTGTAGAATGTATTTTTCCTATATATATATATATATATATATATATATATATATATATATATATATATATATATATATATATATATTCTATATAACACCTTAAATTTTGCTTAACAGTCTGCCCAACACCTCAAAGTATAAAACTAGATATTTAACCATTCAAACTTTACGGTTCAGTTCAAATAACACTCTGACTTGGTTTCACATAGTGGTATTATTCGCGTGGCACGATGAGTGGGCTGTTTTGCCACGTAAGATGACACGCTGGTCAAGTTGAGTGAATGACATGTGGGGCCCACAAGGGTTTCTCTCCCACCGAGCTTCTAGTCGTGCTTCTATGACCACTGGTCCTTGCCTCTCTATTTCAATTTGGGAGAGAAGATCCTGTGTGCCCCACCTGTTATTCATCTAAACTTGACTAACATGTTATCCTATGTGATAAAACCATCCACTCATCGTGTCACGCGTGCAATACGACCATCTGAAACCACTAAGGGTGTTATTTGAATTGGATTGTAAAGTTCGAGGGGGTCAAATATCCGGTTTCATTGTTCATGGTACTGGACGGATTTTCAAGCAAAGTTTGAGGTGTTATATGGACTTTTTTCCATTATATAATGATGATTATGGCTATGATATTTCAAAAACAAATTATGTAGTGGTTATATGTATATATTTCCTTCTCCATTCTTGTATTAGTTTTGTCTAGCTAGAACCATAGTTAATTAATTATATGGGTGAGTTGATTTTGGAGATTTTCTACGTACAATATGCTGATATGGAATCGTTTTCTATCTACATCACGTACGCGCAATCCCCATCACATTATTCATTGATGCCATTTTCTTTTTCTTTTTCTTTTTCGGTGGGGCTGATTGCGCAAATAAGTACACATACTTGCCCATGATGTGTGTGTACAAACAAATCAATATAGAAACTGTAGCTCTCATGAATGATTCATACACCCTAGGTCCTGTCGCTCTAACGCTGACCATCGCCCTCATCATTAATCGGGCACCGATATTTGTACACAATTCGGTGGTCTTTTAGTACCAGCAGTGGCATTATCTTATTTGCCATTATCTTTGTGCTCTCCATGTCCCCTCCCACTAATCGAGGAGGAAAAAGACGATGTAATATGTATTTTTTTTGGTAGAATGTTATGGAGCTCCAAAACGATATAAAGCGTTTTTTTTATTTAAGCATTTTTTTAAAAAGACGATGTAATATATATATATATATATAACTATATAAAAAAATCCATTTGATTGGCCCTCTGACTTACCTACATGGCTACATCTAAAAGGCCTGTTTTTTCCTTTTTGCTTGATCTTTTGGTGGTTAGGGTGTCAAAAGATGTCAAGCTCCTGTCCGGGAAATGAGACAGGCAGTTGAGCAGACAGACAGAGGGCTTCGAGAGGAGGTAATAATTATACTTGAATTGAATGGCACTGCCAGGATGCTGAAGGGGCAGCACTGGGTGCTGGCCAGCTGTTACAACTACAACCAGTGCTGGCTGACAGTTACGGCCCGCTTCAATCGCTTGATATAAATTGAAGTGAAACAAATTGTTGTGGACTTGATGAACAATATATAACATTGAGGGAAGGAGCTACTAATGGGCCGGGCTAAACTTGGCTCTTCAGTGGCCCAACATGCTGACACGAATGATAAAAGGCTGAGCAAAGAAACGAAACCAAATGGGCCGATGCACCGAAAGGAAGCAAGAGCATTTCTTTTCATATATTTAGAAGAGCACATGAATTGTGATTGATGTGGTGCTCACCATCTCCAAAATGAAGAAAGGGAAATCTTAGTGGATCGAGGTGTTTCAATTTAATTCGTGGAGCCAGTCCAATTCATTTGGGCTAACCTCAATGTGGGCCAGGGGAGACCGACAAATTTCCGAACAGCACAGTAAAAAGATATCGTGCCATTATGGTTTATTTTCTTGTGGCCAATTTACTTTCAAGCAATTTACATTAAAAGAATTAATTTAATTGAAATGTTTAGAAATGACTATTCACCCCCCTCTAGTCGGCCTCCTCGATCTTACAAGTGGTATCAGAATTTGGTCTCTCATTTATTAGGCTTCACCGCTTAGAGAGTAAAAGGATGGCGACTAGAGGTATAGTGCACCTAGATGAAGCACCTCTATTTGATGGCACCAATTATGATAATTGAAAAATCTGCATGATTTGTTATTTTAAGGCCATGAGCCCAAAAATATGGCGAATTGTAGATGTGGACTTTTCTTCTCCAATAGATCCTCTTACTCCAATAATTGAGGAAGAAAAATGCTAACATCTCGACGCTCAAGCAACTAACACTTTATTTAGTACTTTGAGTGTAGATGTGTTCACCAAAATATACAATCTTGAGAGCGCTTATGATATGTGGACGAAACTTCAAGCCAAATATAAAATGTCCACATTAACCGATGAAGATTGCTTAAGAGTGGATGTCAGTAGAAGAATCCTCAACCTCTACCTCCGACGATAAAGAATTCACTATTCCCTCCACATCAACTTGATGCTTTATCGTTAAGGGTGAAGCTAATGGTAACTTTAATGCAACTGATAGTAGGTATTAAAATATTTCAAATTTATAGAAATGGTGGTAATTTTGAAGTTAGGATGATAATTTTTGAAAACTATAAAGATAACTTAGGGTTCGAATGATGGTAATTCCTAAACTTTTCTCATATTCGTAAATGATGGTAATTTTAAACTTATGTCGGTGATTTATTAAATTATCGATGGTAACTTAGGGTCTAGCTGATGGTAATTTATATGAATTTTGTTTGGTAGTTTCTTAAAAATCCAGATGATAACTTTTATTTTTTAGTTGTAATTTTGAATTTCTTGAGTTACATGATATAATTTAGTGCTAAATGTTATAAATAGAAACCAATATTTGTAAGATTATTCCATAAAATAAAAGAAAAAAGTGAATGCTCTATAAGATTAAGGAGCACCTAGGTGCTCTATAGTCAATCCAAAAACTATAAGCCAAACGACATGAGTCATAGCCAATAGTACCTAGCGCGTCTATGTAAAATTCGTGCTTAACGTCCTGCTCATTTGAGTTTCTGCTTCTAGTTTATTAATTGTTGTCTTTTTTTTTGCTATTCTCGGGGTTTTTGACCTTTTTCTTATTTTTTGTATTATTCGTGATGATATAATTTTTTTTATTTTTTAAATTTAATTACGTTAAAAAACTATCATACCTACAATATATTTTCAGCTACTACAGTATAAAAAATATAAGTCTAAACTTTTAAGTCTAAATAAAGACCACTTAAAACCCTAGCGTTTCATCGTGGCATTCGAGTGCCGTATCAGCTACGCTGCAATACCGTTGGACTAGACGAGACGTCGAGACCAATCGATCTCAACAGGAAGGCTCTGGATGGCTGTTTCGCATTCGAGCGCCGTGTCAGTTGGGCTGCCTTCACGACCGGATCGGCTCTTCCGTACTCCAACATTTCCACCGCGGAGACGTGAGCACCTACACGGATCATCCATGCAGAGAATCAGAATCTGACTAGCTCAGCTCGTGTTCCCGTCTCCACAAAGCAATCATCTCATCGCATATCCCATCCCACAAAGCAAAGCAAATCCGCTGCTAACACACCTGCACTAGGCACTGTGCCTGTCCACCTCGCTTTTCTTCTCCCCGGACAAGCGATAAATCACTCACAAAGAGGCGAGGAATGGAGAAGGGCCTCCTCCGGTCGGTGTCGAGGTCGACGCACTAATTTTGGCGGTCCGGTCTCCCATGGAGGAGATCGAAAGGGACAGGCACTGCTAAGGGTCAGAGATAGACGGAGGACGAGAGAGAGATTGGCGGAAGGATGGATGAGACTAGGGAGGAGGACGAAATGGAGCGGGCGACGTAGAAGAGGAGGCGGGGCGCGCAATGGATCGTCCACAGGCCAGACCTTTCCGTCTTTGCCGCCGCCGCCGTGGTCTTCTTCTTCTTCCCTGAGGTAACTCCTCCGTTCATGCTCTTCTCTATACGGTGCGTGTTCCATTCCTTTTACTGCTTTGAAACATGCATCTTGCTCTACAAATTTGGATCTTTTGGAGTGGGAAGGAACCAGGCTTGGTTTGGTTAGATTTTATTCCAATTCGTGAAGGGAAGCGAGCAGAGTCGCAGGGTGGCGGCGTGGTGGGGTGGCCTCCTCTCTTTGGCTATGTTCTTTAGGCGTAGCCCGTTGTTTCGCTCAAGAAAAGAATAGGAGAGTTGGGTTGCGGAGAGAGATGCTGTTGTGATCTGAGGTGCTATTTCCTTTCGATTTGGGCAAGAGGGGCTTGTTATCTTGCTTGCGTTGCTGAAGTGCAAGTCGTATTTGGTATGGCCGCGTTGGGCATAGAGATCACCGTGTGTAAGGTTGGCTTGCTGTGGTCTCTCTCTCATGTCTGGAATCACTTAGGATTCTCCGGTGAGATTGGTGTGCCCATAATTGTTGCTGGCTCTGGCGCACGTTGTTCTCTCGGATCTTTGCTTGTTGGAGTCATCTCATAGCAGGTCATTTGCCTTAGTGTATATCAATTCATGGCAGAGTGCTCAGTCTTATGCTATCTTTATAGATGTTTAAATGACAAGCCAATTGCGTTACAAGTCAAATTTAGAAGAGAACATGTGTAGCTCTGACTTATCTCATCATCCTCCTTCCTAAATTGACAGTGTTGATAATATGTAGTTTTTTTATAGCACTTTCTTCTTCTTGTCTGCTTATTTTCTGCCCTCTCTTGAATAACGCAGATTACATCCAGCTTCCGACGTTTGCCACACTGCCCAGGAAGAGAGAGTGTTCGGAGCACTCTCCTAGGCTTCTTAGAGACTCACTCATTTCTTCTTTTGTCATAGACACCAGACCTTCACATGGCCAGAAACATGCCTAATGCCCCTGTAACTAGACGAAAAATTGTGCCTTTCAAGTTCCTGATACCCTTTGTTCTGGCTCTTTCGGTGGCCGTTATTGCCGTCACACATTACTTCCAAAGCATATCCTACCTTCTGCGGCCGCTGTGGGACACGCCACCAAAGCCATTCATCCGTATCCCACACTACTACGCCCCTAATATCTCCATGCCCCAGCTGTGTCAGCTCCATGGCTGGGGTATCCGCCCCTCCCCTCGACATGTCTTTGATGCTGTCCTCTTCAATAACGAACTTGATATTCTGGAAATCCGCTACCGCGAGCTCCTTCCATATGTTGACAAGTTTGTCATCCTTGAGGCCAATGCCACCTTTACGGGCATCCCGAAGTCACTCTCCTTCTTCGAAAACCTCAACCGTTTTGCATTTGCTGGTTCCAAGATTGTCTATGACATGCTTCCTATCAGAGATCTGGATCCCGATTCTCGTCGACAGCCCTTCCGCGTAGAGGCCAGTCACCGTCGTGCACTTAATACCCTTCTCCGAAGATCAGGCATTGCTCTGGGTGATGTCTTGATCATGGCTGATGCTGATGAGATCCCTAGTCCTGAGACGGTGCAGTTGCTCAAGTGGTGTGATGGAATACCGCAAGTCATGCATCTTGAGCTGAAGAACTATATGTACTCCTTTGAATTTCCTGTAGATTACAACAGCTGGAGAGCGACAGCACATCTGTTCACTGAGCGTACAATGTATCGCCACTCCCTTCAGAGCAACCTAATTCTGGCTGATTCGGGCTGGCATTGCAGCTTCTGCTTTAGGCAGATCAAGGATTTTGCTTTTAAGATGAAGGCATATAGCCACGCGGACCGGGTGAAACGGCAAAGCTTCCTAAATCCAGACAGAATCCAGAGGATCATATGCAATGGGGAAGACCTGTTTGACATGCTACCTGAAGAGTACACATTTAAGGATCTCTTACAGAAGATGGGGCCGATACCGAAGTCAGCATCTGCTGTTCATTTGCCTTCCTATTTGATCAAGAATGCAGACAAGTTCAGATTCTTACTTCCTGGTGGATGCTTGAGATAAGGCTAAATCAGGAGGCGTTTTGTACTTTGCTAGCCAACAGTATTACTTTTAGATGCAATACTGTTGGAGATCGTTTGTACATTGTGCATTGTGCAACGAGCTGTACCATCTGTTGCGCATTGTGCAACGAGCTTTAATTGGCAAGATCTAAGATGTCTATATTCTTATTTAATTATAAATCAATGGGCCAGAACTACCTTTATTATTTTAGAGAACATGCAAAAGATTTGCACGTCGTTGCATTAAAAAGAGGAAGAAACAATTCTACTCACTAGAAAGACTAGTGACTTCGCGCCCGCTTGGCACCAAGTCGATAATTCTTGTAGCAGCTTGGCCAAGAAAGGTGATGTCCACCTTAAAGTTGTCAATGTTGTAAATATTACGGTATAAGCATGCATTTATATTTAATTTTAACATATTTGATAAAGACACAAACATGATATAAAAGACATAGAAATGACTTAAACAATATATAAACATATGAACTTTTAAGTTATTGAAATAGAAACATATGCCCAACATATATATCATGAGAGTTCAAAATCAGCATATCCTTATGTAAACAATGTATGTTATTTCAACTGAATGCTGATATCAACATAACATGTACGACCAAAATCAATATGTTATTAAGATTTTTATTGATATATTTTGTTCTCAGAAGGCTAGTTGCACAATATTTAATCTTGGCCATCTCCGCCATGACAAATCTAATCTTGATTATATATGACAGTTGCATATTAGATCTTGAGCTCTAAATCAAGCTTTACTATTGAAGAAAACTATCAGATCAGAACCAAATATGCTGGACAGAATGAAGGGATGATATAATCAATCTAACATTCAACTAACATGAATATTATTGATCATAACAGAATTCGGCTACTGCAAGAACAACTGAAATTTACCACTGAACTGAGGCAGCATCAAGCAAAGTCTAGCACATGTAATGATCAGAGTATACACAACAGAAAAGCTAGCCAAAGCCCAAGATCAATCTACCATCACATTCATATATAATCTTAGGAATATGTCATTTCATCACAAAGCAAGTGAACCTAGTCTTTGCAATTTCCAATCAATGATATCACACAAATATCAGAAATATATCTCAAAACTGCAAACAGTCGGCGCACAAGACCGACAAGTACTCCGACCGAGAGTACCCGTGAACACCACGTTCAACCACAGTGTAACACCCCGCCCATCCTCTGGGCCAGAATGCTACCACCAATGCAAATTTCTACCTTCAATTACCAGAAAATCCACACTAAAATATTTAGATAGCAGCGAAAAGATACAACATAGTTCTTCGTTTAGCCCATACTCTAGCAGCCTAGCAGAGACTAGCATAGACTGACAAAAGGTGGTACAAAAAGTGATGTTGGTTCGTGAAGAACATTCATGTGCTATTCCCGCCCATGCATGTCGTCCTCGACGGTCACCTAAAAACAACAGCAAAGCAAGGGTGAGTCAAAAGACTCAGCAAGCACAAGCAAAACAGAAAATAACAGGTTTACGAGTCAGACTAGCACCATCACAGTTTCATTACCACTAATTTCCATCTAATCTCAAATTCTCATCAACCAATCGTGATGCATATGCACATGCACTTCTTTCTTTTCTCTTTAGTCTATACTGGGTATAGCGAGCGAGCACCGTCGATGCTCACCTGTGCCCGCCATGTTTCCATGCGGGGATCTCAAGCCCGTCCTTTTCATACGGGGACCACAATAGCCGTAATTTTCATACGGGACCTCATTCTCCACTCCGTGGAGTGTCCACACAAAGCGGACCAACACTATCTCTTTTCATGACATGCATGCAATGCAGTTTCTCCATTTATGCATATCAACATGTCATGTCATAAAGATTCATCGTTCATCATTTCTCATCATGCATCCAGAAATAATTAACTTACCATAACATGATAAGCAATGCATCATCATTCATCTAACAGAAACCACATTACTGGAATTTACCGTTTTACCATGCACTTGCCTGGTTAACCAAATGGAGCGAAGCGACGTGCAGACGACGTCGACTCAGGATCTTCAC
The DNA here is from genome assembly GCA_036346245.1 of Bonia amplexicaulis. Classification (NCBI taxonomy): domain Eukaryota; kingdom Viridiplantae; phylum Streptophyta; class Magnoliopsida; order Poales; family Poaceae; genus Bonia; species Bonia amplexicaulis. Next base: position 7,984,243 of record CM070743.1, on the reverse strand, counting down.
CTGGACAAGCAATTAATCCGACTTAACGCATCAAATCAAAAACCAAGACTTAAAGCGGACAACGACGATCCTACGCGTCTGACCCGACTCGGGCAAAATACCCGGGATTAAGGACCCGTCGCGCAGGTACCAATCCCATTTTCTTTTCTTTTCTTTTTCTCCTCCTTTCTTTTCTTTCTCTTTCTCTTTTCTTTTCTTTCTTTTGGCCGAACCGGCCTTATCCCCTCCTCCTTCTCCTCATTTCTCTCTCCCCTCCATTCTATTCGGCCGAACGGCCTCTCCTCCTCCTCCTCTGCTCGGGCGGCACAGCGCACGGCCCGGCCTGATGTGGCCGGCCCTCCCTCCGCCCGCCTTCTCCTCCCCCTCTCTCTCTCTCGCGACAACATCCAGGCGGTTCTCGGGTGGCGGCGACGGCACACAGCGAAAGCGAGCCTCACAGCCCTCGGGCTCACCGCGGCCGCCTCCCCGCCGCCTTCTTCTTCGCCTCGCCTCCGGATCCGCCGGCCCGGACCGGATCCGCCGCCTCTCTTCTGCGCGCGCGGCGGTGGGGATGGCGCGCCGCCCGTCGGCACGGCGGCCGGCCGCCCCTGCTCCCGCCATGGCCCCTGCGCCTCCTCCCTCGATCGCCGCGCCTCCGCCTCGTCGGCCACGGCTTCTGACCGTGACCAACTCTAACAGGCGAGGCACCCCTTTTCTATTTTTGCTTGCTTTTGTTGTGCTATGGGATTGAGGGAGGGTAAGGCTTACTGGAGTCGGCTTGCAAGATTTGTGGACGGTGAAGAGGACGGCTGTGTTGTGGATCGGTTGGCCCCCCTCTCTTGCCGTCGTGGTTGGCTTGGCGTGAGTTCGGCGGTCGCCGGCGTCCTCTGTTGATGTCGGTGCCGTCCTCACTTCCTGGCCCTTCCGAGCTTCTTAGGGCCTCCCCTCACCTTGCTCTCCTCCGGCTCCCTCTTCCTCACTCCCTCTGCACGGTGTGGATACCTTGGGATATTTGTCTTGGGTGGTGCTTGGCAGCAGGGTAGGGGTGGCAAGCATGCAGCGTGCTGCGGCTTGGGATAGTCGGCGGACGGGAAAGAAAAAAAGCAGTGGTTGGTCGTCCACTTTGCTCTCACCGCGAAAGTCCCTTTATGCCCTTCCCTTTAGCCTTGGTGGTTATGCCCCTAAGGGCTAATTGGTCCAACTACACTGCACTACTACTCTTTGCAATTTAGTGGTATTACATTCTACCCCTTAATGCATTCGGCCCGACTTACGGCGCCTGTTAATCCGTGCGTAAAAACATAATAAAACAAACTACACATAACATAACATTAACTCGTACCCCTGGAGAACAAGTCCGGTAGTTCTCGCATGCGAGATTCCAACTCCATGTCGCTTCGCTCGGTCGATGTGCCCAAAGCACTTTAACATACTTTATCGCTTTATGCCTCAACACCTTCTCGATTCCTCCGAATCCGAATCGGCGAGATTCAAGGTGAGGTCTTGCTTTATGGACACCGGTTCCAACACAACCTCATGCTCTGGATCTCGCAAGTACTTCCTCAACATCGAAACATGGAACACATTATGCACCCCTCGCATGGACTCAGGGAGGTCCAAGCGATATGCCAACTTTCCAATTCGTGCCAAAATCGGAAATGGCCCAATGTACCTCGGGCTAAGCTTCCCTTTGGTACCAAATCGCACTATGCCTTTAGTAGGAGATACTCTCAGGAGCACACGATCCCCCACTTCGAACTCTAGCTCTCGCCTCCTGACATCGGCGTAGCTCTTACGCCTACTACGGCGCCTAGCGGTTCTGTCTAATTTCCGCTACACGTTCCACCGCTTTTGGACCCAATCCGGGCCTAGAACGGACTTCTCGCCTGACATCCCAACACGTTGGCGATCTACACTTTCGTCCATCTGAGAACCTCGAATGGCGCTGCCGAACACCGGAGTGGTAGGCATTGTTATAGGCAAACTCGCAAGTGCCAAATGATCCTCCCGCTACCCTCCAGACAAAACACGGACCTTAACATGTCCTCCGATTATACGAATGGTGCGTTCGGACCGTCCATCCGTCTGCGGGTGGAAGCGATCTTGAACGGAGTTTCGTGCCAGGCGCCTGCAAGCTCTCCCAAAACTTGAGACAAACTTAGCGTCTCGTCCAAACTATCGACTTGGGAACACCATGCAATCTCACAATTTCTCGCACATAGATGGGCGCTAACTCACTTGCCGAGTTCGTTGTGCGAATGGGGATGAAGTGCGCGGACTTACTGAATCGGTCCACCACTACCCAAATTGCATCCTTACCTCGCTGGGTACGAGGTAGGCCGACTACGAAATCCATGGTGATATCATCCCATGGCCATCGAGGAACCTCCAAAGGCTGCAGTAGCCCAGCGGGACGCTTATGCTCAGCCTTTACTTGCTGGCAAACCCCGCAAGATGCCACATACTTGGCGATATCCACTTTCATCCTCTTCCACCAGAAGCTCTTCTTAAGATCACGGTACATCTTGGTCTCACCGGATGCACCGTGTACGGGGTTCGATGAGCTTCTCTCAAAATATCATTCTTGACTTGAGCATTTTGCGGCACGCACAGGCGTCCTTTAAACCGCAATGCGCCTGACTCATCAAGGCTGAAATCCCGGTTTTCCTTCATCAAGTCGCTTCCTCACTTGTTGAAGCAACCGATCATCTTTGTTGCCTCCTTTACTCGCTTTGGAATTGCGATTCCAAAGAAGAATCGCATCTCGACTGTCTTTGTACAAAGAAAACAATTGAAATTCCCATCCGCTCAAAGTCGACAACGAGACGACCTAGAGCGAGGGTGTCATCTTGCGACTAAGGGCATCGGCAACCACATTTGCCTTGCGGATGGTATCAAGAGTGAGATCATAGTCTTTGATAAGCTCCAACCACCTTCGTTGTCTCAAATTCAACTCCTTCTGAGTGAAAATGTATTTGAGACTTTTGTGGTCGATGAAGATGTCACAAGATTCCCCATACAAGTAATGCCTCCAAATTTTAGAGCAAAACCATCTGCGGCAAGCTCTAAATCGTGAGTAGGGTAGTTCGCTCATGTTTCTTCAATGTCATGAGGCATACGCGATCACTTTGTTATCTTGCATGAGCACACAACCTAGACCCACTTGAGATGCATCCGAGTAGACCGTGAAACGCCTCCACAGCTCGGGAAGTGTGAGAACAGGAGGCGGTTACTAACTTCTCTTCGTAGTATTAAAGCGTGCTCACATTCATCGGTCCACTGGAATTTCACATTCTTCCGTGTGAGCTGAGACATTGGCTTGGCAATAATGGAGAAATCTTTCACGAAGCGCCTTACCGTAATAACTAGCTAGGCCAAGAAAACTCCTCACTTCTTTAACATTAGATGGCCTCTTCCAATCCATGACGGTGGAAATCTTGCTTGGATCTCACCAAATGCCTTCTGGTTAATTACATGACCCGAAAGCTCACTTGTAAATCGAACTCGCACTTCTTGACTTGGCAAAGAATTGATTATTCCTCGAGTCTCAAGCACGAGCCTCAGATGCTTCTCATGCTCTTCATTCGTCTTGGAATAAATCAGGATATCATCGATGAACACCACTACAAAGTCATCCAGGTACTTGTGTAGCATAACGTTCATCGTTTCCATGAAAATGCTAGGGCATTAGTCACCCAAAGGACATAATCAGAACTCATAGTGCCCATATCTTGTGGAGAAAGTCGTCTTCTCAATGTCTTGCTCCCGCACTCGGATCGATTATACCCGGCATCAGATCAATTTTGAGAACACCTTGGCTCCTTTCGGTTGATCAAACAAGTCTTCGATGCGAGGCAAAGGGTATTTATTCTTGATGGTCACTTGATTTGAAACACGGTAATCTATACACATACGCCAACTCCCGTCCTTTTTCTCAGTGAATAGGACAGGGGCTCCCCAAGGTGACACACTACGACGAATCAAGCCCTTGGACAACAACTCATCCAGTTGCTTCTTCAACTCCTCTTGCAAGGTTCGTGCCAAACGATAGGGAGACGTAGAGATAGGTCTTGTACCAGGAACAAGATCAATTCTGAACTCCACATCTCGCTTGGGTGGCATACCCGGAAGCTCTTCAGGAAACACATCGGGAAACTCACGCACCACAGGAATATCCTCAATATGCAAAGATGCACTTGGCTTCTCCGCAATTGCTAGAAGTAACCCAGACTTCAATGTTCGTCGACCAGGGAATAAGCTGGCCAACACAAGGAGGGAACACGTGGGTGCATTCCCTTGAAAGATTATCTCCTTCCCTGAAGATGCTTGCAAGGTAACTGTCCTCCAGAAGCAGGAAATCACGGCTTGGTAGCGATGCAGCCAGTCCATGCCAAGGATAACATCGAAAGGTTTCAACTGAATAACCATAAGGTTGGCAATAAATTCCTCACCATCTATTGCAACCACACAGCCAGGGCATACTGTGGAGCTAGCAAGGATACCCCTTGGGGTACTAACCACAACCGATTGGGAAATTTCTTTGAACACTCGACTTGGCCTTCCTAGCAAACTCCCAGACACAAAAGAATAGGTAGCACCGAGTCAAAAGAACAAGGGCTTCACATGAGTCCACTAGCAAGGTACTGTCACCACGTCGGTCGACTGCGGACTCGGCGGACGATGGAGTAGACTCGGGTGGTGTCGAGCGGCGAGCCCCGACGCTCTGTGTGGCGACAACGGATTGGGCGGTGTAGCATACTTGGAGTGAAGGAGTTCTGCAGGATGCCGATAATACCCGCGGTGGAGCCGGAGAGTGGAGGCTGCGGCACGGGCGCACCGCCATCATCTGGACCGACCCCGAGGTGTAGTATTTGATGAAGATGAAGATCTGGCTCCCACTTGATGATGCTAGCGAGATTCGACGACAAACCAACATTTTGTGGCCGCTTGGCACAATGCCGATTCAGTCCGGGAACACTCGGCGTGGTGTCCATCGCCGCGCTTGAAGCAGATCATGCCTTGCCACGGGACAGGGCGCAAGGTCGAGGTCATGATGAAGAACGAGGTGTCAAGAAGACGACCTCAAGTCTTGAACTTGATGATTGTGGGGACGCCGCCCCACTTGGACTTCTTTGGAGCGGGCGGCGGGATGATCCACCTCCTTGATGAAGCTCCTTTTCGGTCACCACCGAGCGCTCGGCCACCGTGAGGGTTGTAGCCCTTTAGTGAGCCGCATCTCCAACTCCATCCCTCGCTGCTCCACGACGGACCTAAAATCACGCGTGCAAGAGCTCCCATGATATCCGGAACTCGGAGTTGAGCCCTCGGCGGAACCTTTTGGCCTTCTCAAGGTCATTGGTGCATACCGTTGGTGCAAGCGGATTAGATTATTGAATCCGTCAGATTCACCTACGGTCATCTTTCCCTGCACAAAAGTCGACAGGGCGACCTCCATACTCTCCACAAAAGAATCTGGGTAATACTTCGCCTTGAACTGCTCGGCAAAGACTTCCTGTGGCGGGACCACAGGCGGGGTCCCGCGAAAGAACCCTTCCCACCGGATGTCCGCTCGACCCTTCAATTGAAAGCCACAAAGCGAGCTTTCAGCTGAGAACTCATCTCAAGGGCCTCGAACTGCCTCTCCATGTAGCGCAGCCAATCCGCACTGGTGGTGTGCCCGATCCATCGAAGCTATCTAGTCGCAAGGCCAACCACTCTCGAAGGCCCATCCTTGCCTCCGGTACGACCGGAGCAGCCGCAGGAGCAGCAGCAGGAGCAGCAGCAGCAGCGGCTGTCGGCTCTTGATGGCGAAGCGCACGGACCTCCTCTAAGAATTCCCTCAGCAAGGCTGAAGACCTTGCCGGGTCTCGGGCTACGGACTGCTCAGCGGAGGCAACCTCTGCATCAGGTGCCTCCTGCTGAGCCTCAAGCGGTGGCTCCGCTTGGGCACGACCACGGCCGCGACCTCCACGGCCACGCCCACGACCTCTTGCTCTCGGCATCTCTGTTCAAGACAGATAGCCAATCACACAACTAGCCCACGAACAATCATTTCGGCAAAGACAAATCAACATCAAAGCTAACGAAGCGTAAATGCAATGTAGGACCCATTCCCAACCTATGGTGCACCGGTGTCAATTTTTTTATTAGGCCTAAGTCAAATTTTAGTTGAATAATTAACCTAAACTGTCAAATTTCTTTACCACGGACCTAACGCCCGCTCTGATACCAACTGTAACACCCCGCCCATCCTCTGGGCCAGAATGCTACCACCAATGCAAATTTCTACCTTCAATTACCAGAAAATCCACACTAAAATATTTAGATAGCAAATGAAAAGATACAACATAGTTCTTCGTTTAGCCCATACTCTAGCGACCTAGCGAGACTAGCATAGACCGACAAAGGTGGTACAAAAGTGATGTTGGTTCGTGAAGAACATTCATGTGCTATTCCGCCCATGCATGTCGTCCTCGACGGTCACCTAAAACAACGACAAAGCAAGGGTGAGTCAAAGACTCGGCAAGCACAAGCAAAAGCAGAAAATAACAGTTTACGAGTCGACTAGCACCATCACGGTTTCATTACCACTCATTTCCATCTAATCTCAAATTCTCATCAACCAATCGTGATGCATATGCACATGCACTTCTTTCTTTTCTCTTTAGTCTATACCGGTTATAGCAGAGCGAGCACCGTCGATGCTCACCTAGGCCCGCCATGTTTCCATGCGGGGATCTCAAGCCCGTCCTTTTTCATACGGGGACCACAATAGCCCGTAATTTTCATACGGGGACCTCATTCTCCACTCCCGTGGAGTGTCCACACAAAGCGGACCAACACTATCTCTTTTCATGACATGCATGCAATGCGCTTTCTCCATTTATGCATATCAACATGTCATGTCATGACATTCATCGCTCATCATTTCTCATCATGCATCCGAAATAATTAACTTACCATAACATGATAAGCAATGCATCATCATTCATCTAATGAAACCACATTATCGAATTTACCGCTTTACCATGCACTTGCTCGGTTAACCAAATGGAGCGAAGCGACGTCATGCAACGACGCCGACTCGGGATCTTCACCGACAAGCAATTAATCCGACTTAACGCATCAAATCAAAACCAAGACTTAAAGCGGACAACGGCGATCCTACGCGTCGACCCGACTCGGGCAAAATACCCGGATTAAGGACCCGTCACGCAGTACCAATCCCATTTTCTTTTCTTTTCTTTTCTCCTCCTTTCTTTCTTTCTCTTTCTTTTCTTTTCTTTCTTTTGGCCGAACCGCCTTATCCCTCCTCCTTCTCCTCATTTCTCTCTCCTCCATTCTATTCTACCGAACGGCCTCCTCCTCCTCCTCCTCTGGGCGGCGGCGCGGCAGGCCCGGCCCGCCCGATGTGGCCGGCCCCCTCCCTCCGCCTTCTCCTCTCCCACCTCTCTCTCTCTCGCGACAACATCCAGTTCTCGGGGTGGCGGCGCGGCGGCTGCGGGCGAGCCCGGCTCACAGCCCTCGGGCTCACCGCGGGCCGCCTCCCTCGCCGCCCCTTCTTCGCCTCGCCTCGGATCCGCCGGCCCAGACCGGATCCGCCGCCTCTCTGCGCGTGCGGCGGTGGGGATGGGCGCGTCGCCCGGTCGGCACGGCCGCGCCGCCGCCCTGCCCGCCATGGCCCCTGCGCCTCCTCCCTCGCCGCCCGCGCCTCACGCCTCGTCGGCCACGGCTTACAGCCGGCCGACCAACTCCTAACAGGGCAGTGCACCCCCCTTTTCTCTATTTTTGCTTGCTTTTGTTGTGCTATGGGATTGAGGGAGGTAAGGCTTCTCGAGTCGGCTTGCAAGATTTGTGGACGGTGAAGAGGACTACTGTTGTGGATCGGTTGGCCCCTCTCTTGCCGCCGTGGTTGGCTTGGCGTGAGTTCGGCGATCGCCGCGTCCTCTGTTGATGTCGGTGCCGTCCTCACTTCACAGCCCTTCCGAGCTTCTTAGGGCCTCCCTCACCTTGCTCTCCTCGGCTCCCTCTTCCTCACTCCTCCGCACGTGTGGATACCTTGGGATATTTGTCTTGGGTGGTGCTTGGCAGCAGGGTAGGGGTGGCAAGCATGCAGCGTGCCACGGCTTGGGATAGCTGGCAGACGGGGAAAGAAAAAAAAGCAGTGGTGGTCATCCCTTCGCTCTCACCGCGAAAGTCCTTTATGCCCTTCCCTTTTAGCCTTGGTGGTTATGCCCCTAAGGGCTAATTGGTCCAACTACACTGCACTACTACTCTTTGCAATTTAGTGGTATTACACACAGATCTTCCCCTTTTCAACTTGGCAACACCGAGTTCAGCCCCCAATGAGAAAGCCCCAAAGTTTCTTCGTGAAAAATCTCAAGGAAAAGCCACAAGAAACCATACGGGCAAGCCTGGAAGAGGTGAATTGGCCTTGCACAGCCGGCGCGCCGGAGAAGACCATGGCGAATCGCTGCCCTAAAGCCCGAATTGAGACAAAGCCAAAAGATTTAGGAGATCAGAGAGGAGAAGAAAGTGAACTCACTGTTGTGGTGGAAAAGAAGATGATGCCACCTTTTAAAGGGAAAGCCGGGCGGAGGCCGGTGGGCTGCAGCCACGGCTGGCGCCGAAGCGCCTGCGTCGGTGGCGCCTCCGTCGCCGTCACCGCCAGATCCAATCGGCCAGGAGATGCAGTCTCCGGACGCTCCCCCGAACGGCGCAGCCGAAGGCTTCGGCCTTATCTCTTCTCTTGTCCCACCGACAGGTGGGGCCCTCCTCCTTTTTTTTTCTTTTCATCAAATTGGGAAATTACCAATTTACCCTTGAGAGTGAGTCCAACAGTCAAGACTCAAAGTGTTCTCGCCAGATCATCCAGAAAAAAGACTCAAGCATTGTGTTTTCGCCAGATCATCCAGAAAAAAAGAATAGCGACAAAGTAGGCATTTTCGTTGCTCCTTGGGTAGGCATTTTCGCAAAGTAGGCCACAAATCAAGTAGACGGCCATCCATGCTTAGCATTGCTCAGTGCACACCAAAAAGGCGCATGAATTTTGCCGAAGCTTGTCTTACCCACGGGCAATGGATCAGAATGTGGTCGATTGTTTTTGGGACAACATTGCATCATCCTATGGTATTATTTCCATTTTCTGAGATCTCATCACCCATGGCTATAAGAAGCGATTATGCTCATATATTTGGATCTGTATCGTCTCCTCTGCGCCTGCTCGCTTCTTAATGTTTATTCCGAGAGACATGGCGGGTCTTCAAGGTGTCAAGCTTGTGCTTCCTCCTGATCATGCCACTCTCGTTGACTTCTGGTAACTTGGTAAGCATAAGCCTCATCTGAAAATTTTGATCTGCAGCTCGTGATACCCTTTTCAAGGTTCTGTTAATTCACTGATCAAATGTAGGGTTCATACAAGGTGTAAAAGTTCTCATGTGTTGCTAAGTCTATGAAAGGAGTATAAGCTGCCCGCTAAAGTTGCTGACAAATTGGGAAAGAAACAGATGGCATGTTAAATCCTTATATTGATCCATGAAAAGAAACATGTGTGTCGCAAGATAAGAAAATCATTCAGGCCTTCCCTGCCTGATCTTTCTGTCTTTTTCTTTGTAGGATCTGATATAGTCACTATTTCGCCGACACATCCTGTAATTTTTTTGACAGTAGACATTTTAGACAGGAAGTTGAGTTTGTTCTACCTCGAATGATGCCGCTTTCCTATCTGTTAGCAGCTAGGAAACTGTTGATATTTTGCAGTAGATATCAACTCATATGATATAACAAACTGTTGTTAGCATTGGTAAAAGAAAGTAACAGTATTCTAAGTCTGGCTGCAACTATTTTTGCAGGCTCTGAAGCGAGGACTTGGCCTGGTTCCTTCAGCAGGACTTCGGAAACCATCTTCTGCATGAAAAGGCCATGCATTGAGCACTGCCAAAACGCACCTTCTTCCTCTTTATGTGCGGCATCTGCACGAAAGAATGCCACTGAAGCCTGATGCTGCTGATTCCGTTCTAATGATAGGATCATAGGGCAACTGCCAATCGGCGATGGCGGAGGTTGAATTTGTAACCGATCCTCATGTAATTGGCATTGAATCTAACAATACAATTTGTCAGATGTCTACTTACAAATTTGGCTGATTGGGACATGGGGCATACTTATTTTCTACTTACAAATTTGGCTGATTGGGACATGGGGCATACTTATTTTCTACTTACAAATTTGGCTGATTGGGACATGGGGCATACTTATTTTCTTGTATCGTGCCTGCATTTTGTTTGTGCTTGTCATGCCAGACAATTGAATGGATACAGGACTCCAACTGAAATGTGGTCCTAGGCAACACGTCTATCCCAGGCAGTGCAATGCTTTGTTTTTTGTCAGGTGGGCATCAGATTCAAGAAGACGAGAAACAACTAGTGGCTTGATTCTGAATTGGTCTCAATGTTGATTAGGTGAGATTAATGCCAGCATGTGTGTATAGACGACGTAACAAGAGATTCAAGCTTCTGAATTTATCTCAATGGCAAGCAGGTTCTAACAATGTTAAGGAACCAATTAACGAAGAGCATGGAGAGAAATTAAAGAACGTATGTACTATTGTCTTCAGTCATCTTCACAACTGTTGTAGCCATGGATCAAGGTTGGAGGGAGAAGTGTGATCGATGATCTCCTCCTCTCAACTTGTATTTATCTTGAAACCGAAGCTCCCATGCATGCATGGAGCTCCTTTCCCCTTCATCTCGCCGTGCAAATCGACCCGCTCCTGGTTCCGTGGGACGTTCGATCGCTGTTGTGCGGCTCAGATTGAGTCGGAAGCGAAGCGGGGGAATTCTTTCACGAAGGCCCTTGTAACACTCCGGATTCGGATCGCGATTATGAGCCGTTCGATCTGTGTTGGGCGGTTCAGATCGAGGGGTAACTCAAGGCGCTTGGAAGCACGTTTTCACGAAGGACCCTTTGTTTATTCTCTATTAGCTGAGTACGCCCTCTCAGATTCAATGACGTGTAACTAATAGAGATATCTTTTGGAGACCCGATCCCATCCATCTAGACACCTTCCATAGCAAGTTCTTATGATTGCTCGGTTTTCATTCAAAAAATGATGATTTTGGGAGTTTTGATCTTGAGGGTTTTTGGCTTGGTTTATTGCTATTGTTAGGCTTGTTAGGATATATGGGAGTAGATCTAAAACCATCTTGACCATCATTTATCCACGAGCAAGTCTTGATTCAAGTTATTGTGTTTTGCCCAGATTTGGTGCAACATTCCTTCAAATGAAAAATGATCAAAATTTTGGCATGATCTTCTTGATCTTTGATTGGAATAAGTTCCTGACTTCTTAGGGAAGGTGTGTGCAAAGTTAAGTGATTTGGGCCAATGGATCAAAAGTTACTTGGATTTTTGTGTTTAAAATTGTGCTAATTTTGAGTTTTGACCTGAGGAATCGATCCAATCGCCCCTAAGGCTGCTCGGACCGCCCAAGGCCTGTCAGACTGCCCTTTGCACTATGGTCAGATCTCCCGAGCATGTTCAAACTCATTTGGCTTTGTTTTTCTTGGAGCTTTCCTTGTGGATGCTTGGTCTCTGATCTCTATAGCTGCATATAGCTATTAGAGTGAAGAACTTTGATTTCACTTTGAAAAAAGATTTTCAAAAGACGTTTGATTGTGTTGGCTCCTATTTACCCCTCCTCTAGTCACCGTTCTCAGTCCTACAAAAAGGCCATGCATTGAGTACTGCCAAAACGAGGGTGCATCCAGAGGGGAATGCATCTTCTGCAGGATAGAATGCCGGTGAAACCTGCTGCTGCTTCTGGATGTAGTAGTAGTAGTAGTAGTAGTAGTAGTAGTAGTAGTAGTAGTAGTAGTAGTAGTAGTAGTAGTAGTAGTAGTAGTAGTAGTAGTAGTAATAAAATCAAAAGGCAAACTGCCAATGGTCATGTCAGGGGTTAAGGTTGCAACAGATGCTTATGTATTTATCAGATGTCTCCTCACAAATTTGCCTGATTGTGACATACTTACTGTTACAGATGTGTTTTATTCTATAATTTTTGAAGAAGATTTTTAATGTTTTCTTGTCTTGTGCTTACAATGTTATTTGCGTTTGGTTTACCAGACAATTGTGTTAGAATAAGATAAGAATTATTTTGTTTCATTATATGTCTTTGTTTCTTTATTTGTGTATGGCATATTCTTTTATAATAGCCTCTTGTACTTCCCTCATTGGACCTTACGAATATACACATAATATTCATAACAAATTGAATGATACTTTTTTTTGTGTTCGATGAACTATAGGAACTTTCGCCTTGTATTTGTAGTGATGAGCAGCTCAACACTAGAACTTACTGCAAGCAATAATAAAACCTTTTTGGGTTCATTCTGGAGCTTTTTTTTTTCCAAACAATTGGAGATCGTTTGTTGGGTATGGCTAGTGTGCAAACTTTGTTTGTGGCTAGGAACAATTCATACAAAATCAGGAGAAAAATGTCTCGACCAACTGTACCATCTGTTGCACATTACGCAAGAGCTTTACTTGGTAAAATCTAAGGTGTCCACATTATTATTATGTATGCATAAATTAAATGGGCCCGATCTTTACCAAGTTTCAGTGTATCTTTCAATGTACAACACAGCATTGAATCTTAAAGATAGAATTGAATCATATTATCTTTGTCATATTTCCATTTTTGTCCTCTCAAAAGAAATATTTCCATTTTTGTGAGATCTCATCATCCATGGCTATAAGAAGAGATGATGCATTTGGATCTGTATCCTCTTCTCGATTTGCTGTTGCTTGCTTCCTTGAATGTTTATTCCTGGAGACATGGGGATCGTCAAGGTGTCAGGGTTGTGCTTCCTGCTGCTCATACCACTCCTATTAACTTCCGGTATGCCTCATCTGAAAATTTTGATCTGCAGCCTGTGACACCTTTTTGCAAGGTTCTATTCATTCACTGATCAAATGTAGGACTCATAGAAGGCTCAAAAGTTCCTGTATTTTTCTAAGTCTGTGATAAGAGTTTAAGTTGTCCCAAAAGTTACTGACGGATAGGGAAAGAAACAGATGCCATGTCAAATCCTGTATTGGTCCATAAAAATAAACAGATGTGTCACAAGACAAGAAAAATCATTCGGGCCTTACCTGCCTGATCTTTTTGTCTTTTTTCTTTCTAGATCACTTTAGGATCTGATGCACAGTTCCAATGTATGTCAATGTCCTCGGCAAATCTTGTAATTTTTTTCAAGGATTCCACACTGCTGATCGTTTCACACCAGACATCAACCCATATGATCTGACATACTGTTCTTACCATTGGTAAGAGAATGCAACAATCTTATATGTCTAGCTGCAACCTTTTTTTTTGTAGGCTCTGAAGCCAGTAGTTGCCATGGTTTCTTCAGCAGGACATACCCAACCCTCTTCTGCAAGAAAAGTCCATGCATTGAGCACTGCCAAAACGAGGGTGCCCCCGGAGGGGAGTGCGTCTTTTTCCTCTTGTTTATGCGCTGCATCTGCACGAAAGAATGTCGCTGAAACCTGCTGCTGCTTCTGGATGTAATAATAATAAGAGCATAACGCAGACTATCAATGTTCAATTTGAGAGGTTAAGGTTGTAACAGATGCTCATATATTTGTCATATGTCTCCTCACAGATTTGCCTGATTGTGACATACTTATTGTTACAAATGTGTTTTATTCCGCAGTCTTTGAAGAAGAATTTAGTGTTTTCTTGTCTTGTGCCTGCCATTTTATTTGCGCTTGTCATGCGAGACAATTGAATGGGCGCAGGAGTGGCTCCACTTGGAATGTAATGCTAGGCGACATCTGTATCTTTAATTTGTCACTGTTGTCTTGTGCCTACGATGCTATTTGTTGCTTGCATTTGTTTTGTGCAATCCAGCATCCGTTAGTGTATATCGCATTCTTGCAGAGATGGATACTGTAATACCACTGATTTGCAAAAGAGAGATTTAAGAAAGGAATTAGCGGTTTTGCCGTCAGACCCATCGGCTTTTAGAATGCCGAATATGTAACGCTCGCAGAGGTTCCCAGACTACCCAGGGACGGTCGGCACCGTCTAGAAAGCGACTAAAAGTAGCGCTCTCAAAGGTTCCCAGACCGTCCAAGGCCGGTCGGCACCGTCTCGCGTTGTGGGTTTTCGTCATTCGGCTGAGAATTCTGTTCTTACCTGTCGTCGATTTATCTACCGCAGTAGGAGAGCGCCAAATAGTGTAGGACTACTGTTTGACCTTAATGCCCATAGTGCCATTTCCAGCCAAGGCTTAAGGGGAAGGGCATAAAGGGAATTGCGCAGTGAGAGCAGTGGACAGCAGCAAGCCTGCCTTTTTGCATCTGCCAGCTATCCCAAGCCGTGGCATGCTGCATGTTTGCCACCCCTGCCCTGCTGCCAAGCATCACAGCCCTTTTCCTGCTCCATTTTCTGCCACAGCCAGAGCCAGCCTAGCTCCACCTCACTTTTCCTCCCCCAGCCGAGAGGAAGAGAGCAAGCAAGGGCAAGGAGGAGGAGGGCAAGAAGAGAGGAGACCCGAAGGAACCCAGAAGGGCAAGCGCGAGAGGACGCCGGCGACCGCCAAACCCTCATCAAGCCGACACCATCCGGGACGGCGACAACCACGACCACCGAACCCACACCAAGAAGCCTTACCTCCATCCTTGCATCGGCCCACAAAGACAACATGAAAACATGCAAAAGGTAGAAGAAGAGCACATAGAGTAGGGAAGCAAACCGACGAATGATAGATTGGGGCCTTGGGAGGTCGGGTCTTGAGCTCTCGGCCGCAGCCGGGCCGGAGAGCCGAGGGAGGCGCAGTCGGGGCCGAGGTCGGCGGCCGGGTCAGGCCGACCGGACGGCGGCGCCTAACGCCCCATCGTCAGCAGCGCAGAGGCGCGGATCCGGTCCGGGCCGGCGGATCCGAGGCGTGAAGAAGGGCGAACAGGGTGGCCGGCGGTGAGCCGAGCGCCGGCGAAGGGCTCGCCTCGCCAGCCATCGCGCCACCCGAGAAGCGCCTGGTGCGGTCGCGCGCGCGTGAGAGAGAGAGAGGAAGGTGGGAGAGGAGAAAGGTGGGGGCGGCGGAGGAGCTGCCGGCCGCCGAGCCGGCCGTCTGCCCGCGTCGCCTCGGGCGGAATCGGCGAGGAGGAGAGGCCGTTCGGCCGAATAGAATGGAGGGAGAGAGAGAAATGAGAGGTAAAAGGAAGGGGCCGGCCGGGTAAGAAAAAGAAAAGAGAGAAAGGGAAAAGAGAAAAGAGGGAGAAAAGAAAGAAAAGAGAAAAAAAATGGGGTTGGTACCTGCGCGACGGGTCCCTAATCCCAGATATTTTTTGCCCGAGTTGGGTTAGGCGTATGAGATCGTCGTTGTCTGCTTAAGTCCTGGTTTTTGGTTCCATGCATTGAGTCGGGATGACGTTTGTACAGGTGAAGGTCCTGAGTCGACGTCGTCTGCACGTCGCTTCGCTCCATTTGGTTAACCAGGCAAGTGCATGGTAAAACGGTAAATTCGGGTAATGTGGTTTCTGTTAGATGAATGATGGTGCATAGTTTATCATGTTATGGTAAGTTAATTACCTTTGGATGCATGATGAGAAATGATGGACGATGAATGCTGGAGCATGACATGTTGATATACATAAATGGAGAAACTGCATTGCATGCATGCCATGAAAAGAGATAGTGCTGGTCCGCCTTGTGTGGACACTCCACGGGAGTGGAGATTGAGGTCCCCGCATGGAAACATGACGGCCCGGTGAGCATCGACGGGTGCTCGCTCCGCTATACCGGTATAGACTAAAGAGAAAAGAAAGAAGTGCATGTGCATATGCATCATGATTGGTTGATGAGAATTTGAGATTAGATGGAAACGAGTGGTGAATGAAACTGTGATGATGCTAGATTGATTCGTAAACCTGTTATTTTTCGTTTTGCTTTGTGCTTGCTGAGTCTGTGGACTCACCCTTGTTTTATTGTTTTTAGGTGACCGTTGAGGACGGCATGCGCGGGTGGGAGTAGCACATGAATAATCTTCACAAACCAGCAGCACTCCTTGTATCACCTTTTGCCAGTTTATTTTCGTCATTACTAGTATGCTAGAGTAAGAGCTAAAAAAAAACTATGGTGTATCTATTCGCTACTACCTAGATATTTTGGTGTTGGCTTAAATTCTTCTAGTAATTGAGGAAATGGTAAAGGTTTGCTTTAGTGGTAGCACTCTAGGCCCAGAGGATGGGCGGGGTGTTACAGTTGGTATCAGAGCGGGCGTTAGGTCCGTGGTAAAGAAATTTGACAATTTAGGTTAATTATTCAACTAAAAATTTGACTTAGGCCTAATAATTAAATTAAAATTTTGACACACTGGTGCACCATAGGTTGGGAATGGGTCTTGCATTATATTTACGCTTTCGCTAACTTTGTCGATGGTTTGTGTTGTTGAGATAGATGTTTGTGGGCTAGTCGTGTGATTGGCTATCTGTCTTGAACATAGATGCCAAGAGCAAGAGGTCGTGGGTGTGGCCGTGGAGGTCGCGGCCATGGTCGTGCCCATGTGGAGCCACCGCTTGAGGTTCAGCAAGAGGCACCCGACACAGAGGTTGCTTCAGCTGAACGGTCTGTAGCTAGAGGTCCGGCGAGGTCTTCTGCCTTGTTGCAAGAGTTCTTAGAGGAGGTTTGAGCGCTTCGTCGGCAAGCGCCGACAACCGTTGCTGCGGCCGTACCTATTGCTGCCCCTATTGCCGTTCCGATCGTACCGGAAGCACGAATGGGCACTCGTGAGTGGTTAGCTTTGCGATCCGCTGCCTTTGACGGGTCAGGTACACCCGTCCAAGCTGCAGATTGGTTGCACTATATGGAAGCTACCGCATCACAAGGCTTTAGGTCCATGGCAGATCAGTCTATAGTGTTGCAACCCTTTGTTGGTCCGAGCGCTTCTGGTGGTGACCAGAAGAGGAGCTTCACTGAAGGGGGTGTGTCGTCGCAGCGGCCCGCTCCTAAGAAGTCCAAGTGGGGCTAGCGTCCCCCACCGTCTTCCAAGTCCAAGTCTTCAAGGTCGTCTTCCTCGGTGCCTCGTTCTTCATCGGCGACCCCAACCTATCGTCTTGTCCCAGGACAGGGCATGATTGGTTTCAAGTGTGGAGGTGGGCACCGTGTGCTGAGTGCTCCTGGACGGGGGAGTGTCGGCATTGCGGCAGAACAGGCCACATAGAGCGGGTTTGTTGTCAGAACCCCTCCAGCATTTTTCAAGTGGGAGCCCGTATCTTCTTCTTCGTAAAATTCTTCACCTCGGGGGTCAGTCTAGATGATGGCGGCTGCCCCTGCTTTGCAGCCTCCACTCTCCTGGGCTCCACCCGCCAGGTATTACTGGCATCCTGCACCATCTCCTTCACTCTAGTATGCTACACCGCCTCCATTCCCGTTGACGCCACAGCAGAGTGTCGGGGCTCTCGCCGCCCCGACACCTCCGGAGTCTACTCTGCCTGCTGCTGAGTCCGCGGGTCGACCTGACGTGGTGACAGGTACCTTGTTAGTGGACTCATATGAAGCCCTTGTTCTTTTCAACTCCAGTGCTACCTATTCTTTTGTGTCTCGGGAGTTTGTTAGGAGGGTCAAGTTGGGTGTCCAGCAAATTTCCCAATCGGTTATGGTTAGTACCCCAAAGGGTATCATTGCTATCTCCACAGTATGCCCTGGTTGTGTGGTTGCAATAGATGGCGAGGAATTTATTGCCAACCTCATGGTTATTCAGTTGAAACCTTTCGATGTTATCCTTGGCATGGACTGGTTGCATCGCTACCAAGCCGTGATTTCCTGCTCCTGGAGGACAGTTACCTTGCAAGCACCTTCAGGGAAGGAGATAATCTTTCAAGGAAATGCACCCACGTGTTCCCTCTTGGTGTTAGCCAGCTTGTTCCCTGACCGACGAACAATGAAGTCTGGGTTATTTCTAGCCCTTGCGGAGAAGCCAAGTGTGTCGTTACACGTTGAGGATATTCCTGTGGTGTGTGAGTATCCTGATGTGTTTCCTGAAGAGCTTCTGGGTATGCCATCCAAGCGAGGTGTGGAGTTCAGAATTGATCTTGTACCTGGCACAAGACCTATATCTATGCCCCCCTACCGGTTAGCACGACCCTTGCAAGAGGAGTTGAAGAAGCAACTGGATGAGTTGTTGTCCAAGGGCTTGATTCGTCGTAGTGTGTCACCTTGGAGCCCCGTCCTATTCACCGAGAAAAGGACGGAGTTGGCGTATGTGTATAGATTACCGTGCTCTAAATCAAGTGACCATCAAGAATAAATACCCTTTGCCTCGCATCGAAGACTTGTTTGATCAACTGAAAGGAGCCAAGGTGTTCTCAAAATTGATCTACGCCTGGTATAATCGATCCGAAAAGGGAGCAAGACATTGAGAAGACAACTTTCTCCACAAGATATGGGCACTATGAGTTTACAGTCATGTCCTTTGGACTGACAAATGCCCCTACTGTTTTCATGGAAACGATGAACAGTATGCTACACAAGTACCTGGATGACTTTGTAGTGGTGTTCATCGATGATATCCTGATTTATTCCAAGACGAATGAAGAGCATGAGCAGCATCTGAGGCTCGTGCTTGAGACTCTGAGGAATGATCGATTCTTTGCCAAGCTGAAGAAGTGCGAGTTCTGGATTTCTGAAGTGAGCTTTCTGGGTCATGTAATTAACCAGGAAGGCATTTCGGTAGATCCAAGCAAGATTTCCACCGTCATGGATTGGAAGAGGTCATCTAATGTTATAGAAGTGAGGAGTTTTCTTGGCCTAGCTGGTTATTACCGGCGCTTCGTGAAAGATTTCTCCATTATTGCCAAGCCAATGTCTCAGCTCACACGGAAGAATATGAGATTCCAGTGGACCGATGAATGTGAGCACAGTTTTAATACTTTGAAAGAGAAGTTAGTAACTGCTCCTGTTCTCACACTTCCTGAGCCAGGGAAGCGTTTCACGGTCTACTCGGATGCGTCTCAAGTGGGTCTCGGTTGTGTGCTCATGCAAGATAACAAAGTGATCGCGTATGCCTCGCGACAGTTGAAGAAACATGAGCAGAACTACCCTACTCACGATTTAGAGCTTGCCGCAGTGGTTTTTGCTCTAAAAATTTGGAGGCATTACTTGTATGGGGAATCTTGTGACATCTTCACTGACCACAAAAGTCTCAAATACATTTTCACTCAGAAGGAGTTGAATTTGAGACAACGAAGGTGGTTGGAGCTTATTAAAGACTATGATCTCACTCTACAGTACCATCCGGGCAAGGCAAATGTGGTTGCTGATGCCCTTAGTCGCAAGATGACACCCTCTGCTTTAGGTCGCCTCGTTCTTCGACTTTGAGCGGATGGGAATTTTCTATTGTTTTGCTGGTACAAAGACAGTGAGATGCGCTTCTTCTTTGGAATCGAAATTCCAAAGCGAGTAAAGGAGGCACAACAGCGTGATCGGTTGCTTCAGCAAGTGAGGAAGCGACTTGATGAAGGAAAAACCGGGGATTTCAGCCTTGATGACTCATGCGCTTATGATTTAAAGGCGCCTTGCGTCGCAAAAGGCTCAAGTCAAGGGTGATATTTTGAGAGAAGCTCATCGAACCCCATACACGGTGCATCCCGGTGAGACCAAGATGTATCGTGATCTTAAGAAGAACTTCTGGTGGAAGAGGATGAAAGTGGATATCGCCAAGTATGTGGCATCTTGCGGGGTTTGCCAGCAAGTAAAGGCTGAGCATAAGCGTCCCGCTGGGCTATTGCAGCCTTTGGAGGTTCCTCAATGGCCATGGGATGATATCACCATGGATTTCGTAGTCGATTTACCTCGTACCCAGCGAGGTAAGGATGCGATTTGGGATTTGGGTAGTGGTGGACTGATTTAGTAGGTTCGCGCACTTCATCCCCATTCGCATGACGAACTCGGCAAGTGAGTTGGCGCCCATCTATGTGCGAGAAATTGTGAGATTGCGTGGTGTTCCCAAGTCGATAGTTTCGGACAGAGACGCCAAGTTTGTCTCCAAGTTTTGGGAGAGCTTGCACGATGCTCTGGGCACGAAACTCCAGTTTAGTACCGCTTTCCACTCGCAGACGGATGGACAGTCCGAACGTACCATTCAGACACTGGAGGACATGTTGAGGTCCTGTGTTTTATCCTGGAGGGGTAGCTGGGAGGATCATTTGGCACTTGCAGAGTTTGCTTATAACAACAGCTACCACTCCAGTGTGCGAGCAGCGCCATTCGAGGTTCTGTATGGGCGAAAGTGTAGATCGCCACTATGTTGGGATGCAGTGGGCGAGAAGGCTGTTCTAGGCCCGGATTGGGTCCAGCAAACGGTGGAACGAGTAGCGGAAATTAGACAAAATCTGCTGGCTGCCCAGAGTAAGCAGAAGAGCTACGCAGATGTCAGGAGGCGTGAGCTAGAGTTCGAAGTGGGTGATCATGTGCTCCTAAGAGTATCTCCTACTAAAGGCATAGTGCGATTTGGTACCAAAGGGAAGCTTAGCCCGAGGTACATTGGGTCATTTCCGCCTGCACGAATTGAAAGTTGGCATATCGCTTGGACCTCCCCGAGTCCATGCGAGGGGTGCATAATGTGTTCCATGTTTCGTTGTTGAGGAAGTACTTGCGAGATCCAGAGCATAAGATTGTATTAGAACCGGTATCCGTAAGGCAAGACCTCACCTTGAGTCCCGTCCGGTTCGAATCTTGGAGGAATCGAGAAGGTGTTGAGGCATAAACGATAAAGTATGTTAAAGTGCTTTGGGCACATCAATCTGAGCGAGAAGCGACATGGGAGTTGGAATCTCGTATGCGCGAGAAGTACCCGGACTTGATCTCCATGGGTATGAGTTAATGTTATGTTATGTGTAATTCGTTTTATTCTGTTTTTGCGCAGATTGTTGAGCGCCAGAATTCGGGATCGAATTCTGTTAAGGGGGGTAGAATGTAATACCACTGATTTGCAAAAGAGAGATTTAAGAAAGGAATTAGCGGTTTTGCCGTCAGACCCATCGGCTTTTAGAATGCCGAATATGTAACGCTCGCAGAGGTT
This sequence comes from Bonia amplexicaulis, assembly GCA_036346245.1. NCBI lineage: Eukaryota > Viridiplantae > Streptophyta > Magnoliopsida > Poales > Poaceae > Bonia > Bonia amplexicaulis. The sequence goes on along the minus strand of CM070743.1, from coordinate 7,963,181 downwards.
CCCAGACTACCGTGGACGGTCGGCACCGCCTAGAAAGCGACTAAAGTAGCGCCTCAAAGGTTCCCAGACCGTCCGGGCGGTCGGCACCGTCTCGCGTTGTGGGTTTTCGTCATTCGGCTGAGAATTCTGTTCTTACCTGTCGTCGATTTATCTACCGCAGTAGGAGAGCGCCAAATAGTGTAGGACTACTGTTTGACCTTAATGCCCATAGTGCCTTTTCCAGCCAAGGCTTAAGGGGAAGGGCATAAAGGGAATTGCGCAGTGAGAGCAGTGGACAGCAGCAAGCCTGCCTTTTTGCATCTGCCAGCTATCCCAAGCCGTGGCATGCTGCATGTTTGCCACCCCTGCCCTGCTGCCAAGCATCACAGCCCTTTTCCTCGCTCCATTTTCGCCACGCCCGAGCCACCTAGCTCCACCTCACTTTTCCTCCCCACCGAGAGGAAGAGAGCAAGCAAGGGCAAGGAGGAGGAGGGCAAGAAGAGAGGAGACCCGAAGGAACCCAGAAGGGCAAGCGCGAGAGGACGCCGGCGACCGCCAAACCCTCATCAAGCCGACACCATCCGGGGACGGCGACAACCACGACCACCGAACCCACACCAGTAAGCCTTACCCTCCATCCTTGCATCGGCGCCACAGCACAACATGAAAACATGCAAAAGGTAGAAGAAGAGCACATAGAGTAGGGAAGCAAACCGACGAATGATAGATTGGGGGCCTTCGGGGAGGCCGGGTGCTGGGCTCTCGGCCGCAAGCCGGGCCGAGAGCCGAGGGAGGCGCAGTCGGGCCGAGGTCGGCGGTGGCCGGCTCGTCCGACCGGACGGCGGCGCCTAACGCCCCATCGTCGCGCAAGCAGGAGGCGCGGATCCGGTCTGGCCGGCGGATCCGAGGCGTGAAGAAGGGGCCGAGCAGGTGGCCGGCGGTGAGCCCGGCGCGCCGGCGGGGGCTCGCCTGCGCCATCGCGCCACCCGAGAAGCGCCTGGTGCGGTCGCGCCGCGCGTGAGAGAGAGAGTGAAGGTGGGAGAGGAGAAAGGTGGGGGCGGAGGAGGAGCCGCCGGCCGCCGAGCCGGCCGTCTTGCCGCCAGCGTCGCCTCGGGCGGAATCGGCGAGGAGGAGGCCGTTCGGTAGAATAGAATGGAGGAGAGAGAGAAATGAGAGGAAAAGGAAGGGGCCGGCCGGTAAGAAAAGAAAGAGAGAAAGGAAAAGAGAAAGAGGAGAAAAGAAAGAAAAGAGAAAAAATGGGGTTGGTACTGCGACGGGTCCCTAATCCCAGATATTTTTTGCCCGAGTTGGGTTAGGCGTATGAGATCGTCGTTGTCTGCTTAAGTCCTGGTTTTTGGTTCCATGCATTGAGTCGGGATGACGTTTGTACAGGTGAAGGTCCTGAGTCGACGTCGTCTGCACGTCGCTTCGCTCCATTTGGTTAACCGGGCAAGTGCATGGTAAAGCAGTAAATTCGGGTAATGTGGTTTCATTAGATGAATGATGGTGCATAGTTTATCATGTTATGGTAAGTTAATTACCTTTGGATGCATGATGAGAAATGATGGACGATGAATGCTGGAGCATGACATGTTGATATACATAAATGGAGAAACTGCATTGCATGCATGCCATGAAAAGAGATAGTGCTGGTCCGCCTTGTGTGGACACTCCACGGGAGTGGAGATTGAGGTCCCCGCATGGAAACATGACGGGCCTGGGTGAGCATCGACGGGTGCTCGCTCCGCTATACCGGTATAGACTAAAGAGAAAAGAAAGAAGTGCATGTGCATATGCATCATGATTGGTTGATGAGAATTTGAGATTAGATGGAAACGAGTGGTGAATGAAACTGTGATGGTGCTAGATTGATTCGTAAACCTGTTATTTTCTGTTTTGCTTTGTGCTTGCTGAGTCTGTGGACTCACCCTTGCTTTATTGTTTTTAGGTGACCGTTGAGGACGGCATGCGCGGGTGGGAGTAGCACATGAATAATCTTCACAAACCAGCAGCACTCCTTGTATCACCTTTTGCCAGTTTATTTTCGTCATTACTAGTATGCTAGAGTAAGAGCTAAAAAAAAAACTATGGTGTATCTATTCGCTACTACCTAGATATTTTGGTGTTGGCTTAAATTCTTCTAGTAATTGAGGAAATGGTAAAGGTTTGCTTTAGTGGTAGCACTCTAGGCCCAGAGGATGGGCGGGGTGTTACAGATACCATATTACGTTTAAATTTTTGGCATGGAACAATTTTCGCCGTGCATTTTGCCGTGATGTGCAGCTCAACACTAGAATTTACAGAAAGCAATACAAAGGTAAAATGACAATACAAATCGCCATATCTTACTGTTCATCCTGATCGTTTTCCTAACCGTTGGGTATCTTTTGTTGGTTCTGGCTAGCATGCAAGCTTTGTTTGTGTCATGCATGGAACAAGTAATGCAAAACCAACATATTTAATTGGTAAAATAAATCTAAGATGTCTACATTATTATCTATGTATCTATGAATTAATTGGGCCATATCTTCATCAAGTTTCAGAATGTCTTTCAGAGTACAGCATAGCATTGCATCATCTAAGATGTCTGCATTATTATCTATGTATGAATTAAATGGGCCATATCTTTATCAATTTTCAGAGTGTCTTTCAACGTATAGCACAGAAGTGCATCATCCAGATAGAATTTCGTCATCCTATCTTTGACTTATTTCCAATTTACGGAGGACTCTCACCGTTCATGGCTATAAGAAGAGATGGCGCCAATCTATTTGTATCTGTACCCTCTTCTCTACTGTCGCTTGCTTCATCGAGTGTTTGTTCCTGGAGACATGGGGGTCCTCGAGGTGCCAGGCTTGTGCTTCCTGCTGCTCATGCCACTCCTGTTAACCTCCTCGTCTGAAAATTTTGATCTGCATCTCGTGACATCTTTTAAAGGTTCTATTCATCTTCTCGGGAGCCTTTGTAAGTGTTGCTCAATGTTCTATTCATTTGTTGGCTTGAGCCTGACAACTGCAGCTTTTCTCTGCAGGCTCTAAAGCCCGGAATTGCAGTCTACTTCTATTCCACATTTTAGACACAATGAGTCTATATATAAGGGGTATTGAAGTATAAGTTAATTATTCATCTTTCTTTATTAGCTTAGCCTTTTAGATGAATTGATTGGCAAGGATAGAGTATGTGGCCTGCATTCCCCGGGCTTTTATATTGGAATTAACGAGCCAAGATGTATACGCAGTAAAATGTCACTCTTACCTTACCGCTGTATCTGTATTTGACCTGTCGATCTCTAATATTACTGTTTTCTTTTTTCTAGAACCATCTAAACCGTTGACCAATATCGCAAACAAATTCATTTTTCATTCTACGTACCGAATTAAGCAGTACAGCGGATGCAGGTTTCAAGTTTTTTTTATTGGAAATGTTGTATTTGTTATAAATACTAATAATTTCCTTCTTGTTTTGAGGCATGTACTAGATTTTTATTGGAAATGTTGTATTTGTTACAAATACTAATAATTCCCTTCTTGTTTTGAGGCATGTACTAGTTCATCTATCAGCAATTTTGGAGGGCGAAGAAAGCAAAGCATTTATACTATTTACTTTATGGTGCTTGAAAGGTGGAGTACTACGAGTTATTAGGGCATCTGCAATGGTTATAGCTAACAACTAACTATAAGACTTCCACATCATTTATATAATATACACTAAAGCTAGCATTCTAAAGAACTATCTATAAGGATATCTATTTGATGCTTACATGCACACACAGAATTTATAGATGCTGCCTCGTTTGACGTTATAGACTAGTGCTTAAGGAAGAGCTGGCTCGATTTTTTTGCATACTCTCTTTCCTCCACATAAGATATATACTGATGTGTACATGCATATAGCTAGTTGATTCAGACCATTGCAGATGCCCTTAACACTAAAAAAATATCAGCTGTTGATTATCTAAAGAGCAACTTAGGTGTGGTAGAATTTTTGTAAACATTTATATTTTAGTATTAAATTACTAACTGCTCTAAATCATCAAATCCCTTGCCATTCCGGTTGCTCCGGATGTTTAATTCCTCTTCTTCTCCCTTTAATTCTGCCGTTAATTCTGGGTTGCTCCAGGTGACCTAATTGCTCTTCTTCTACCTTTAGTTATGCCATGCCATTGACAACCATGATTAAATCAGCCACACGTCCACACAGGAGGAATTGACGGAGAGACCTTGTGGAGAGGATGCAACGATGAGCTTGTAAATTACCCAAATACTACGTAAATACTAGTTACGTATCCGTGCGTTGTAACGGAACTTATTGAATATATAAAGAATCGTGTTATAGAAGAGAGCTATTCTGATCAGTTGGAAAGTGAAGAATGGTGATAAGTTAAGGAAATAGAGCAGTTAGAGAAGAATTAACATACAAAGTACAACCACTAACATATTTTTTTATAATAGTAATGATACCAAAAGGTCCACTGCTATGCTTTTTGGCTGTGGCGTCGTAGACTTGGGATTGGCATCATCACCGCCATTAGTCAACTAGTGTTTTTCCCTTTGCCGTTAGAAAGGATAAGCACTACCTTTCCAATTCTCTCTATTTTTTTTGGGTGTGTGAAATTACCTACCTAACCTTCTAGCCTATTTTAAGTAGTACCTACCCCACTTAAGTATCTTCTCATAGATACCTTTAATTATAGATCATTGGATTACAACTGATGGATGGACATCAGGGCGCCCAAGCACCTTAGAACAGATGCATCATTAGTTTTGAGATGATAAGCTTATGCCTGAGAATTGCTCCAGGATACATGTATAGAACAATAACACCGAGTAGTTCCTTGATGACCTGTGGGCCTCTACGAATGTCTGAATAAAACAAAGCAGAAATTTAATCGAAAGATTCCATCAACTGGTTGGTAGTATTCCAATTCCTACTGCCTTCCATTCAACGGGTCAGTTTTTTTTCTTTTTGCTTCAGCTTATGACTACGGTTTATGATTTTTTGCTATTCGTGAGTATAAAGTACAAAATCAGATAAACTCATGTACAATTTTAGTTGATATAAATGAAATCGTTACAGTGTTTAATACAATTAATTTTTAAATCCCGTCTTAAAAAGACATTTTGTTTAAAAGCTAGTTAATATAGAAAAGCCGATAAACAGCTTTTAAAAGCTGAAAAGAAAGGCCTAAAGAATCTTCACAAATTTTTGGGCTACAGAAAAATTCAATAGTTACAAATACATGATCATTGACAATACAAACTAGGACTATAACAAGCTGCATTTGCTGCATGCAAAGAAATAATCACCCACAATGCAACCTAAAGCTATAATGAATACAAATAAACCCTGTGAATTTGTACTGACAACTACTAACTGCACACTGATACAGATATTGAAGCCTAGCAAAGAGATGTCCCTGGTCACACTAGCAATTGAACAATCTTGGCTACTTTGACTGCACTTAGCCCTGTAAGTTAACATATTTCCTCCCTGTAAGTTAATGCGAAACTTGCCGAAAGCAATCACTAGCTGAAGTGTAGTAGCTCTTTTGTCAGGATTTTGTCCAAGTCAGACATTTTCATGAATAATGTTGTCAATGTTTCCCCCAGAGTAGCATCTTGCTAAACGCTTTCTCCTTTCAACACCTTCTGCACCAGCTTCAGAATCTCTGTCACCTAAAAGCATTATGAAAAAGATTATGTACTCTAGAATCTTGACAGCAAACTAAGAACATGTCCAGAACAACAACAAAAAATGCAGAACTGATCAGGAAAATTTATGGAGTAATTGTCTCACCCCAGGGTAATGCTTCAAAACAGGAGAATAATGGTCAAGTGCTATATAGATTTTCTCAATAACACTTAGAAGGGTGTCAACCTCATCACCGAGTATATCAACCTGAGTCACATTAGGAAAAGAAACAGAATGTCTCATTACACACATAAAATGAATAGTTAACAAACAAAGAAGTCTCACTGAGATGATAAAAAGTATCCTGCTTTAGTGCCTACATTCTAGATTTCACATTTTGGTGCAGACAGGATGTGGAACAAGCATTGTGTCAGTTTTCTTAAGACATAAGGATAAATAATTAATAATGAGACATTCCTTGCTAATTTTTACTTTAGACTGTAGAGGCTACTTCGTTGTTTTTACATCAATCCCAACTTTGACCATTATTTGGAGTTTCATTCACCTTGCGTTTGAAACTCCACTAATCCACTTGTGTGGCAAAGGTAGAATGTAAACCAAGCATCATGTGCAGCTTAAAAGAAAAAAAAATGGGACAACATTAGAAGAAATAAGGCTAACCTCAGCTTCTGCTTTCCGTAGATTCGAACATTTAATCTCGAGTATCTGTTTATACCAAAATTCTTTTTTCTTTAATACAGCAACTTGCTGCACCAGTGGGTTGAACTGACAAATTATACTAGTCAACCTGCACGGAAATTAAAAAAATAACAATTCAATACTGTATGTGAAAATATGAAGTAGAGAAACACAAGTTGCTAGCCTTTACTAACATGCAGATATTTGCAATAAATCAAGTGATGACTAGACATGGAAGTGAGCTTAGCCGAGCAAGTGTGGCTCTAACAAAACAAACAACAATAGCAAAAGAGGAAAGGATACTAATTAATTTACGCACCTAATTTCATTTCTTTTCATACTCTGTGCTAATCTGTTTTCGAAATCGCTGTATGCTTTAGACAACTTCTCCATACTAACAAGAGCAAATTCTAGGTGCCCTGCCTGTCCCCTATGACTGTCAATGCACGGTGCTGATGTTTTCTTCATTTCCCGAACAGTGGCATCAAGTGAGGCATTCTGTTCTTTGGCTTCCTCCAATGCAATAGACATGGAAGTTAAGTTTTCAGTCAGCCCATGTATCTCTTGTTTGCATACATGAATTTGCTGCAAAGCCTCGTACAGACAGCTTTTCATTGAATTGGACTCACCCCTGGACTCTAATATCAGCAATTCTTGTTCGCACACTTTCTCCCTAAACATTGTAAGCTCATCATTAACCAAGTTGACTTGCTCATGTTGCTGCATTAATGTTGATCCTGCAATTGATACAAGTTGGCCATTTTCATACTTGAGTTTCTGTCTATCTTCATACATCATACTTAGCTGCTCTTCTTTTTCTATAAGCAACTCTTTGAGGAAGGACTCCTCCTGATTTCTATCATCAATTTGATTCTCATAGTTACCAAAAATTTCTCTTAACATAGACGCCTCCAATAAATCTTTCAAATGGCTCTCAATCTTTAAATCTTCAAGTTCATCACTAAGCTTCTCGACTTGATTCAAAAGTCTTGCCTCTGACAATGAGTGCTGCGCCATTTTGCTCTCTGCATCCAACACTTGCGAAGAGAGGTGCTTAGCCTCCTTGCTTATGTCACCAAGCAAACCTCGAAGATGTTCATTTTCATGTAGTAAAGAACCAATTCTGTCCTTCAATCTGCATACCTCATCATTCTCGTTATAATCAAAAGAAGAGTTGTCTTTCCTCGAGGTAATTTCATCCAGCCTTGATATAGTCTGAAGCAACTTTGATTTAATAAATTCAAGCTCCCTCTCTTTCCTAAAAGGCAACGAAGCTCTATCTTTTGCAAACTCCCTTTTCAGTCTAAACAACTCCTCTGTCTTCTCGTGCAATTCGGATTCATGCTGTCTTCGCAATTTTAGCCATTCCAATTTCAGAAAATTCGTAATTTCATCACTTGGCATGTGCTTCAAGAGGGAAAAGTCCAGGATATCAAGCACGGGCTCACTAGACTCAGTAGCATTGTCCACTACAAGAGGCTCATTATCATCTTTAATCTTCAAAAAGTTCAACTCTTCGACTTTCTCGAGACTAGTATGGGAAGGAAGCGTGCCAGATTCTGAAGCTGCTACAGCACTCAAAATACTACTAAGTTCATCCCGCAGTGCGGCAATCTCAGAAATCTTTTCCTTCCAATTCTTGTTCAAGGTGATCATACAGTTCTGATGCTCCCATAACTTCATCTCAAACTCTCGATGCAAGCCGCTAGTGTACTTCTGGATCATGAAGTTAGAGACCTCTTTCTGCTGTTCATACTCCAACTGGTGAAAGGTTGCAAAAACATGGAAGTTAGTAATAATGAAGGCAAAGTGTAGTCATTCAACATTCGGAATTCCAAGAAAAAAAATGTGCATAGAAGTCAGATACAGAGCTTCTATAAGGAAAACGGTTAACGGTATAGCAAATGTAATGCAAGGAAAATTTACAAATTTGAGGTCCAAACTGCTTGGAAACAAGATAAAAGGTGATATTTTTCTCCCAAAATTGGCAGAAACCAAACAATGCCGACTGATGTTGACCATAGAGAGGCCCCAAAACCCAAGTCCAAATGCGCAGCGACAGGACGCTAAAGTAACTCTTTTTTTCTCCTTTAAGTAAATTTCACGCTAAAAGATTGCAACTTTATACAGGATCTACTACATTCAAAAGCAGTTCCAATAATTATACCCAAATCATCTACCACAGACATGTCCGCAACACAGCCACCTCACTCAGGAAACAAAACAAGAACTGAAGAACAGAACTGAATAATACCAATTCCACTACACCTAACCCAGAACCAGAACAAAAATCCTAACTAGGAGCAACCAACTGACTGAAGAACCAGGAAACAAGAAGGAATGGTTGCTATTCCACCCAATTCGCCTAGGAGGGGAAGGGGTAATCTGAACAACTCACGGATTCGTCCGCCTCCATGTCCACGGAGGTGGATGCCGCGCTCCGGCTCGACGCCAAGAACAAAGGCAGGAGTAGGAGGCCTCCTCTGCAACTCGGATGCAACTCCCCCTCGGCCTCTGCCCTCAGGCGCGGGAAACCAAAACCAAATCCAAAAGAGGGAAAGCGAGATTGGAGGAAAGGAAAGTAGTAGTGTAGTGCGCTTTGCAGCAAAGGCGCCTCCTTTTTCGCCGCCCGTACGCTTCCTCCTTGTCCCCGCCCCCTGGCGCTTAATTGGCACAGAACCAGAGGCAAAGAAGTGAAGAACAGGTTGCTCTTGCTGCAGTTGCAGTAACAGTCCGTGGAGAGCGGTTGGGTCGTTGGGAAATGGAAATCACCACGAACCGGAGGGAGGGAGGTGGTTGCTGGCTTGGTGTGGCGTGGTAACACGCGACGCGCACGCTGGACCAGGGCGGAGAGCTGGCAGGCCGGTCTGCGACGTTTGGTCTCCGGGACAGCGCGTATTAGCGAGGGGATTAGCTGGTGGTTTGTCGGGGTTGACACTCCAAAGAGGAGGAGGTCCTGCAGTTGGTGGTCGCTGCCTTCTCCGGCGCGGCGCCACTCTGCTCACGGGTTACCCGCTCCACTGCTTTGAGATTCGTGACACCTTTTCCCTTCCTTTCCTTTCGCTAGTAGCAGCATGTGTCCATCTTTCTTTTCTTTTCCTTTCTTTTTTTTTTTGCTTTCAACTGTATAATTATGTAGATGTTTATGTATTAACTTTTCTAATGCTCGTACTCAAGTGGTTGAGGTAATAGGTTTTGAGGCCTATTTCCTGCCTTAATTCAAAGGCTCATAGTTCTTCCTGCATCTCTCTCTTTGATAAATCGAATGTTTCAGCTCTCAACTCTTTGAGTTGAAGCGGAGCTGAAAATGGTCAAACATTAGGCGCCACAGCTACTACTACTCCATGATTGTTTAAGGACTCCATTTGATTTGTAATGGAGTTAGCTCAGTCTTTCCAATGCTTTACAGTTAAGCTCAATCATTAATTTGTTATCAAACAAGCATTAACATTGTTAAGCTCGATGCAAATGTTTCCGTGCGCCTCTTCTAGTCCCTACAAAACAAACAATAAAATAGTTAAAAAAACAAAAGAATAAAAAGGTATTACTAGCATCTCCTCTTAAATAAATGGGAAAAACAAAGTATTTGGCCCCCTCCTTTTCCTTGTCCTTTTCTTCAAGAGCATTGGTGGTGTCTCTACTCCGTAGGATATAATTTTTTTATTTTCATTTGGTCTCTTTGGTGAATGAATGGTGTGTCTATTTTCTTCCCTAGTTTGCTACCCAGCTTATTAGCAGTGAGTGGGTATCCGTGCTCTGACCCTTTCTTGTGTGCCGTAATTAACCCCTACCTTTCCCTCTTAATTTTTTTGATGCAATGGCCGTATTTCTGCATCGAATGATTAATTGAAAGAGAAACGATACTGACTAATGCTTTAGTATAGCTGTAGCACGAGTTTATCCGTATATATTTGATTTCTAGGACTGTACCATGGTCCATGGGGCAATGATTTAGTATTATGCTAGTCATTTTTTCCCATTTAGAGTTGGCACCGGTCCTAGTTTTTTTTAATGGCAAGCACATAGCCACTGAAAAACAGATTTTATAAAAAAAAGTCTTCCAATTTTTGCAGTCACTTCCTGTTCTTGTACTGTTTTAGAAATGTGAAGAGAAATAGGGGGCTCGACATGGTAGTACTGTATTTCTCCTCCAAACAATGATGATGTTGTAAAACATGCGGTTTTAGCATGAATTCAGATTTAATTCTAGCAAAATATAAATGATTTAAAGCATAATATACTGTTTAAATAGCGTAGATGATTTACATATCCAATTACCATTGTTCAACAACTATTCAATTACCATGTCATTTTAGCAAGGCTTGTTCATAGACAGCTCAACTTGTCTGTCTCAACTCTGGAGAAAGTGACATCAGGACTCACCAGAAATTGCCAAAACAAACCTGATGATACAACCCCCAAAATGGAAAGAAAGTTCAGCTCATAAAGAAATGTCTAAACTGAAACACAATCAAGAGAATATATTTCAATTTTTTCCTGCCACATAATCGCCACTAACCAAATTACCAATAGAGTGCATAAATCATCACTTGCAGGCTGCAGCAATCAAACCACACAATGTATGATGAGGCAATACAAGAGTAAAACACAAGTTGCCAGTAGTAAGAAACCAGCAGCAAACAAATATCACAGGTGATACATAGACCTCTATTATCACCAGAACAAATTAACCAGTAGTAACCAGCCATAAACAATAATATTGGGAGAGAATTAGACCTACATTATCCCAAGAACACTACAGATCGTGTGTAGCGTGTTATAGCACAGACCTGGATTATGGGAGTTTTTCACAGGATGTAATCAGGGTACAATGTTACAAGCAATAAATCTCTGATGCAAACTTTTCGTGTATATACAGCCTACCATCTTTTTCCCCATTTTTCTTTCCTTCTGGTCTCCAGAAAGATTACGCCAGAAATTGCTACTTTGATGAACATCAACATTCCTTCAACGCCTGCGGAAGCAGAACTTATGCTGGCAACCCAGGCATGAAGTTTCGACACTCTTTCGAATGTTGATCCCTAAAACTACTGAAGTTAACACGCTACAGAGCTACCTGTGTTCCGACCATGGGACGAATAGCACACCATCCCAGCATCTGGTCTTTTTCGGTAAAACTCGTGGGGTCTCGTTGCAGAGAAAATTAATATTGGCAGTCAGATTCACTGTGCCTTTTCATTTAAGCATTCCTTTTACTTCTTATTTCTCCTTTTGGACAAAAACTAGTTCCTCACCCAGGTAAATTGTTGGTCAGTCTATTTACATTCACAAAGCCTTGTATTATTGCCTTTTCCAATGTTGTACTTAGCTGAGGCCCATGCTACTTAAATGTCATACCCTTATGATGATCTCCGCCAACTTTTTATCCCTTTTTGAGGCAGCTTGAAGGGGCTCCAACTTTTCCTGCGTTTTGGGCTGTCAGAGAAGACGCCTGAAGCCAATGCCTGCTGAAGCCACAGCTCGAATTCATCTTCAGGTATCATCTCGGCATCCAGGCTAAAGGGATACCGAGAACTGTAGGATCTTTGAGACATCCTATCTGCACCAACCATGTTTACCATAAAAGTTGGACCATGAGTGTTAGGTTTGCACTCCATTCCCTGGATAATCAGCAAAGCAAAAAAGAGTTAGAAAAGTTTCCATTTTTTCCGTATGCGGATAACACTGGCCGCATCCTTTATGTATCCTCAGGGGAAAAAATGGCATATCAACTACTGATGTGAATGCTGTATTAAGTGTAAAATGTACTTTTGGTCCTACTTGCTAGAGGGCTAAATATGGTCCTTCTAATTTATAATCGTCCAAATTGGTCCCTTTACTTTGAAAAGTGATTTATTGTTGGACCTTTTGTTAAATAGATTGGTTAAAGATTTGAGTTACCACAGCCCAAAGTTTTTATGTTGGTCGAGATGACATGGGCTTCCAATTTTGAGTGAAAGGTCTTATTTTTCTTTGTTGATTATGGCTGTAATAAGATTTGGCACAGATAAAGCTTTTCAACTTTCATGCATTAATATGCAAAAAGGGTCATGAGCCATGACGTGTATACTATATAATATGTGTTATCTCCAATGAAGTAAGCAACTTGTTGTGGCAACTCAGTTCTCAGTATTATATCCATCTCACTAGATTGAAGGACCAACAGAACCTATTTTCAAAGTAGAGGGAGCGATCTGGACAACTTTTTAAACTAGATGGACCAAACTGAGCCAGTGATGAAAGTAGGTGGACCAAGAGTATGTTTTACCCATGTGTAAATTATAAACACAGAAAACAGCAGAGCATAACCGTGTATATCTGGAAATGATGTCTAAGTGACACGATGGGTCATTTTGAACTACAGTCTAGTAGTCTATGAATAGAGTAAAATAATGAATGCATGAAACCCTCTAAATAAGGAAACATAAATAGGATATGGATCATTGCACACAAGACAAGGAATTGGACCTGAGTCATGACATATCACTTGAGACATTCATTGCAGCGAGCGCATATTCATGTGAATAAATGAAAGCAACAAGTAAATTAAACATCAAAACATCGAGAGAGCCAGACATTAACCTGGCAGGTAGCCCATTCAGACACATCAAATATTTTACTCTCCGCACAAACAAAAGCTCGTGGTATTTCCATCTGAAGTGAACAATGCAATTTAATTTAATAGAAAGAACTGAATAATTTGAGTCCAACAGAATAATATTGTTGGAAATTGCAAAGAACACATGCATGTTATAAAGTTGAGTAATTTCTGAATGTGTTCTATATATTCAGAACAGTTAGTTATGCAATAAAGAAATTCACTGTAGCAAATACCAGGAACGAGACAGACGGTCAAACCCCGGCTCAAGGTACTTTGAGCATCCACCTACCTAGATATATTTTCCTTAGATGACATACAATCAGAAGCAAACATTCTGGGCTTGTTACAGCTCAAATGACAGCTTGGCCAAGCTCAAAATTAGCCTCAGAAAGTATAGAACTAGCTCAGGTTAAGCAATAAAAGATTAAAAGCAAGTAGTAAGGACCGAAGCTTGACTGTGTAAAAAGGGTCTCAACAAATTTTCTATGAAGTATCTGTGTTGAGTCTTGAGTGTCAGGATTCAGAAGATTGTGCTTTCATTTACATTAAACCTCATTCTCCATTTGTTTAAAACCACTATATAGTCAGTTTCCAATAGTTAAATTCTATAAGCCCCAGATGACTGTCTATAGGTGCTTCCGTCTAAAACTGACATTGAGGTAAAATGTAATGAATTTGCATGTGATTTGAATACAAAACAGTACCTTCAAGGATGTTGAAAATCCATTTTCCACCCATCCATCCCCATCCTTGGCCTGATGGTACTGAGAACAATCCTACAGCCACATAATTCACGCAAATTAGCTGTGGTGGTACTCTCTCAGTTTACAAGTACCCTAAAAGTACACACTGGACTCCTAACCTGACACCATCTTGCTTTTGCTTTGCTCCTCCTGGTACATATCCATAAGTGAAAATTACCACACTTTGTACACTGTATACGCCTGGACTCTTCAGAGAGAAACTCTACCCCACTCTGCAAAAAGATGTTTATCATATGAGTTTATTTTTCAGTTACAAATGGGCACCGCAAAGGCAAACAGTATCAAACAAGAATGTTCAAGAGTCAAGACAGGAGATTGTGTAGAAATTACATTGTGTGCTTGAACAATTGATCAGATTGTGACGTGTACAAAAGTAGGGCTGTGCACATTTCAGCCGAATCGGAAAAACAAGACCGAAAAAACCGAACCTAACCGGTCAATTCGGTTTGACCGGTTTTCGGTTCGATTTCCATATTTTGATTTTTTTTTGTTCGGTTTTTTCAGGAAAAAGCGCCTGAAAACCGAAGAAACCAGAAAAAAAAATAGTAGCGTGGGGTGCGCAATCCAGGTTCGAACTATGGCCATAGGGTTTAAAAGCCACGCTCTCTACCAACTGAGCTAGGATGGCTTGTTGTCTATTGAATGGATATATTTTATATATGTATACCTTGTGGTCATGGCTTTAGCATCCAAAAGACCGAAGTAATGGATGAGTTGTTCTTCTTACTCTTGCATAATGGTAAGGTAGACTATTGATTATTTTTTGTGGTTGCTAAAAATGGGCAGAGCACATCATTAACATTAACCATTATGCTTTCCTGCTTTATGCATATGCCATCGAATCTCTATACTCCATTGGAGTGTTTCTAAAGTACTAATTCTATTGCCAGTAGTATATATTGTTGCCTACTCGTCTCGCTAGCCGATATATCGTTTGCAATTTGCGTCAACTTTGGTAAATATGATATTTATCGATACCACACCGAAGTAAATTGGGATTTACCGATACCGAACCGTATTTTCAAAAATACCATATACTACTGAACTAACAATATTGTATCTACCGTACATACCGAACCGATTTTACCGAACTAACCGAATGCACAGCCCTATACAAAAGAAAACCATTTGGATTCCATATTTACGGAAAAAAAGGGCCCACCTGTTGAGAGACAACACGCGATCTCTGAGTCATTTTCCGCGATTCTTCTTTCCTCAGTTGTTCATCATAGCTATTTTTCTTTGTTAAATCTGAGAGTACCTGCATGGAGATATGGCTACACAGTTGGCGACCAAAAAAAGATACGCTACCGGACTTAACAACAATATAATAAAGGAAAAGCCGATGCATATACTTCCAAAGTACTTGCCTCATAGGCTGATTGAAGCTTTTTAAAAGACTCACAAGCCAATGAGTTCCCCATATTTTTATCAGGATGGACAAGCAGGACCTAAACAGACAAAACACAGACCACAAAGATAAGGAACAGTAACATGAATTCTCTATCAGTATAAAGGGTTGTTGTGTATTACCATTCTATGGTACTCCTTTTTCAGTATCTTCAGATCAGTACTTCTATTCCAAGGGATGCCCAAAACTTCATAATGGGTCGAACCATCCATTATCCTCTTCATCTCATCCAATGAAGTAGAATCAGATTTCACTATTTTACTAGGAGATACCTCCTTTTGTACATGCAACACATCTTGGGTAGGTGCTGAACAACAGGGCTTTGCAGAAGACACAGTCTCAGGTTCACTGTCAGGAGCAGGGGGGTATTCACAACTACGATACAACTCATCAATGACTGGATCAGTATCCTTCATTTCTTCAAAATGTTTCTCTTCTGTGCTTCCCTCGTATCCTTGCAGCAACTTATTCAGAAGGTCATTTGTCAGAAAAGAAAGATTCAGTGTCAAGAAAACTCCAAGCCATCCAACACGAACAGCCACACAATAAACAGCACATATAGTCAACACAGGTATCACAAATCGTGCATGTTTCAACGAGCACATACAACCTGCATTACCGCAGAGGAGTCTCCATTAGGTGAAAAGGGTCAAATAAGTACAATTATAGGCAGCAAAAACAGGTTGCGGACTTGGCAAAATGAAATGTAGTAAAGTATCATCAGGAGCAGACTTAAATATTCAAATACACAAACCTCCAGCCACCAGAAGTATTCCTGTAATCCAAAAGTAGCCACACATCCACATAATCAATATTCCAAACAGTCCTACAATGAAAACGCCAGGCATATAGCCCATATAGTGAATGACTGCCCCAGCAGCTCCCTGAAACAGTAAGCTATTAAACAATTAGATAACACAATCTCTTCCAATACCCTTCTTACATGGGAAATCTTGTATCCTTACTTGCAAGTAAAAGTTACCAATTAAACAAGTACATTAGATGATGATGAATACACGCGACACAGTCTGCATTGCAAATTTGCAATAAAAGAAATGACAGGGAGAAAACAACAGCAGACATAGCCCTAGAATTCTTTATTATTTCATTCCTACTGTTTCAGTATGATTTATCCAGTGCAATCTAGCTGAAAAAGTCAGATACTCCCCACAAACTAATTAATCCTACCACAGAACACAATTGGCATCAAACTAGTAGAAACTCATATTATGGTAGATAACCAGTATAAGCATGTCTAATAATTAACTCCATCAGCAGTAATAGGTGCACCAGAGTCTAAAAAAATAGTTAACGAATCAATCTAACTGTAGTTGATTCAGTATGAAACCACTGAACTTTCACTAACTAGTGAATTGCTGAGACAGATTTATGCATACTACAAACAACATCACATAATCAAATATTTGTAAATAGCAAGTTGTTTTGCAAAGAAATGAGTCAGCTTCATGTAGAAGTATAATGTGTCACCTGCAAATTGACCTTAAGTATTTCACATAAATCAAACCAACAAGAGGATCTACTAAACAAACTGAAACTGATTTACTTAGCATGAAGCACACTAGCCTAATATTCACAAACTGTCACCCTAAGCTATGCAGTGTTTCATTGCCATCCAATCCTTCCCCTAGCAACACAAACTAGATAAAACATAGTAGCGCAAAAGATGCTTAAAATGCCGTGAACAGTTCATAGATATAACCTAGAAATAGCATAAACAAATAACTAAAGCATGATACAAGATTAATTAGACAGTAACACATCAAGCCAATCAATCCTGCGCCAATTTAATGACATTCTACTTTTGTACCACCAATTACTACTTTAACTATACTTTTGGAAAGAAATGGAACCTATCATGCACTCCACACTCGATAGCAAAAGCAGCACATAACAAGATTTAGAATCACACAAAAATCCTTATCCAGCACATCTGAACTTAAGTGCAAAAGCAGCAAAGTAAGCAAGATTTGCAGCACGAACCAGGCTAAGAAGTGCGTAGAGAGCGCACGCCGGCGAGGTCATGCACACGAAGCAGCTCCAGAGGATCACAAACACCGCCGCAGGGCCCAAGCTCGCCAATGCCAAGAAACCCCGCGCCGCGCAGCCACGCCATTGCATCAGCGCCACGAGCGCAAGGCGCGAGGAGCTCACACAGGCCCGGGACACAGCCGGCCAATGTCGATCGACGAGGAAAGCGAGACGCTCTCTACCGCCGCTCGCCACCATGTGCGCCCAAGCCAAGATGTGCTTCTGGGACAGCACCCACCTCCATCCCTGCTTCCATAGCCCCAAATCCGCCATGGAAGCCACAAGAATTTGATCAAATTGATCAATCCATAGACTGAGAAAACCCCATCTCTCCCGATTGGATTCAAAAACACGCCACAAGAACCGCTCAAAGAGCTCGCTGAGCTCCTTAGTTGCAAGAACCAACTTCCCCGAAATCAATCCAACAGCTCCAACAACAGGGATAAACACCACAGGCAGCTCAAGAACTCATCAAGAACCGCTCCCAGCCCGACCAAATATATCCGCGCACATTGGATCGAGCCCCAAAACTACATAAGGCCACCGCAGCCAAATTGGCCGGGGACGG
This sequence comes from Bonia amplexicaulis, assembly GCA_036346245.1. Lineage (NCBI taxonomy): Eukaryota > Viridiplantae > Streptophyta > Magnoliopsida > Poales > Poaceae > Bonia > Bonia amplexicaulis. The sequence goes on along the minus strand of CM070743.1, from coordinate 7,945,479 downwards.
CAGGAACCGCTCCAAGGCGCGGCTTTTGTGCAACGAAACGACGAGAAATCCCCCAGAAAACCTCAGAAAGGAGCCATCTTTCGAGGGGATTAGGGGCTGCCGACACCTGGGGTTGGATCTTGCGTCGGTGAATCGGTGGGGAAGGTGGTAAAATAGCGGCGAAACCCACAGGGATCTGAGCTTTGGCCCTGCTGCTTTGCACAAGCTGTTTTTTTTTTCTTCGCTTTTTCTGGGTGTACTTGCTTTTGCTGCGCTACTACTAGCTTCGTCTCAGCCACCTCGTGAGAAAAGAGGGATTGGGGTGAGGAGTTAAAACCTAAAAGGGAAAAGGAGAAGATGAAGAAGAGATCTTGCAAAAGAGATGAGAGGGAGAGATATCAGACACACACACACACACACTCACACTCTCTCTCTCTCACAATGTGGAGGAGAGAGCGAAGAGAGAGAGGATTAGGGTTGTAACTTGGGAGCAGGGAGAGACCAGTTACTGTCCATGAAATGGGGGAGGAGAGGCAACGCAATTAATGACAGAATAAGATTGGGGTGGTTGGAAGTAGATTTTTTCCCATTTTTGGCGTCATATCTACTAAGGCTAAGGCGAATGATGTGATATCAACTACTTATAAATTTTATTATATAGGATATAAGATAATGTAAAGAAGAGAGAGAGGAAGCTAGGGAATTAAACCATCTATTATGCAATAGTCAACTGTAACATAGTAAACAATCCATATTGTGTCATAGAGAAACTGTCTATAGAAATATAAAAAAGATAACCTATTGTATAAGACATCTTTAGTGCCGTCTATAGGTGATATAGAGGATATTATAGACAGTAGTTGTCTATATCATTGTACATGCCCTAATTGCAGCATACTACTCCCTCTGGTCAGGCATACAAGCAAGTCATTTTAGATATCATCACAATCTCCAAAATACAATTTTAATCACTCATTTTTATTGTAATATATTTATAAAAACTAATAAAATTATAATGTTATGAATAACTTTTCAAGACAATTTGACGCATATCATTTTTGCCTATTTCAATCTAAAAATTCAAAAGGATATTAATTATCAAAGTTTATAAATATTTGATTGCAAGTAACCTAAAATGACTTACTTTATGACCGGAAAGAGTTGTGATTGCAGAACCGATTAATATATAGTATACTGATATTGTTAATTGTTACTCTCTGCGGTCCACTTTAGATGTCGCTTTAGCAACGTGATTTTCGATTTACAAACTACCTGTTGTTTGATTATTATTTTTTTCTGGGCAACTTCTTCCCACCAAATATGCCTGTTAGATGTTCACCGATACTAAATCACTGGCTTTGGCTTTGGGACTATACAAAATATAAAAAATTGCAAAAATGATTTACGGGGACAATTTCAAAAGAAGCCCAAGTTGAGCCTCCATTCTCTAACACCACCTTTTTTTGGAGGAAAAAACAAACGAGAGAAGCAAATCTAAGAAGGACGGAGCAGTAAAAGAATACAGTAAACTTCAGTTGAACTGCTGCTCATGACATCGGGGCTGATCGATCACTGTACCACCACTGTTTGGATTTCATGAATGGAAAATGAGGAGGACGGTGCCAATGAAATCGCTACACGATTGGATGGTAAGTACTCTCGATCGCATGGTGAAAAAAAAAGGCGAGCTGAAAAGCCGGTGATGCCTTGTGCGAACCGTGAAGATGCAGCTTCAGCCATTACCAATGCTCATCGAGTGCCAGGAAAAAAAGGTCTCTCTCTCTCTCTTCTTTCTTTGGGTGAATTATTCTGCGTGATATAATACTGATGTATAACAATCTAGAAAAAAGAGGAGTGCATTAGCCTTTCTTGCTTTATTTTCCTTCTTGTTCTCTCTCTTTCTTTCTTGTTTGTGGGCCCATACATAGATGCAGCTTGTTTCTCCACTCCTTGCAAGCGTGTTTCTCTGTCTATTTTTGTGTTGCTACCCTCTGAGAGCCTGCAAGTGATCAAAAGGAAAGAGCACGAAAGAACTCAAGACATCTGGCTTTTAATTTCTTTTTAGAGTTTGATTAAAATACCAATTCTTTCCCAAATATGGCAAACTACTTTGAGAATCCACCTTCCTTCTTAGCCAATCCACCTCTTCCTCCCATTGGCACCATCCGCGAGCCCACTCCTTCTCCCTGTTCCTTCGTCCACGCGGCTTCCCGCCCAAGCTTAGAATTGCGGCGGCGTTCCCCAGACGTTCACAACTCTCATGCCATTAGCTGGCGTCTTGGCCCCCACCTTCTAGTCGCATGCCTCCCCAATTGACCTCACTCCCTTTTCCTCGCTCTGCGCGCCATTTGACCCAAGCTCTCTCCTGTCGCAATCCACTGCCTTCCCCGCCTGACACATGCGCCCTCCCATACTGGCCTTCATCACTCTTTTGCGACCTCAACCAGGCGTAGGTACTCCCACAACTCTTCTACCGCCTCCCGCCGGCCAGCCTCTCTCTCTTTCTTCCACGCACCAAAGCCACCGTCACCCTTCTGCTCCCACCGCCTTTCCCCACCGTTAAAGCTCAATCGGCTTCTCAGAGAACCCCAGCCACTCCTAACTGCTCATCCGAACCACCCCAATTAGCTTCTCTCGCACAGCAACCCCTCCGCTTCTTCTCCTGAGCCAGCAAGTTGCTCAACAAATTTCTCGTCTCCCGGCCATGAAAATCCGATTCCTCCCCGTCATAGCATCCTCAATACATCTTGACCATGTTGGCAAACACACTATAGCGTGAGTATTTCCCTAGAGCTCTCCCGATGGAAGCCACCTCCAGCCAAAGCACCTCGCCGTGGACAGCTCATATAAGGACCACTACCACTGAGAAACATATGCCCTATAGATGGTCGAATTGCCCTCAATCTTGCTGGAGGTTCGCCAGAGTAGTTCCAAGCCATAATGAAGCCGAGATCAAATCTCTTGTCGTCGGCCACCACTGCCCATGTCCATATTCTCCAAAGCACTAAAATGAAACCACTACCTCGAATAAAGTCCATCCATACCAACCTTTTCTGCTGGAGAGCTTCACCAATGCCAAATCGATAAGGGAGCTTGCGCCCCTATTTTTCCCACCGGAGAGAGCAGCCGGAGGTAGAAGAAGGCTGAGGCGGCATCGTGGCACGATCTTGTCCATCCGTGTGCCGCAGATCATCGATCGAGCGCGTGCGTGCGTTGCGGTCGGGCCGGAGCAGCCGCGCTGCTAGGCCGAAGCAGTCGGGCAAAAGGCCTTTGAAGCCGAGAGGATCGAGCCAAGATCGTTCATCCTGTGGTGGACTGCATCAGCATTGTAGCAAAATCACTGTTCACCAACCCTAATTTTCAGAAATACATCTGTTCTAATCGTCTCGATGCCATGAACCCATTTCCGATGTCCGTTCCATCAATCCAAGCTCCAATAAAATCCAAACCCTCCCAATTTGGTTTTTGTTGCATTTTCCCTTTTTATTTTATTTATTTTCCTAGCTTGATTAATTTCAAGTTCAGAACTTGTTATTTTATATGTTTGCGTTAGTTGCCAAGTTTTTCGAGGCGACCGTTCCAGGACCGGACTCGGACGTTGAAGTGTACAAGACCATAGAGTTTGTTGGACAACAAGGCAAGTTACAAGTTTTTGATCATATTGAATCCCATAAAATTTAAATTATTTAATTACAGTATTTGCATTATTGTTATTTACGCAATATTATTTGATTAAAATAAATATTTAAAATAACATATGAATTAGTTATGTCCTACCACTGAAAAATGATCTGTCTAATTTGAAGCCATATTAGTGCATGTCAGAAATATGACGTTACATTCTTGTTGTTGGTTGTCACAGTTTGGTGTCAAACTGTTGGAAAGTGCTGGACCAAAGAAAGTAATGGTCTGAACCACTCGGTGCCATTGAGGGGGATGAACCACCATAGCTAATATACATCACAAGAAAAGGTTAAAAACTTGTCTTCATATATCAAATGGGACGTGTCGATGTTCTTCTGCCAGTGACCAAACAGTGCTCATGTGTTTTTCCCTTTGTTGGAATGGAAGGCTGCAAGAGAACATTCCAAGAGTGTTCCTTCCAAGTCCTTTCGCTGCGTAATATCGATATTAGTAGAGGATCTTTGTGCAAAATGATAATCAGTCACATGTCATCCACATGCCTAATTATTGGGGAAGGTGCTACCAAATTATAGGGCTGCATGGAAAAGATAAAAGAAGGCAGCCTCCTAGTTGACCTGTGATGAGACGAGAACATGAGATGCTAACAGGTCAAGAAGCGTCTGCATGACACTAGCTGAGATTTGTTTTGCTGCCTCAAGCAAAGCAACTTGCCATTTTCCTTTCTCTTTTCTCCTCCTCCTCCTCACCCTCCTTTATTCATTATCTTTGCTTTTGCATATTTGATTGATCCCCAGCTGCTGTGCTATACATTTTCCTAATTTTTTATGGCAGATCAGAAGGGGTGATGCATTACAGATTGCATCATGAATCTTAGATCAGACGTCTAAGGATATGGTTTTGCTTCTCAATAATGGCAACAGTATCAACACAGATACTGTTTGGATCTTGACTTGGCATTTATGGGGCCGCTCCAAACGGCTTTAAGCTGCGGTTTTCGGCTGTGGCTTTTAGATGAAATTGTATTGTAGCGGCTGTTAGTTTTTTCTGAATCATTCAATAAAAAAATTAAAAAATGAGAAAAACATATTATATCTTCACAGGCAATACAAATGAATAAGGAGAAAAAACAAAAGCAAAAAAAAACTAAAATTAAGAAGCCGATGCGTTTCAAGTGGCTTCTGGCCAGAAGCCGAAACCGATTGGAGCAGGGCTAAATCTGCATTCAGATTGGAGCAGGGCTAAATCTGCATTCAGATTTTGCAGGCTTTTTTACCCTTGATTGCAAGGGCAAGCCTAGTCCACCAAACTACCATAATGTAAAGTTTATATCTTAGACGTGGTCCAAGCCACATTGAGCTCCAACTTGTGAATGTTTATCTTGACTTGATGCTTGCTGTTACTTAGACAAGAACCGGACTAAACATCGCCATCACTAATATCTCCTATTTTCCAATCCCTTTATGCGTACTGTAAACCGAACTGCCCATTCTTCTGCAAGCACGATAATTAACAAGCAATAGCCTCCAAAACCACGCGTTTTCGATGGCGCTGAAAACTTAAAAAAAAACAATTATGCAACCACGGTTGGCAAATCAGCTCACACATTTGGCGTAATCATTCCATACAATATATAGGCGCACGTCGGGTTGCAAATTGGTGGACAAACAAACCGGAACAGCTCAGTTCGATATCGACAATGATAGGTAGATGAAAAGAGAGCTACTTCACATGTCGTCGACTTGGCATTCTACCTGCTCACTACTTGCCAATCCTCACAAAGCTCTCTCTAGATGGGCCTGTTTTTTTTAGCTGCGACTTATGATTTTTGGCTGCGGTTTGTGACTTTTAGACTGTTTGTATAAGAGATTACAGAGTAATAGAAACTCACATGTGATTTTTACCAATATAAATGAAGTCAGTAAAGTATGTACTACAATTAACTAGTAGACCCTATCTTGAAAAAAATACTCCATTTATCTAGATGAGTTATAAAAAAATTCTCTCTCTAGATGAGTTATAAAAAAATCTCTCCAGATGAGTTATAAAATTCTCTCTAGATGTAGCCTTGGCTTAAAGGTAGAAGCAGGAGTACAGTTACTTCACCCAGAAGAACAAGAGGAGACGGCATCTCATCTCACCTTTAGAGCGACCCATGTACTTAAATCCTTGCATGTCACGCACGTCTTAATGCTCTTTAGCTTGGACCCTCTTTTAGCACGGAGAATCAAGTAGAGCACGGACTCCTAAAATGCTATGAATAAATCATCAGCCGATCAAACTTGCATCATAGATATCCAATGGCCATACTAGGCTGCTAGCAAAATGTACTTTCGATGTTCAAAAAAACAAAAATGTAATCTTGATGAAATACGAAAGCCAGTGTAATGAAGATCAGGACCCTACAAACCATGTAAAAAAGTTCACAATTCAGGCATTCAGCAACAAGACTGTTATAAGCTCTACTTCAGTTCTTGAAAGTTCTCGTTTTTATTTCATTTTTTTCGGGTACCCAAGGAAAGAACCAGACAGTCTTTCAGTCGCTATATAAGCACAAATGTGGACCTTTTTCAGAGAAATTACCTGGAGATGGATCCAGAGGGCGACAAGGAAGAACAAAAATGATCACCAGGGCCACAGCGGCAATAATTAAGCACACAAGGTCGCGTGTGGACGGCGGAATAATTTGAACGCTACAAAAGCCTCCCCTTTAAATCACAATCATAACCCAACACGCCACAAAAACAAGTGGCCAAATACATTTTTGTTCCGTATATGTGCAAACTGCTAAAAAAAAGTCATGTCTAGCGTCTAGCTTCCTTGGACCATCGATCTGCAGCTTGGCAAAAAAAATATCATCCCACATGCATAAAGAATATGATCGACTTGCACTATATTATTGACATTAGGAGTCTTAAATCGCAAGTGATAAGCTCTGAAGAGGCATTATGTAATGAGTTGTTCGCTTCTCGCTGAAGCCAGCCCGTGACATTGATCTCATATTTTAAAGAAATTTTTATCATTTGCTCCATCTTTCGTGTGCATTTGATAAAATAACATGTAATGTCTTACTTATATGTGGGTCTAAGGCCCGTACAGAACTGACACATCACATGGCATTTTATCAAATGCAATGTAATATGAGACAAATGATCAAATCCCTCTTTACGTTTCGTTCATTAAGAAGAAAAAGGAGTACAGTTAGCTTGAATTGTGGATAAGAAAGAGGAACAGAAGAAGGATCGGAGTTGGAAGAACAAAAGAACTAAGACAGCAGGCTTGACAACTAATCTTGCTGAGAAGACTGGCTAGGCAGCACGGTGCCAGAGAGCTCCCCCAGTTTGGATTTGGCGGATGATGACCAAGCATAGAATTCATCCTTGATGCATTGGACAGACTCCTCGATGTCTAGTTGTCGATAATCGTGCCATGATCTGTTCCGCTCCTTCCAAATCATCCAATTGGGCAAGATTATTAAGGAGTCTATTCCTTTGCGCTGGGAGTGGGGGCGCCGACTGTCGGAGAGCTGCCCAATGATCCTGAAGTGTCTGCGCGGTGTAATTGACGGTGCTTTTCATGGTCCAGCTCAGATAGTCTAGATCATTCTACCACTGAGTCCAGGGCGTAACCAAATCCTGGCTCCGCCACTGGCAACATATATTTCATATAATATAAAAGTACTTCTAAAAATAAGCTCACCTGATAATTTAAATGATACGTTGAATCTCTTGTAACTAGAACAACAAACATAACAAATATATTTATATCCATAGAGATCATATTCTTATCAGCCGCCCTGCCAAATTATGAGCCTTCGTATTGGAATCCCTACCTTAGCTTGGTGCACAAACTGCGCACTATCAAAAGACGTAGATCTCTCCTTGATGTCCCAAGGACTGTCATAATGTCATGTAAGCACACTGCGGCATATCCTGAAAATTATTGGCCGCATTCAAGAATTCCGGTGCCACGCACGGACATCACCTTCCTTCACTCCACAATCTTCGTCAAGTGGCAAAGCTTCAGCCCCATTCTTTCCGTCTTTTGGCTTTAACTTCTATCAACTAATACTATTTATCAGATATATTAGTTATAGTTAAAATTCATCAACCGTACTTTAAATGAACGGCCCTTCCTTGCAGGCCATCAAAGCTTCTTCCTCTGTGACGCCAGGAACAATCAGCACACTAGCAGCCAAAAATTATGCTGCTTCTGTCGTCCTGGTAAGCTACTGAAACTGCACCCTTCCTAGCTTGGTTGGCGGGAAACAGCAGTGCAGCACCGGCATTCTCGTTTGCGTGCGTGCGATGGGCCGGCCAATCCAACTAGTCGAGACTTCTTACCACTTATGAGGGCTTTTAATAGGCCGGGCCGCGGTAGGCCCATTGTTGCAACCAGCAGCTGCATCATGTACGATTGTCTACGGATCTGCGAGTACGATTATGAACAGGACTTCGAAAGAAAAAAAAGTATTGTTTCCTCTGCGGCCCACCGTACTCAGAAATCAAAAGAAGCGCTAAATATATGACCATACATATTCCTATTAAATGATATAACATAACCATTTGACTTCTTCTAAAGTATTTAAGCGTATAGAGTGAAAAATCACAACGACCACACTGTAGATTTCTTTAAATAGACAGGTATATTGAAACGGATATTTTCAAGGCCGTTTACAAATATGGCAAAACGGAAGAGTGGTATATACAGAATTGGAGAGGTGCAGGTACTGCTGGCTCGTTAATTAAGCTCCATGGTTTCATTCATGGAGCGTAATTTTTGTCTCGCGTTGGTCCGAAACAAAAGATAAGGAAGGAAGCAAGGAATTCAAAGTTTCTTGCTGCATGGGACTTGAGGCGTATGGATTTCTGTTTCAGTTTTTACTTAGAAAAATTAAAAATTAATACAAATATTTGGTTTTTTAAAACAATTTCTCCACTTCTCTCACTATTGTTCCACTCCAGGAATAAGATAGGGATCACAGGTGTATCACGTACTCTACTACTCTCGCTTCCGTTACGTGCACATATCTCTCACACCTTTTTTATCGCTCGGCCATTTCTTCCAAAAGCCACTTCTTTCAGTTATTACTATTCATTTTTAGTCTAAACTATAAACTATAACTAAAAGCCATCAAGTAAAAGCCAATATAAATATCCTCATATACACATACTATATATATATATATATATATATATATATATATATATATATATATATATATATATATATATATATATATATATATATATATATATATATATATATATATATATATATATATATAGACACACACACACACCACAGCTGCCTCCGCTCGTGCTGCTGCTAATACAGCCAAGCTAGGTCAGAGACGATGGTCAAATTCAAGACTCTGCTGCTGCTGGGAGGAGTACCGATCGATCGAGAGGTGTTCGTCATGGATGGAGCTGCTTGAATATATGATATCCACTGGTCATTCAGTTTCGCACCAAAGCGCACGCGAAGCAGCGGAAGGCGCCTACGCGTCACCGAACCGTACCACATGTGTACAGTGATTCTCTTCTCATGCTACGTGCAGTGAGATCGAGCCGACGGCGTGCTCTCGCTCAAGCACGCAGCACATCACACCCCCCAGTTCACGACGAAACCCCAGATCCATCGAAAGACACACGAATCTGATGGGACACAAGGCGATATATGCACGCAATACTAGTTCAGAGTACAGTACACTGCGAATCACACAGACCATGGTCGATGGTCACATATAGGTAAGATAGGTAGGTCTTGATCACCCACAAACAGCAACAAGTAGGTCTTGATCGTGCCATCAGATCACAACACGCAGGTGCAAGCAACGACTAAGGATAGATAATATATAGAGAGGTCTTTGACACAAAGCGGCGGCGGCAGTAGGAACGGAATGGTGGCGACCGGAGCTCGTCACATGAAGGTCCAGTTGACGAGCATGAAGGCGAGGCAGTGCGGGGCGTCGTCGTCGCTCAGCACCTTCCACGCCACCGCCTGCTCATACGACGCCTGCCGCCCCATGCTCGACCTGCACACGCCGCCAGGGAGGTCCGCGAAACCCTGCAGCGAGACGGGAAGAGGTTTTCAGTCTGAATGTTCATGCAAGCAAGCGTTGAAGGCGGTGAGTGGAGTGCAGTTCAACAGGGAGGTGCTAGCTACCTGCTGCATGATCTTGGGGAACTCCGTGCACAGCGCCTTCCGGCCCTCGTCGTCCAGGATCATCTCAAGCGAGATGTCCTGCATGTTGATCAGCGTGGTCTCCAGGATGTCGAGACCGGCTTTGTTGGCAAAGGTGAACAAAGGTGCAGGCTATGATTGGCCAATAACCAAAAATTTCTCGTCAATAGGTTGCTCCTGCGCAGGCAATCCGATGGAACAGCAGAGTAAAATGCGCAGCACTGACCTTCAGAGAACAGCAGAGTATTGCATCGCTGTGTTTCCACAGGAGCTTGAGGGGAGAATCTGCATCTTCAGTGTCCGACCAACGGATCTCTCCTCCAGTGTGAACCCTGAAAGTTTTGCCAATCATGGAGCATGTATGATTCCAGCATAGCCAATCTTATTAGGTGGCTCTTATCACAAAAGAGCGCCAAGCTGAGAAGTAGGCTTTTACCTATAGCTCCTGCCAACCCAGCTAGCGAGCGTAAGAGCCTCAGGGGAACCCGGAGGGTGCTTCATTTCGATCTGTGAGCCCAGGCGGGAAGGAGTTATCGCCATGGCCACCCTCTGCACAGATGCCATCACAGCTCTGACATACTGCCTGGCCATTGCTGCCACGCTTTCACGAAGATGGTTCTCAAATGAGAACTGGAAGGCAATGGTCAGGACTGATCTCATGTTGCACGTGCTGGACGCATCACTTGAAGCACGCAAAGCTCCACCTGATCCAACCTCAAGGGCTGATGCAAGGTCAAGCGTGCGTGTGGCGGATGGCACATCCTGCAGTTGACCGCGTAATCGCTAATTAGTGTCACAACATGGACGAGACAAGACTTCAGGGGTAACCGTATGGATATACTAACCGTCTTAGCATCCAATGGTATCACACGGAAGCCTGAGGGTAGCAGCGGTGCATCATCAGCAAAAGATTCATCAATAGGTGCAAAGACGAGTTGTGCGCATGCACCTATGGCGTCCTCATCAACCCCGCTGCAAAGCTGCATTAGCAAATAACATCACACAATCAGGAGGATGCAACAAACAGAACAACCTAAAGAAATAATTTGGAAGCCATCATACCTGCAGAAGATACATGTCCCGTGATAGAAGTACCTCATCATGGCTAATACCATGTCCTTCAAGCCTAATAACCTCCAAGAACTACAGTTCAAAAAGTTTAGCTTAGTGCGCTAATACCGGCCACTCATTATAATAAGAGAAATACAAGGACTAAATTAACTCATTACATCTTCATTCTCCAAGGCATGCGCAAGGGGTAGTATAACCTGACTGCCCATAAATCCACTAGCCCTTAAACCTGGAACTGCATATGGGCTGGCCCTCAATGAGGCAGCAGAATAAGCATCAACACCAGGATCAGCCCATTCAGAGCGATGCTCCCTCAAAAAACGCACAAGTAGAGCAGGTGGGACATTCTACATTATCCAAAAAGTACACTTGGTTAAGCTTAATTTTATGAAAGGAGGAATAATTTTGATCAAGTGAAACAAACATAAAGACTGTCTATTTAGTAGAGTAACAATGAACGAAATGAAGTAAAAACCTGCAGCAGCATTGATGCCTTTGCACACAAGATGCCACCCATAGCAGAAAAGAGTGGGGAGGGGCTGACGTGGGATCCAACAAGCTTGTTAGGAGATGAGTTTACTGAAATTGTAACATCCTCTGCACCATCACTGCTCAACAAAGACCAACCATCATCTGAAAATCCACTCAGAGCATCGTTGAAGCCTCTGCAAATTAGAGTCTCGAGTTCAGAGGTGCGGTAGACACATGCATGTAATTTTTCTGTAAGATAGTCTGACAAATTGTTATAAGAGCACAGGGCCATTCAATAGTTACAGACCTGCTGAGCCTTTGACTGAAGGTTCTGAGAACTGCAGGCTGGCGCCCAGCACCATAGGGGATTTCACCATTTGATTCATGCGCAATTTGCCTAATGTGTCGCAATGCCTGTACAAAGAGAACAATTACATGTCACTGATGCATCAGTAGAACTATGGATTCAGGATTACTACAAAATCCCAACAAGTGATTAGCTACAATGAAATGAAATGGAACAGTACACATACTGCAATAGTCATCTTCTGCGCAAGGATCTTCGGAGATTCATAGAGTGGTCTAAGGACCTCAGGCACACTCCAAGCCTATAGAAGCATGTGATAAATAAGATGCATAAATCGCAAAACTATTCAAGTATAACACTCGTTAATATGAAAGCCTTGTTGCTACTTACATCCAAATCAACATGATCCACAATGTGAATCATGGAGCCACCTCCTTCACATGGTCGAATCAGATAACCACTAGGAAGCACCTCGGCTCTGATAAAATTCGGAGTGTTAGGCCCAGATGGACCACCAGTGGACTGAGTCAATGACCTTTCACAGATCTACAGAACAACAATGTCACACTATCACCGACACTGCACGTAAATGGTACTCACAGTGATTGCGAAAAAAGGCCACCAAGCAACATTTAATAAACAGTGATTACACAACAGTGGAAAGACAATGGTTTTGTTTGTCCAAACAGATTGAACCCGATCAGAAAATGACAAAGAGTACAAGAAAAATGACAGCAGGCATTTTTTCGGTAAACTGACAGCAAGCAATTAAAGACCGAAGTAATACCACAAGACTGCCATCTTCAAGGCCACTGGTGTAACGGAGTGTCCAAAAGTCGCGTGGTGCTGCCAATGTCGTCGGTGCATAAGTCTAAGTCATTAAAAAGGGCAATGATCATCATCAACACCAGCACAGCAACTAGTACAGAATAAAAGGGCAATGACAACAGCTAGTACAGAAATAAGCACGTGAAAACTGCAACTTGTGAGCAGATATGTACCTGCATGTAGATTAGCTCAATAGTTCCCCCATTACCCGTGGGGAAAACATGGGGGATATCGAGGCACCGGCAGTCGCGATACCAAGAAGGGCGATCCTTGAGGATCTCCGCAACCTGAAAGGAAGCTCATTAGAGGATGTCTCATGTCTATAGAAGGGAAACATAAAGCAATGCCAATGATCAACATCATACCTTTGTGGGCTCAAGGCTCACAAGGCCGCAAGCTCGTGCTGCTACGCCACCACAATTGTGCGAAACAGCGATGATTCCAATGGAATCCGGACCAGGCTGTAATCAAGTTCTCATTTGTAGCGGTTAGAAAGAACAAGCAAGAAAAATCAACACATCGTGCAGTACTCTCTTGTACAGCAAATGCATTACCTTCATCCCAACCATTTGGACCCATTCGACAGCAGTCCCCGTCGCCTTGGACAGGAACTCTGCCAAGGTCTCCTCGGCAATAGCGAGCAGACTGCACGAAAAAGAGCATATCAGCAAACTTACAGAGATCAAGCCTAGCCTTAGCCTAAGAAATGAGACTAGGTACTGCGATTACCCAGCTGGGTTGTTCGCATCCCTCTGCGGATGCGGTGCTGCAGGGTTTTGCTGTTGATGGTGCTGACCACTCGTCACCACAGACTCGCAGCTCGTGTCTGTGGTGGCCACAGAAGGCTGCAGAATTGCAAACAAATGTTACTGCAGGTGAAACAAGATAGTATGATAGCCTATGAATCAACAAAGCAACAACCTTGGAATTATGAAACCATTTTCTAGTACAGAAGCCCACAAAACATTGAAAAGGGCAGGGAGCTCACATTGTGGAGTTGATTCCGCATGTGGCCGTTCTCGTATACGAGACGGGACACCTGTTTCTGTAGCCGGTCATTCTCCTCCATCAACAGCTTGTTCATCGCAGTCAGCTTCCGGTTCACGGTTTGCAGGCGGGAGGACTCCTTGCGCTGCTTCTCCCGGCATCTACCAATCGCAAGAAACGCACACTTCAGTGGCAAGCGCACCTATATAAACTATACTAAAAAGGATAGTGGCTTCTAACACGAAATATTCCCTTGTTACTGATTAGCACAGACCAAATGTGCACAAAGGGAGTTAGGCAAAGGCTTTTCGGCAATATTCTCTTATGGCATAAAAGGAGGGGTCATCAAACAGGAACAAGGAAAAAGTGGAGCAAAAGAGACAAATGGCTAATACTATGTAATAGCAAGATATGTGTGAAATCATTGCCTAATTGAAAGTGATCCTTGTGTCTGCATTTGTGAAGTCTAGTCCAAATCTGAGCATCTTGACATGGGTAAAAAATTCTCGATGATACATCGCCTTCATTAGTACGGTATGATACTAATAACCAAACTTGCTCAAAAAGTGTTCTTCTTCCTATTCATCCACGGTGGTACCACCATTAACGAAACTTTTGGCCTACTTGCAAAAAGGAAGCAAAATGATAGCCCAAGAGGTGATGTTTATTGGGACCTAAGAGCAAGCACACCACCAGACAGGTGAAAAGATGGGCATCAAACTCTAAATGGCAAGCACAGGAAACAAGAAATTCCCAATGCATTTTTACTCGAGGCAATCATTGCCACCACATACAACATTGCAATGTGTGATTAACACATAGCCCAAAGATTTCCATCTAAACCGAACAAAAGAAGTGTAAAGTCCTTGGAGAATCCAGTATGTTTTGACCACTCCCATCACCACAAAATCCACAGGGAAACCAACGCAAGATGCTTACTTTCGCTCCCTAACCACCCCACAAACGGCAACAGTGTAGGGAAGAACTGTGGAGGTACAGAAACCCAAATAATTGTGAAAGGTTTTGTCAAAATCTAGAGAAAATTCCAATGAATTTGAGCTTAAATCAAGATCAAATTCAAGCAAGCAGACACAGGTGCTTCATTTAGTCATCTCCACAAAACAAACTACCACAACAACTTAACCCCAAAAAACGAAGACTCATTTCCAATGCAAGGAACACCCCAAAAAAACACATTTGAGAATCAAATCTAAGAAACCAGCCTTCTTATCACCAATACATCCCATTAGCAGCCAAAGTTCCGAACTTTACCAAGAAAACACAAACAAAAACCCAAGGAAGCAGTCCGAGAGGCGGCCACGTTCCCGGCAAGAACCCATCAAAACGAGACCAACCGAAGCGACCCAGATCAGAAAGAGAGGCTGACCTGCGGTTCTGGAACCAGACCTTGATCTGCCTGGGTTCGATGTTACAGAGGATGGGGCACTCCCTGATGAGCTGCTGCCGGCGCAGCGAACTGGGCTTGGGGCACTCGGTGTACACGCGCTCAAGCGCCTCCACCTGCTCTGGCGTGTACCTCACGTACTTGCCTGTGTCCACCTGCGGCGCCGCCCCCGGTGAGAGCTTCTCCTCTCTCCCCACCGCCGCCATCCGGGCGCCGCTTGTGCTGTCGATCGCTGTTACCCGAGGAAAAGGAGGAGGAGAACGAGGGAGAGAAGGAGCTGGAGCCACGGCCAAGGACGCCGGGGCGTCATGGCCTGCGGGTCGAGGGGCCGCCGCGAGCTCCCGTGGTTGCCATGGCGTTAGCTGGTGTTCTTGGAGTAGTGGGTGGTTGTGGCGGTGGTGGTGACTGTGGAGAAGGGCAGGAGAGGAGAGCGAGCGGTGTGGGCTGGTTTATACTCAATACTGGCTAGCAAGCAGGAGCAGCTCCACATGAAGACTGTCTCTACTTTTTTTTTAGATTTCTCTCTCCTCACATGAGAATGTGACATTTCCTTTCCTGAATTTCTTCTTTTTTCCGTAGTGCTTCTCAATATATTGTTTTATAATTTATGATATACCATTTGAAATAATGGTGTAGCCTAAAATAACACATACCACTGTAAAGAAGTTTAGATTCAATATATACCATTTTCCTCCATTTTATTGCAAATTAAAGCATTTTCTTCTTTTTTTAGCAGTGAGAAAAGACTACTTTGCGCATGTGTACAATATTTTTCATGATTCCAAAAAATAAGCCATGCAATCGAATCAACCTTTCTTTGTGTTACAATCGAGTCCCTCCATGCTCAACTGGTGCCTGCTATATTAGCTTTTTATGGACAAAATATTATAATACAACCTAGGTCCGAATCTTTATATGTAATATATATTTGCGATGAGGAACAACATACTTTATATTTTTACGAAAAACCAGGAGAGTTGCTAATTCATTTATTGAGAAGAGTTGCTAATTCATTTATTGAGAATGACATATTTTCTGTTTTAAAAAGGCAAACTTTGGTTTGATGAGTGTTGCGGATCTCTTGTCATGTTCAAAAAGACAAAACTCTGATATATCTTTAGTTCGGTTCCTCAGCATGGTCTCCATAGACCTAAAGAGAGGATGGTCGGCATCGTCTAGACCGACGCGACTACATGTGAACTACAAACTGATGAAAATAACATAGTCTTAGGATTGGTCACACCACGATCGAATTGGCTTGAGTGGTATTCTCTGAAATCATAAATAATCCTTTTCCATAGCAAAAAGGGTTAAAAGGCTTTAGTTTACCAAAAAAGATAAATGGTACATGTTAAATATAAACTTCCTTGGAATGGTACATGGTAGAAGTCATTCTTAGAGTGGTATTCTGGGTTACACCCTTCTCTCAAGTGGTATATCATGAATTATTTTTTTACCAACCATACTGGATTTCTTTGGACCATGGCATCGTATAGGGGCTGTACCGGATTGTTGTCCACAGATATATGAAGGTGCTATATGCAAAATAATAATAATAACACGGCACAATTTTTTTATACATTTTTAGTGTAAATAAGTTTTTAATGGTCGTATAACATTGATCCACAGCTCACAACAAAATTTGCATACTATATTGGAACATATTTTGCACTTGCAATATGCATATCCTCTCATTTTTAGGTTTAGACAGAGCTTCATTGCCCAAAACTTTTTGTTAGAGTTCACGGAATAAGCGACAGCTTTAGACCCGGCTCAAAAGGGCTTATTTTGAGTAGCTTTTGGCTAAAATTATTGTAGCTGTCTGAAAAAACACTGTAGTTGACGGTAGTTTATTTGGCGTAATTAAATTAAAAAAATAGAAAAAACAGGTTACCCCGTCACGGACAGTACAAACCAACACGGGAAAAAATAGAATTGACAAAAAAACTAAAAAATCAAAAAACTAGAAAAAAACGAAATTATTAAATAACGAAAAAGAAGCCAAAAGTCCAACAAGCCGAAACAGTGTAAAGTTCTCTCAAAGGGTGATTCTTCAGGTGGAGGGAAGTAAATTTTTTTTTGCCAGTACTTTTTAGAAGTCTGTGTTAGCATTTCTTTTTGTAAGTTTTCGATAGAGCATGTTTCTATTCTTTCCAAGAGTGTGGCCCTTTCTATAAAAATATTAATGCTACTAGTATATACTGTCTCAGAAAAAAAAAGTTGTGCAGCTGGCCTGCTACTACTGTCTGGCTCAGCTCGGCCTCGGCACCTCTATGTCCGCAACTCTTTTTTAACCATCTCTCTGCTCTGAAAAAATTTAAAAATGCTGGAGGCATGTAGATTGACAGCTTTTTAGAACTCATTTTTCTCGTGGAAAGAACAGATGCTGGTATAAAGTATACTTCAAAATAAAATGCTGGTATAAAGTATACTTCAAAATAAGGTGCTGGTATAAAGTAGTCTAATTGAAGCAATGAGCAAAAACTGAATTCAGCTAGAATCTCGAAAAAACAAAAAACAAAATTTATATAATAATAAGAAATAAACCGAAAGCTAGAATCTCGAGTCAAAACTAGCTGGCCTAAGTTTTCCCCCTTCTTTTCTGAAGTTTTTGCGCATTGAAGCTGAAGGGGCAGCAGAAGAAGAAATCACATGGTGCACCTCCCTTTGTCCACTGCAGGAAAAGCTTTTCAGTCTATGTTACTGTGCCTCTGTCCTCCTCTTGCAAATCCAAACAGTCAAACGACTGCACCTTGGCGGCCGCGTCGCTCGGATCTTCTGAGAACAGTACGAAAATTCAAACATTGCGAAAATTCACATCCAATGCAAAAAAAGTAGTAGCTGCTGCATTTGTTCTTGTTTTATCAGCAGCAGCAGTAATAAAATTCCATATAGAAATCGCCAGGCATCAAACCGTAATTTATATCGAGAAAACAGCATGTGAAATATAAATGCACCCTCTCCATTTCATTATATTTGTTTATAGCCTCGGTCAGAAGTGTCCATTTTAATATATTTATTCATTAAGGAAATATATAACGTGGCTATTACACTTTTTTCACTGTCTACATTTACTTAAATGCTTTGAAAGATGTTAAGTGGTTGTGGTATATCATTTAATAGAGACATGTATGATCTTTTTATTAATTATTTATTAGATTTAGTGCTTATTTAATCTATATATATGATGAGATACGAATGAGTATAGCCAAACGGAAGGAGTAATTCTTGGAAAAACAAATGGAGGGAAAAGGGGGAAATAAATAATCTGTTTTATCGGCATGTAAAGTATTGGCCGCAGAAAACCGGAGGTGTCGCTTGGGACCCGAACCCCATACCTAGAGGGAGAGGGCTACAGGGACTCAAGTTGACCGATCGTGAACCGTACGATTTGGCCCAGCCGTTAGATACGGACAGCTGCGATTCGATCTCGTAAGAAGATAGTAACTAGCCGCCACGTTTTGGGCGCGAATCGTCCATGGTCTTGGCGGATCTTGGCAACGATCTCCTTTGTCCCTTCCTCTTCTCAGCCTTTGTTACTCTCTCTTCCTCCTCGCTATCCCCTTGTCTAAATTCCCAAACTTGAAGGGCAATGTATTAACTTGTTCACGGTAGAAGTTGCGTTCCATGGTCTAGATTTTGCGAAACGGATGGAGCATAAGTAAAAAAAATGTGATACTTCCATATAAAATGTTTGGAGGAACGCAAAAGGAAACGGTAGGTTCTATAGATTAACATTAGGGCCAAGGTGACGAAGCTTGCTAGCTGAAGACGAAGACGACGATATCTGAAATAGAGGATATATATAGATGCATTATAATGCCTTGGAAATTCTGAAATTCTCCCTTGCTTGCCCAGGCTCCAGATCGCATGTCCCCACTGCCTCCCTCTTCTATGTCAACAAGAGGATTTTGGCGACCAGACTCCGCTCATCTCCAGATCCGGTGAGACCTACCACGCCACCACCCACCTCACCCTTCTTTGGCTTCCAAAGAGCTCTATGTGCCTCCACCTCCGCCGTCGCCCTTGCCTCCACCACCCGTGGCCGACGGACCCCTCGTCGCCTTGATGTGCCACCGCCTCCTCCCTAAGCTCACCACCTGAACTGATTGTTGGGCTCATCGTCGCGACCCCAACCCCACCCATCGCCCAGTCGACAAATATCTGCCACTAGAACCTAGGGGGTGTTTGGTGAACCGCAACTTACTTGGGGTGAACCTTAATCCTAAATATGGTCATCACTTGCTCATGGTCAGGAATTCAGATTTGTGGTTTTGTTGTCTGATTTGTCGATTCTGGTCTGATTTAGTTATTGTCTGAATATTCAATATACAACAATGGCTATAATACATGAATAAGATGAATCGAATAGTCTGTATATGGGTGCCGCATAAAACAGATTTAAAAGATATAATTAATATTTTTTAAGTTTTAATATATCAAATATAAGTCAATAGTTCGAATAGAAATAATTGGATCTGATGGACATCTCTAGCGCGATGATCCCCATTGCTGTACAAACATGTACACGCCAAAACAAGCTGCCACTATCCTTTCGATCTTTGTGCGCGATCGTATCGATGGAAGTTACTGTTAAGATTTTGGCTTGTAGCTCGGGTAGAGGCAAGCGATCCTACGGGTCTACGTATGTAGCTCGGTCTTTGCCTGCTGTGCTACTGACATTACAACGCAGGGAGGAAGGAATATATACATGAGGGTGGTACTGTAGCTACCTATGACAGCGCTACACATGCGTTGATGTGACTTTGAACTGCATATGTGGGCTCCATGTCATACTCAAACCTCATCACATACGTACTCTGATCAGCCGCAGGTGATTTCGATTCGGTTCGACCCCAGTACAGACTAGTGCATTCATGCATCAACGATTGAACACTAGTTGATCTTACGAAATGTACCAAAACAGAGCATAAAAGGAGACTTATTTAGCGCCTTGTGCTACATCTAGCCGAGCAAGTAATTGCTATCAGTGAGAGAGATCTAATAAATAATTATCGATTGGTTATTTGTTAGTAGAAAAAGATTGTATAATTAACTGCAAATGGTTGTTGTCAGCGATACAAGGCTGAATCGTTGTGCGGTTACTGGGAACAGAGGCACACATACTCTCTTTCACTGCACAAGAGGTCACATGGGGTTAAGCCTAGTTATCGGGTTATCGAACCTCCGAGTAGTGGCTGGTTATGTAAATAAACAGTAATCCTCTAAACAAAGATACTTGGACAGTGTTTTACAACCACAATAATCAACCAGCTATCTAGCTTTTATCTTAGCTTAGCTACACTGCACGCACACACCTGATCCATCCATTGCCTGATTGCATGAATTCGTGTGATCCATGGATCTACTCTATGCTTCGGAGCCTAGTAGTTCGAAGTAGCCACCTAATGGACTGTTTTTTTTTTGGATTTTAGATGATGATTTTTGTTTGTATTTTTTTTAAGACAACAGTGGATAGGAGAGGCGTTGATGTAAATGACGCATATGATTTTATGCTCAAAAAGTCATTTGAAAAATTCAAATCAAGAAACCACTCCGTTTACTTCGACTTTAAAAAAACCAAAAACTAAAAGCCAAAACCCAAAAGAACATGCCAATCACTAGCTAGCATCTACTGGTATATATCTTAAAATGTCAAGATCTCCGGTCAACAGTGCCACAACAACAGGGAGACGTATCTTTTGGCTTATGTCAAGCCCCCGGGTCAATAGTGCGAACAACTTGATGCCTTGTCCATTTGGGCCGTGGCTTTGATTTTTGAATTCTAATTATTCATAGGAGAGGGTACGAAGAGAGAGAAACAATTATATATATTTTGATCAGTATAGCTGAAATCAATACAGTGTTTAGGGGTGGCAACAAGGCTGAGGGGTCCCAGGCCCCGTTAGCATTCCTGCGCCGACCCCCGGTCCCGTTCGCCGCAGGGACTCGACCTCCACAGGTATCCCTACGGGGATTAAAAAATATGTTAAATCTTTTAAAAAAAATCATATGAGTTTGTTTATTAATTTATAATTATCTATGTATACTTTTTTACAAAATATAGTTTCAAAATATATATTCTAAGATACAGATTCAAGTTTTAGTCTAAATATATAAGAAAATAATATAATCTTCTATATTTAAAAACTATAATACATTATTTAAAAAAATATTTTATTTTCACTGGTCCCCGTGGGGCCCGCGAGGGAGGATGACCCTTGTCCCCGCCCCACTAGCCTAGCGGGGCCTCACTCTCGTTCCCCATGGAGGAGAGCGTCCCTCGCCCCTGTCTCCGGTGGGGAAATTTCCCACAGGGCTCCGCCCCCTACGGGGAAGTGGAATAGTATCTACTACAATAAATTTATAGAACTATCTTAAAAAGACAGATGTTTGAAAAATTAGTTACTATAACAAAGGTTCAAAAGAAGCGTATATATATATCTTAATAGGAGGCACGTCCAGTGTAAACAAACACTATATACATACATACATTGTGTAAGTGAATTAATTAATGTGCAAACAGTATGGAAGGGATATAAATGCCACAACTGCTAGTATATATAGGAACAGCACCTGTTCAAATTAATTGCTCACAGGAAAATTTAAGTTTCAGAACCGACAGGGAAAAAAATCAAGGCTGGTGGTGGTAGCGGTAGTTTTGACCGTGCATGCCATGGCATGGCGTCTACAGCCAGCACAAGCAGGGTTGCAGGAAGCAGCAGCAGGCCACGCGCGCTCTGATACCGCTAGCTTATAGCTTGCATGGGGCATGGGGATTTCGCTAGCTGCCGTGCTGCCGCCGCGTGGGCGACTTCAATTTCCTTGCCGCTAATGCATGCCGATGCCATGGCAGAGCGTGATCCGGAGAGGATCGCGTCGGAGGCTGCGAGAGCGAGCTGTGGCTATGGCTATTGCTTTCCATCCTACCCCCACCCTGCAGCTGCTGTTGCGAGCCTGGCTGCGGCGAAAGGACTAGTAGTATGCATGCGTGCTTGCATAAGCAAGCACTGTAAACTTCCATCCCTTTTGCCTCCTATGCCCGCCTCTGCTTGCCTGCAGATAGCCAGATCGATGCAGGATGTGCCGGGCTGCTGAGAGAGAAGGTGATTCCTATCCTAGTAGCGCTGGAAGAGGTTAGCTGCAAGGAGGTGTGCTGCCACGATTCCTATATAAATTTTAATAGGATTATGATTTCTATTTTTTAAGAAGAACTAGGAAAGCACTATATAAAAATCATGAGCGACCGTGGAGAACGCAAGCTACAAAACAAATAATCCAAATCAAAAGACACATGAGAGCATTAGATGCTAGGTTATTGTTTAGCACT
The DNA here is from genome assembly GCA_036346245.1 of Bonia amplexicaulis. Lineage (NCBI taxonomy): Eukaryota > Viridiplantae > Streptophyta > Magnoliopsida > Poales > Poaceae > Bonia > Bonia amplexicaulis. The sequence goes on along the minus strand of CM070743.1, from coordinate 7,923,273 downwards.
AGATTTATCTATAAGCAAAGATTTAAGGGTCCTAAAGGGTTCAAAAAAGTTGTAAAGAGCGGCAATTCGTTATATTCTTTTGAGGTTGTGCTTAAAGAATTTGTGATCAGTTTTGTCAAATCTCTCTCTCGTGATGATTGCTTCGGAGTCGTTATTTTAGTTTTCTCTACGAGATTCATCTACTTCATTCCTGATACTGTGCACTCTCGTGTTGTATCTCGCAACTCTGATCCGATCTGGGAGCTGTTGCGCATAAAAAAGGGTATCATAGTATAATAAGTGGTGTTAAAGTAAGACCAGATTAATCTAATTTGTAAGAAGTTCGATAAAATATTAGATGACATAAAATCAATATTGATATCGACGATGTAGAGTCAAATAGCGAAATTTGACAACGAAAGAAATTTCAGCGTATAGCAATATGTGGTGAATGATGTATTTGTCTAGCAAAGATTAATCGATGCTTTTGAACGGGACAGACCAAAAAAGGCGTTCGTTGAAGACTGAAAAGCGATAGAGCGGAAGGCTGTCAATATAATCCATCTACGTCTCTCCGATGAGGTAAAATACTCGGTGATCAAGAAAAATTTGCTAGAGCAATTATGAAATGACTTAGAATAATTGTATACGGCAAAATCACTAACAAACCAGTGGGTGCTGAAGCGGCAACTATACAAGTTGCGCATGAAGGAAGACACACGGTCTGTTGATCATCTCAATGTCTTCAACAAGTTTATTATATAGTTGATTAGTGTGGACAAGAAAATTAAGGAGAAGAACAAGGTCGTCATATTGGCGCCATCTCTACCACCATCATAGGAGCAATTGGTGATAAATATTCTCATTAGGAAAAATACTCTCAACTTTAATGAGGTAGTAGCATATCTATCGAATGCTGAGTTCTTGAAGAAGTCATTGGAATCTTTATCATTAGGTGATCAAGCATTGACTGTTGTAGATGTTACATGCAAAAGTAAAAGTCACAGGAAGAAGAAGGGCAAGATCACACGTGTATGCTAACTACGTGATGAGGAATGTCATATAATAAAGGATTGCATGAGTTTGAAGCAAAAGAGGGGTGCATGCTTAGTAGCGGTAGCGAAAGATGATTTGGACGTACTTGCCGCTAGTCAATTAGGAACTTCTCATAGATATATATTGATTCAGGTTATTGCTTCTATATATGTTCGATAAGAAAGATGTTCAACGAAGAATCTCTATGTTGGGTGTATAGAACTATTCACTTGACGGATTGCAAGGAGTATACAATTACTAAGGGGGAACGGTTGCATTGGAGATGTATGATGGAGTACACTGCACGTTAACAAAAGCGTTTGGTACGTTCCTAGCTTAAAAAAGAATATAATATATATGATTGCCTGAACTCAAAGGTTGTGGATATCACTTCAAGATTGAGTCATGCGAAATGTTTGCAAAGAGCAAATGATCATAAAAAGTATCTAGAACAATCGAGGATACCGATTGATGAGTAATCATAAGCAACCAATAGGGAGGCTTGATAGAAACCCTTGTTAGGAGAAGTAAACCATGTTGTCAATGGTACGTACTCAAATATCATATATAGTTATGTGTGGAACTACAAAGATAGTTGCAAACTCTAGCAGTCATAGAGGCGAAGGTGTGAGCTGTTGGAAAAAGAAAGACGTAGTGGGACCAACCACGCAGTACTGACGAGCAGGTAGAGCTCGGAGGCGGTGCAAACCTATGGCATGAAGAGTTGTAGGAATAGGAGGTGTGATTAACCAAGTTACACAACGAATGTGCTCTCGGGTGGAGGGTTTTGGTGATCTAGCCTAGACATCGACAGGCACCTTGCGGTGATGTGCACAAGCCAATGTAGTGGGGGTACTCTAAAGGTCAGAGAGAAAAAATACAACGTCAACTTGGAGCGAATTCTTGAAGGAGCACAGTGACTCAAATAGATAAGAGTCAAGTGAAAATTGTTGAGAAGGAAGTGACTCATACTAGTAGGACTTAAAGAGGTGTGCTACAAAGATTACTATATGAATCTTAATAGGATTAGAATTCCTACTTCTATTTGGAGGAAAACTAGAGATACTATATAAAGTCATGATGGGTGGCCATGGAGAATTTAAGCTACAAACCAACCAATCCAAAGTAATAGACGCACGAGAGAATTAGATGCTAAGTTAATTTTTAGTGCTAGATTTTTGTATAGGACAAGAATCCTAAAAAGTTTGAAAGAGTTATGAAGAGCGATACTTTTTTATACTCTTTTGAGGTTATATTTACAGAATTAGCGATCGGTTCCACCAAATCTTTTTATCTTATCGAGGGCCTGTTCTTTTTGGCTGCGGCTTTTGGCTATATATACTACTGTACAAGCCAAAATATCTGCACGTTGCATTGAGGACCTATATATACTTGAGCACCTGTTTTTTTTTTACACGAGACGATTCATTTTCTACATTTGGAAAAATTCCCGCGTTGGCAAACAGGACATCGAGAGAAAATGCATACTACTTACCATGGCAACCAGGAACACATCCCTACAGAGACATATCCTATGCCTCGGTTCAATAACGGCAGATGCACGATAGCTTGTCTTTTGGTTCTTTTGGACCATCCAATCGGAAAACAAACGGCTCAGATTGATTGCCGCAGTATGTCGACTGGAATAAGATCGCTTCGATTGATGGGATCCACACAGTATAAAAAATGTCACTTGCTGACGTGAAGTCGCTCCAGTAATTTTGCCTTTGGACCTGAAACCACGGTGCACCTCTGCCTATATTGAAGCAAGGCAGATGATGCGACTCCCACTAACTGGCTGTTTTGGCTAGTTACCGAGAGGCAGGCGTGTCTCGCTGCTGTCTTTCCATTGGAGGCTGGAGATCAAGCTTTGGACTGATTTTTTTGGCTGCGGTTTATGGTTTTTGGTTGAAAATTTTGAATTTTAGCTGTTTACGGTACATATTACGAAAGACAGATACTCACTTGTAATTTGGCTGGTACAGATGTTGGGCTTTTAACGTGTAGATCGTTTAATTTGTAGACTCTATCTTAAGAAAATACTCTATTTAAAAGTTAAATACTATAGTAAAAACAAAAAAACACCGGCTCACAGTGAGTTAAATAACAGGCGCTTTGTAATTCTGATTATCCTTTGCACTCTCCTAGCTAAACATCCAGAGATGACATGGGCAGTTTCACTGTCGGGCAATAATCCTGGCAAGTTGGTCTCATTACATCATCATAATTAGGCTACGCTTAAGCGTGCAGTAGCTGTAGCTGCAGCGCACAGCTGGTAGGCCTAGTTAGTAGTACAGCTAGTTGGTTCTTAATTTTTACAGTACTCCCGCTAAAGATCAACCACAGGTTCATGGATACATTTATCATCTCTCTCTAACATGCATCAACCTAAATTTCATTTCATGCCTAATAATCTAATCAAAGGCTCCAGATCATTGTCGGAGAACAGAAGCACATGCACTACTAAAGATTAGTGTAAACTCTTGTCGGAGAGCAAGAAAGGTTGGGGATGCTGTTGCAGCTCTGCCTCTTGCCTGTGTTGTGTTGGATTCCCTTTGGGAGGAGTGTAGTAGCAGCATGTCGTGCTACTGTAGTAGTATGTGTATATGTGCGTTGGTGTGGGCGCACATACATCTATATACACATCAGGACGCCGGTCCAGAGCAGAAATGTGCGTCGTCGTCAGGCTTTGCTACAGCCACAGGCGACAGCGCTCAGCGCACGCCAAGTCGCAGGCCACGTCGCATTGCAACTTTTGCAATCCCTCCCTCCCCCATTTTTTTTAGCCTGCCACGAAGTGTAAGCCATGGTTTTGGGCTATGGCTTCTGTGAATAAACAGTTTTGTGATATTTCGAAACAGTTTATCGATATTAGTTTTGTTCGTCGTGTTAGAGCTAAAATTCATCGGTTGCAGCTATAAACCATTAACCACAGCTGAAAAAAACCCACCTTATCTATATGTCGGAGTGTGTAGCTATACATACACGTATAACTTTTATTAGTAGTATTGTCTATCTGAGATATGGTTTTTTACTTCTTCGTGTAGATTACAGTGTAAAAGGGTTTCTCACGTTAGCGAGTGTTGCGAACGTTTACCAATATTTTGTTAAATAGTATTAGTATGTGATGGCGTTTTTCCTATTTAGAATGGTTTTCTTTTGACGAAATTATTGATTTTTTTGACGAAATATTTAGAGTGGTTTTCAATTAGTCCATCCTTTCCTCCTCTCGCTGTGGTGGTGCATGTCAGAATGTCAGCATGCAAGGACCACTTGGAAAGGAGAATATTTGGATACAGTGCATCATGATACATTCCTGTGGGGACGTTCGGCTCATGTTTTCAGTTAATTTCTGCTTGTGTTTTGTTCAGTTCTAGGATGGATGGTAACAGTAACAGGTCCAGTGTTCCTAGTCCTACAATCCAAATCCAGTGAGCTGCTCCCACGGGCGGCTCAAGGGGCAACCCAACCCACCCCACCAAAATCCCTCCCCGCCGATGTCCCCTCTTGCTACCGCCGTCGCCGATGCGGCGATAACGGCGAGCCCCTCAGCTGCAGCTCCGCTCTAGTTCTACGTCGAGCGCGGCATTGATTCCTGAATTACGTCCAGCGTGGCGTCGTGAAGCACTACGGCCGGGAGGCGATCGGATCTGGCCGTCTTCGGGCCGGATTCGTGTACATCGCTGATTCCCACCTCCAGCCTCTGTATGTCGCCAGATTCCCACGCCGCCGCTATCGCACACTATGCGAGCGCGCAACTCTCCTTCGCACACAGGCGGCCACGGCACACGACTCGGGCGGGGCGTAGGATTCGACACGTGCGAGCTCCTCACCCCTCCTACCTCTGTACATCGCCTACTCCCGTCTTGCCGCCGCCACCGGATCCGCTCGCTCCGGCCGGACGCTGGGAGCCGTCTGTGATCGAATCCGCCACCTCCGGCCGGATCCGTGATCCCTCCACCTCAGACATCGCCGACTCCCACGCCACCACCGCCGCCCCTTGCGAGCACGCAATCACTTCTTCTTCACGTGCGGATGGCCACAGCGCATGGCTCGGAAGGGCGCAGGTGTCGGCGGCGGGCTCCTCACCGCAATCGGTGCGGCGCCGGCGGGGCGGCCGCATCGGGGATCGAGCGCCACGCCCGGCTTGGGCGTGGGGTCGAGGGTCGGCGGCCGGCACGGGCGACCACGAGGAAGAGGGCGAGCGTTAGAGTTTCATTAGGAGCAGCCGCATGAATTTCGTTGAAGGCATCGGGGTCGCAGCTACTGGCGATGGTGCGCTGGGGTGAAAACCTCAGGTCTGGTTCTTGCTGGATCGGGCAACGATGACGCCTTTGGCGCCGTTCCCTTCTTGGAGGTGTTGCCTTGGGCCACCTGACCTCACCTTCTTCATCTTTTCGCGTGTGCGTTGACCGGTGTTAGTCCATCGGTGATGGTAGTCCGCTCGTCGTGGGGGTGTGTTAGCCACAGACGTTTGTCCTATCGAGCTGTCAGAGTCGTGTTCCTTGTAACCGGTCTATCTTTAGGTCTTTATTTCGGCCTTTCGGCCACCGCTATATTGCTCTTCTTCTTAATAAATGAAACACAATTCTTCTGCGTTTTCGAGGAAAAAAAACTAGAATACATAAAGCTGTATAACATGTGGCTCTAGTATGCCATCTGGGACCGACAAATTCCTAGATCAAATGAAAAAAATCGAAGCTTTTTAGTGCCTGAAGTGCCAAATGGGGCTAATTAGTGGGGTTTCTTGGGATATGATAGTTTTATTAACACACTGCAATGGAGCACTGAGCCTGCCCTAGCGTTAGGGGCAAAGCACGCATGAGTGAGAAATTGGTGGCATAAGGAGTGAGTAAATAAAAAGATTTGCACCTTTCCATTGGGCTCTGGCAAGGTGCCTTTCATCCGAAGGGATGCCACTAGCTCCACAAATGCAGCCTTTATTTCATGATCACCAAATGTGCTTCTGAGAAAAAGAAAGGGAAAAAGATTTCAGCGAGAAAATGCGCGTAAAGTGAAAAAAAAATTGAGGCGTTAAAAAGAAACACGAGGCCGAAAATGACAGGTTCTTCCTTGGTTAATGATATTCTAAAATCGATCTGTAAAATGTTGTTCGTCGAAGGGTCATCAGAGTTTTACTCCGAAATCGCCTGTTATCCTGAAGATATTGGATTTCGAACAGTGTTTTTTTACTCTACAGTAGTAACAGTTGCTGTATCTGTATGTGACTCACCTGTGCAATTTTTTGGCACATCTTTACACAAGTGGAATAACTGATGCGCCAAGGTTGATACTAGTGTCTTTCTTGTCAGATACTTGCAATCCTTGGGCATTCAATTCGGATCTGAAATGTTTGCTGTTTCTACACAAACAAGGAGTATATGCAGTTGCCAGTGTCCATCAAATCTTGTACCTATCAGTCTAAATTGATTCACAAATAAGCTCGCAATGTTCCATCTTTGGGCACTTACATCAGCACATTTAAAACATTTCTATACTACAAGATCTATCCTTGCATCAAGAAGGGATCTAGGATAAACAGCTGAAAGGAAAGTGCTCTCTACATAAGATCTTCTCCTCATCAGGTTTCCTCACAGAAGAAACTTGCAATCTTCCATCTCTGTATAGTGTACACTCACATCTGCAAAAGGTGATGGATGTGCATTCAAATGCACCTCCGAAATATCAAACATTATCTATAGACCAAGATTTGTTCTTGCATGAGGGCCTCACACAAAAGATTGCTTGGAACAGAGAAGACCCGGGAGGAAATAATATCAGGGAAAGTGCTATGCCTTGTTGCTTCAGAATGGCAGGAAGGTAAAAGCTGATGGATGCAAGATCCTGCATTTAAGCACCTGGTGCAGTTAATGGCCTTACTCATTAGATGTTTGGAGTGGATGGAGGCAGGTCAAGTGCCTGTGATGGGTTTGAAAGGCAAGCTTCTGGTTTGAGCTTTCTGCTGTCTGACTGACACATTGCATTCAATTGGTTGCCATTGTTGCATACTCTATAGTCCATATACAGAGTACTGGGAGTTGAATGCATTGTTTGTACACTTGTGGTTTATACCTGAGTTTAGGATAGCTTCACATGATCAAGACATGCAGGCCATTCTTCAACAACTTAACCACCAATCGGTGTGTGTAGTCACATTCAGATATCACTCTCTCATTTTTTCGAACTCATAAGTTACTTTTGGATGGTCAGCTTTTTCCTAGAGGGCAACAAAAAGGAGCGACTACTGGCTGAGTGGCATAAAAATAAGAGAAAAAGGGAAAGCATTCCTGCCCCTTGCAACATTACAAACATAGCCTTTCAAATCCAGAGCAAAAGCAATTTGTCAAGATCATGCAGCCAAATGGACGTCACATTTCAGTGTTTGTTGATCACACACATCTAGCTACTGGTGTACTATCACAGCCTTAACCCCTAAAAACCCTAGCAGGAGCCTACTTTATCCTAAAAGCCACTTTCTTGGCATGAAGAGAGGGAGGCACCAACCATCACTTTCCAATAAAATTCTTCCTCCCCCTCCCCCCTCTCTCACTGTCACCTTTTCTTCTCTCTCTCTCTCTCTCTCTCTCTCTCTCTCTCTCCATGGGTGACAAGTAAGAGTGCCGGCTACCTATCTCCCTTCACTCCCAAGCTTGTCATTGTCTTTATGCATTCAAAAAGAGAGGGATAAGAGGGTGTGTACATTGTGAGAAGAGAGAGAGAGAGAACAGAGGCACCATATGTTCTACGTTCTTGAGGGCATGCATGTTAGTTTTTCTAAGGTTCACATGCACAACATGACATTGTTTTTTGTGCTATTCATAACCCAGGGTTCACAATACCGGCCGATAATAGCTGAAAATCGGTTTTATCAGACAACCTCAGTAAGAGTACAAACCGGTTTCAAATATTTTGGCCCAATTTGAATTTGCACTGATTTACTCTGATTTATACCGATTTGCTTTGAAATTTTTGGCCGAAAAACTTCGATATTTTTCTGTTTTTTGGCCATTTTTTAAAAATTCAAATTTTGATTTGAAAATTTCGGGCTGAAATCCTCTGAAATTTTCCTATTATCGGTGAAATCGGTTTAACCGGACCCCGATAAAAAATTAAACCGGTTTTCAAAGCCCTGTCACAACCCATTCTTTCAACATTTCTTTCTCCCCCCTCTCCCTTTCATAGTTGGGGGCAATCATACATGCCCGTCTCAGTACTAGACATACTCGCATGTCATGTCGCTTTTACATATGTTTGCAAAGGAGTATCGAGGAGCAGCAGGACCAAAGCCACAAGAACACCGGAGAATGGTAGCATCCTTTAACTCCCCCAAATCTTGTAAAGATTGACATGACCTGAGAGGCTTTAGTGTCTGCACTTACATACAGATGATGCATAGCCACTTAATTAGCTACACATACATACCAACTAGTTTAATCTGCCAACTTTGGTAGAAGTGCTATTATACTATTAGTATATGCAGTTATGCACTAATTGTAAGTTGTTTGGTTTCAATGTTGTCAAGCAAATCATGCACATGGAGACTGAGATTGTTGGAGCAAGAAAAGAACAAGAATAGCAACTACTACCAACCATAACAACACAATTAATGGGTCATGATGGATTTTGGGAGAGGGTGGGAGGTCAATGGGCCTGAAGGCTCTGCCTGTCTTACACCAATGTGTCTGTGTGCCCATGCTTGCCTTGTCCCCCTGCCATTGCCATGATAAGTGCTCATGTCACTTTTCCCATGCCTCTCCATGGCCATCTCTCTCTGTCCTTCCTTCCTTCTTTCACAACAATTTTATGATAAAATCAAACAAGAACTGAGGAGAGAGATGCATGGTAGTACACACTACTTGTTAGAAATAATCTTGACTTCAAGTTCAAAACGTAGTAGAGTCCGTCTCCATGTGTAACTCAAGTTGAAGTTATGTCTAACTTGAAGTCCGAATGCGTATACTAGTAGGAGAATATTAGCCTATATATTGAGTAGACTTGTAGCCAATTTTGGAAGAATAGAAGTAAGGGAAAAAGGGAGCAAGTAAGAGAATAGAGAAATCCAGAAATTCCCTTATGTTCTCTCAGTTTATTTGCGATATGTGCGTCTTCTCCTGGAGTTAAGTTAACAAGTGGTATCAGAGCCTAGCCAAGAATCGAGTCGCTGGAAAAATGGCCTCGGTGATTCCATTTCAGCGTGTCTCGCGCGGCGCTCCTAAGGCACACGTCGCTCGTCTTCGCGCAGCTCTCTTGGGAAAAAGACGCGTACGGCACGTCCTTCTATTTTCTCTGTCCAAAGAAAGTCAAGCGACAGTACCAAGCTTCCTTTTGGATCTCGGTCAACGCACGAGACAGACAGCAGTGCTCCCGAGGCGAAGCACAATTCTTGTGCTAAGAGAGAAAACCCCAAGCCGAGGATGAAGAAAGTGTTTCTTGCTAAAACGCTCAGCGATGATGAATCAATAGTACTCTAATGATGAGTTGACTCAGAGACGTTGAGAAGATGTGTCGCCATCCAAACCCAAGTAAGATGAAAAAGAATCAGAACATTGAGGAGATGTGTCACCGTTCTGTATTAAGTATGAGTTTAGTAAGTCGTAGTTGAGACCGACTGCCTCAATATTTTAGAATCTTTACATCTGGATGGACCCGTACTAGTTGAGTTCCTACATATAGCTTGTATGTAGAACACTTCATATGGAGGCGTGACTGGTAGTTCATAATGCATTGAGACTAAAACTAGATTATGTCAAATCAAGATTAAGGGGGATATTGTTAGAAATAATTTTGACTTCGAGTCCAGGACGTAGTAGAGTCCATCTGCATGTGTAACTCAAGTTAAAGTTATGTATAACTTGAAGTCCGAACACGTATGCTAGTAGGAGAGTATTAGTCTATATATTGAATAGGCTTGTAGCTAGTTTTGTAAGAACAGAGGTAAAAAAAAGAGGAGCAAGTAAGAGAATAGAGAAATTCAGAAATTCTCCTATGTTCTCTTAGTTTATTTGCGATGTATGTATTTTCTCCTGGAAGAAAGTTAACACTACTCTTGGAGGAGGAGGCATGCATGGGGCCTGGCTTTGTAGTGCAAGCAAAGCATGTCAAGAATCCCTTTCAATATTCCTTGGGGACTCCTTTCTATTCTTTTCTTCTCTTTTCTTTTTAGGGTGTCATCGACATCTTGGTCTTGCCTCTTTGGAGCTCCACTGTTCCCTTAAAAATCGACAATAACAGATCTTGGTTCAGTGAAACATGCACTTGCAAAGCTCACTTCGCTCGGATTGCATAATTTGTTTTTTAAACGAACCGGCACGGAAATTGCTCGATATATTAATAAAGTAAGAGGAAAAAAAAGAAAATAGGATATAAAACTGGCCCTAATGGGAAACTCCGCAGGCTAGTGGAAAAACATCATCTAAAACCATGCCAAACAACGATTAACTCTTACATACAGCACACTATGCAGCTATGGGAAGGACATCACACCTCACCGCCTCACACGCTAAAGCTTCTAATTGATTTTCAAGCTAGATGGCGAGAACCACTATTGTATAAAACTTAAGAGAGAAGAATAAAAACAAAGGTCCGATTGACCATAGCTCTACCACAGTTAAAGAACCATGGTAAACACCATACACTAGCAGGACAACCAATAGTAAACCTCAGAATAAAGTGGGCGAGGAAGCGGCCCTTCCGCTCGGTGACAACTGTGGACGATACGCTAAAGAAGCCGATTGCATAATTTGTTGTCACTATAAAGTACTTATATATGTATCATGCATTGGTCCATTTATGTGCAAGTTCTGATGAGATCAACTTAATTTCCAAAAGGTTAAACGCATCCAAATTTAGGCCCATGCATGATGAATAATAAGCGTCCGAAACTGGTCTTCATCAAGGTGCCTTTTTAATCTGAAGAGATGGATCAATCAAGCTGTATATATATGTGCATGGGAGCATGATTAAGGATTGACTAAAATTTGTATGCGTAATTGCATGCAGGATACATGATTATTGTCGGTACGTACATACACTAATATAGATGCTGCATATTGCCTATATACACATATCTCGTGTGTTGTTGCCTGAATGCATGCGTCACTCATAATTCTTCAGAAGAGGGCCCAGCTAACCATTTCTCATTCGCTTTCTGCGATTAATCGTTTAATTTGATCCCATTGCTCATATATTAATCTCTCTTCCTCTCTCTCTCATACATACATATGCATGTTTATGTATGTGTTTAAGAAGAGATCTGTCTATGAGGTTGCTTTCTTAGTAACTTGTGGGCTAAGGGAGAAGTACGGTGACGTGGTAGTGTGTGTCTGCCCTTTGGTAGGCACCTGATATAACCAGAGAGTGCTGCCTAAGATAATCACGTGGGTCAGCCATGTCTGCAAACTTTCCAATTGCAAAAGTACAAGCAGGCTTTGGTTCATATTTTCAGAAAAGCTTATGCTAGAGATTAGCTAGATTTATGGCACTAAATTCAGAACTTTGCTCATTTCCTCCTTAATTTTGCAAAAGAAATTTCTTGAATGCTCAAGCTGCCTGCCTGTGGCTCTGTGCAGGATGTTTAGACCCATGCGTGAAGAAAGCAGAGATTCAGATGTTGCCTTAGCTAGCGGAGATGAGACGCGTCTTTCCAGAAGGCAAATGTGCACTTTCTTCTCTTCTCTTCTCTTCTATCTTCTTCCTGGTCTTTCTAAGCAAAAAAGTGAGATGTGCTCGTGCGATAAAAGGATGCATGCTTCAGTGTTCTCGAGAAAGTATTTCTTCTTGGTAATGGTTGCTAAGCTTCATCCTCTCGAGGAAAGTATGATTCAATGCTCATGTGATGGCAGTATGATGGAGTTGACATGCCCAGATTGAATAGGCCCTTGAAGGCCTGTCCATTTCAGGCTCAGATATGTTAGTAGTCTCTGATAATCATCAGGCAACTCCATATCAGGAGGCCAAAGACATGCTCCAAATCATGCAGTGCAAAACAATATCCAACCAAACATGATTGTACCATTTTGCAGGGAATGCATGAAGAGCAAACAAAGCTCCAGGTGAAGTTATTATGTATCCTACATTAAGGTTTATTGTCATGAACATACACACAGCCACAGTTTATTCTCTGCACCACAAATGATGATGCAAGGCTCAGCAAGAGACGAAATGCACTCCAAAACAAACAATGGGCTAATGTACTCTTAAGACTACTAGACTTTCTGAAGAACTGCAGCTATCCCCGGGACAAAGCACAACACGCAAAACTACTCATCGTACAGAAGGTAAACAAACCGAGCGGATTGAACCAATGCTGCAAAATCTGTTTTCTCATCTATTACCTATATTGCGTGCATATATCCTACAACATCCACTGCCACCATTATTCCTTGCTCACTAGCATGTAGTACAAAACTGTTGGCATGTCTCGCGCCAGGCGCTTAACTCTTTGATGGCGGGTTTTCAACATCTCATTCACGATTGCCTGCCTGATTAGCTGAAGATGCACCTTTGGGAGATGGATAGGTAGACGGTTGGCCACTGTGGGGCACAACTATATTCTAGTTTTCTTTGGAAATGGAATCAGAATGCTCTTCCTTGTCATCTGATTTTGTATTAAGAAATTGGCCTCCAGCTCCTCTGGCCCTTTTCAAGGCATGTTGATGTCGTGACTCGTGGAGATACGGCTGCACAGCGCAGACGAACACAAAATATCGTTAGAGCATACAGAAAATGTATAAAAAGAATTTCAGTCACAAGAACTAAACACATTCCAGGTATTATTGTTTGACATGCTACCCAAGAGTGAGAAACACTTATAAGCAACTTGCAAATGAGAACATCTGAACAGAGCAGAATTTTATGGAAAATTAGCTTTCCAGATACTATCAATCTTAAATCTGTGTTGAGAGTAAAAGCATACGCGGATTCAAGGAGCAATTACAATTCCTCTTTTTTTTAAAAAAAACAAAAAAGACGATAACACTTCAACTAACAAATTCAACTCGGTCCAGCTTAGCAACAAATATCCAGATGAAAACAGAAAGCGGCAAACCAGTCTTCTTCCATACTCAATACAAATGTGGAATCCAATTTGTATTCCTAAATCCTTGCTGCTTTTATGATAACTCAATAAGTAACACCCACACGAGCATTGAAAACTTGGTATGTTGAAATATAGACATGATGAAGATTGAAATGATTTTCACCCTAAAATTTATATTACACCGGGGAACAGATCGATTTTGGAAGTAGGGTATGTAGATTGGAGAATTCACTGGACTATTTGCTCTAGTTGTTGTGCCGAACTATAATCAAGCATCAGGAACAGAAATAGCTAACAAACATTTCAAGTTATGTGGCAATGTAAAAGGTGTTTATGAAATTTACCTTACGGCCCTTGACAAGCTTCTTTTCTGATTCAGCTTTAGCTCGAGATTGACGACGCCTTAGTATGGCATTATATTGCTTTGCATTTACATACACAGGCTCTTCAATCGCATCTGTAGGCAGTGGCAATCCAGTTGGATGCATTCCGACCAATGGTGGATGCATCTGAAAAACATATCAATTCTATTAACTCAACATACTACAATAGCATACGAAGGTACAGAATTACGCAAAGTTGCTTTTTGACTGGCAAAGAATCAGAGAATAGGCAATCTAGCAAGATTATATCGGCCTGCCCTCCCAAGGTACACTTGTATATTAAGCTATACTTTGTACACAAGAGCTTACCACAGGCTGCCCACCATAAGCTTTATAAAGGCTTCCATGGTATGGATCAATATTTGGGTAAGCGATTTGACTCTGCCACACACAAAACATGAAATTGGCCAACACAGGTTACAACATAGTCCTCGAAATAATGAATGAATTTTGATCAAAACTGTAATAAAGAAACAATTGAAAGGAAAAAAAATGCAACAATATGTCCAGTGAAGGTCTAGGAAACTGCCGAATTACTAGATACATAGCAAGGGCTATTTCGTTTAACACATTGATTGCTAGACAATAAATAGCAATAATAAGTTGCTTTAACAAAAAAACAATTTAGCATAATTAAAAATAAATATTCACACTAGTGCCAGAGAAGAATCAGCAAAAAAAGGAAGCAGAAAAGAAGAAAGAATGCACCAGCAAAACACATGTGAGGCAACACTTCATGCATACACAAAGGGGAAAAATACATTTGGATACAGAAGAAATAGCAAGAAACTGATGCCACCCACGAGAGGTTTTCAATGAAGAAAATTGGCTACTCCAAGACTTGAATGTGATGGAAAAGTATACATTTGATGACAGTATGTGAATGAAAGGTAATATAGCAGAAACTGTGCCATAGGATATAACAAGCGCTATGGTTAGTTACAAATAGTTCGCATTAAAGTGGGAAAATTTTCAGAATTCACTTTAATAACAGTGAAATGATGTGGCAATAATAAATAGTAGGTGAATCACATAATCGGCAGGATAGATGACATAATTGAATTGATTACATGGAATGAGTAAAAATTGCAAAAATATTATGCAGAAGGCTACCAATATGATGTTAATAGTTGCACGGTAACAGGTAACCAGGCCATAAAATCTAAATCCATTAATTTATAGTGATTCTATAACACGTCTAGTATTTCCCTATGACCAATCAAAACTTTCTCCTTAGACATAGCTCAATAGAAAAGACTGCAAATTGAGGAAAATACAGTAGTACAGTATTATACCATTGCATGGCCCACTTCGTGAGGGGCATAGGGTGCCACATAATCTGCTGATGGTGTTGCTACCATTGTCTGGCTACCTGAACTATTAGGTGGGGCTTCTTGCTGGTCCTTGGATTCAGCTTGCTTCTGATATTGCTGTTGCTCATCAGTTCTCTGGTCGCCTGCACAGGAAAGCTCATGAAAAAATGAGAAACACATCCTTGATTGAAATGTCCTTATTTGTTTACGAAAAAATGAAATAAATGATATTGTATGGGCCAGCACTTGTCATATGACCAACAAGTAACAACAGAAATTCCATCAACAATTTAACATACTTGACATGGTAGCAATTGATATAAACACTGCAGAAAGCATTCGCCAACCGCCAATAATCCCACCAGATACAAAACCTGTTTGCCAGCACCAGGCTGCAGCTGGTAGTCTGGTACGCCGTAACACTGGTACAAAACTAAAAAAAAATCCCTAGTTTCTTCAATGAAAACTGCGTATGTTGTTTGGGAAAATCCTGAAAGCAGTACACTCTAAACTCTGACTCTAGCTCAGCTGCCTGCATAAACGACTTATTTTATCCATTTATATTGGATGAATAGATGGTGCATTATACCCATTATTGCCAATTAGCTGTTGGCACAAATGCCATTGTTTGCTTGGATTAATCCATAATTGCAATACATGTATTAAGAATACACTAGTAGAATTCACAACACCCAAAGGTGGGATGTGTTCCAAATATATTACACCTGTAAACCCATGAATCCTAAAACCCATCGTGGTTACAGTTACAGTTCTAAACCAAACACCGCCCTAGTGTTACAATAAAACATTAACATGGTAAAGCATTGGAGAAAGAAATGCACCTGAAACATCATGGACTACAGAAGTCATGATTTGTTCTTTTTCCCAAGCAAAACACAATCAGGATCAAGCTCAGAGAAAAGCCACACTTAATACAACATCATTCCATGTGCTTTGAGAATATTTTAGCTTAACTCTTGTAGGAAGCACACCAATAACTTTTCTGAATTAGAGTCCAAAGTGTGTCCTGAAATGCCAGAGAGCAATTTTTTAAAATCGAGCTTTTGAGAAGACCGCACCGCACTTTTTTGGCAAGGAAAAACAATGAAGCGTCAGCGATCCCAACCATAAAATTGCCAAGCTACAGCAGCGAAGGAAATTGACAGGAACAATTCAAACAGATACAGGTGAGAAATCCTCCTACAGTGCAAGGTAATAGAATTTTCAGCCTCCAAAGATGACAAACTGAATCATCCACAATTGCCAACAGCAGAATTTTGGCTTGTGCCAAAATTCAGTATAACAAAGGCTAGAGAGATACCACACCAGAATTCCCAGCTACAAGACTACTCGCTCCCTGCGGTGCGCTGCCTGTCACAACACTCCCCTATGTTGCAAATAATGCACAGAAAAACAGAGACAGGAGATACGAATTTTACGCGAAAAACCCTTGCGGGAAAAAACCACAGGCGCTCGAAGACAAATCACTATAACCAGGAGGTCCTCCAAGAAAATGTTAGGCGCTTGGGCTCTGATACTACTTATAAGGTTGCTACTTAAAGGGGCTTGCACAAGTACAGCCCATGGGCTTAGATGCTCAGCCCACTTAGTCCTGTGGCCTGGGTAGTAAAAACCCGATTGGACCTAGGAGGTCTGATCTGACAAGTGGTATCAGAGCTTAGGATTCAAGATCCTAACCGCTGCCCTTGATGATTGAGCATTTGTTTCAGGAGGTCAGTTGCACAGACTCAGACTTTGCTGGGGTTATGAATTGTTGAAGACCCAGATTTGTTCGTCTGCTTTGTTAATAACTGTGTGTTCAGATCTACTGTTGGTTTGCTCAATTTTGCTTCGCAAGAAGCGTTTCAACAAGATTGTTCCAGTCTTTCTACTTGAAGATTAGTCTAATGGACTTTCGGTGCACAATGTGTTTATGCTAATTTTAATTGGAGGAGTTTATCACATTCTTCGACTACTGGAGGGAATTCGGCTCAAGGTGGAGATCGTTAAAGTTTCCGAATTCGTACCGTGTCCATGTAGGACACTTCGTCGCCTCATACCAGACGTAGCATAAAAGGTGTGTGGGCCATACACAGGCTGTATCAGACGTAGTGTCAATTTATAGCAACTGATTCTGAGTTGGTTTCCTTTCCACATGAGACTCTTTTCTTTTGCACTATATATGTACCTGTAGTCCATAGGAAGAGATGTGCAACAGCGCACGCACAAGAATCATCCAGGGCTGGTTATAGAATCACCCAACGGCGTGCTCCGTGCCCAAGTCCCATGAAATTCCTATCATGCCCGGCCACTCCAAACCGGAACCAAGCGTGAGCTCAGATGAAGCACCAACCGGCAGCACCAAATTCCCACAATTCTGAAGTGGGAGCGGAACACAACTAGCGCTACCACGAGATCAACACGAGCACGGCGCGCGCGCGAGCGCTCCCATGGGGAACAAGCAGCCGCTCGAGCGCAGCAAACGAATTACCTACTACCTGCCCGCGCGGCGAAAGCACAGGCGCAAGAAAAAAAAAGGAAAGAAGAGGAATACCATGAATGGAAGAAGCGGCTCACTCACCGGACCAGTCGAGGAAGGAAGCTCCGGCGGGTGGATACGAGAGGTGGGAGACAGCGGCGGCGGAGGCGGAGGCGATCGATCCGATTCTATTATATCCGGAGGCACGGGCGGCGTCGGCGTCAGGGAGAGGAGAGGAATCAGGAACCGACGCCGACTCCGACTAACGCGGCTGGAACCCGTGATCGCGGCCGTCGGTTTGCGGGCGAAGATGGACGGCCAGGGAGCGCCCACGCGCCACGCGTGGTGGGCCCGCCTCGCATCCGCGTGCGTGGCTGCCTCACTCGAGTGCCAACCAACTGTCCCATGAGCCACGCCTCACAAGTGATTATTAAATTAGCGGTAATGCTCTGGGCCGGGCGTCCGACGCGAGCCTTTTCGCTCGGACGGCCCATTTCACCGATCGCGTCGGGTGGATGCAACAAGCAACGCCACTCTACCTCTCTCCCTCCCCATCACACGTTTCCATATGTATATGACGCTCCGACCACCTATTTTTCCGATAAGCTCTACTAGTTGGCCATCCAAATATTGTCAGGTAATATTGCATGGGAGGAAGCTGTCATCGTTGGATCTAGCCAAGAAGGGAGCTATCGCAGTAAGAGAGTGAGACGTCGTTGTTAGGACCATCCATATCTATGGACAACAAGGAACCAAACCTGCCGTTGTTGCAAGATTACGTCAGATCTAGCAGAGGAGGAGGTCAGATTTAGTATGTTGCAACCATTTGGTCAATTTGTTGTAGTAACTTTATAATTTGTTGCGTCGAGTGTTTTTATTTTATTGCAATATGTTTTTTCAATTGTTGTAGCATGGGGAATTTTATTGTAATTGAGTTATATATCTGGTGCAGTTGATTGTTCATTTGTTGCACCATTCTTTTATTGTAATTAGTTGTTGCAAGCATAGAGGAATCTGTTGCATGTTCATTTTGTTAATGTTACACCCCATTGTAGATTTGTTGCAAGCGTATGTAAATTCCTCATCAAACACCCCGTCGGTTTGCCGGCGGAGCCTCCAGAGCCATCTCCGTGCTAGCACGCCCGGGCTGCCGCCCCAGCACGCCATTCCCAGCAGCACATACGCCTGCCAAGGTGGCCCGGACCCATGCGCGTTGGCCGAGCCAGCCGCCGCCGCCCTCGCCGTAGTACCCACCTCCACCGCCGCTCGCTTGCTGACATTCTTTCGGTTGCCGACTTGCACGGCGAGATGAATGGGAGAGGAGCTCCGTGCGTGGGAGCTTCGATTTCAAGGATGCATACAAGATGAGATCAGGAGGAGATCAGCGATCACGCTGCTCTTTCCATCCTTTGAGTTCCATGGATTTACGACAGCGGTGCAGACGACACTGTAAGACAGTAGTACTTAGATTCTTTTCTCTCCATGTTCTTCGTTAACTGGTTCCTTAACATCGTTAGAACCTGCCTGCCATTGAGATAAATTCAGAAGCTCTAGTCTCTTGTGTGCATACATACATGCATGCATGCTGGCTTTAATCCCACTTAACACTGAGATCAATTCAGAATTAAGCCACTAGCTAATTCGTTTATTGTCTTCTCGAATATGATACCTACCTGATGCAAACAAAGCCATTGCACTGCCTAGGATAAGCGTGTTGTTGGTCGTAGATCAAAGTATTTGCATGTATCTACATGCTGAATGATAAGCTTCCAGCGCACTGTGAATGAAAATTTAGGGTACACCTGAGATCATATGATTTGATCCTGCATGCCTAGCTTGCTTGGCATCAAAGTAATGGCATTGCTCATATAAGTACTCAAATCAAGAGTTTTTATTATTCTTAAAAGGTATCAAGAGATATCAATACCTTATCATTAAATTATATATAAAATTTTAGTATCTCTTGGGACCGGACGACGAGGTACCGGTACTAACAAACCATCGTGCACTGAATCAACAGTTAAATTACTCCGTATATGAGGAACGATTTGCCACAGTACTCTTATTAAAATACCACAATATATAACCAATGATAACCAACACTGCTACCAGTCCTCTATATATATCGCTAGCTACCAGTGTGCCACCAATTAATACATCAACTGAACATAAAAATTAGAATCAATAAAACCACCACGCTAGCTAGTTCATTCATTCTACTTAATTAGTTTAGTTGCCGGCGCCGCCGTCCACCGCCTTGCGGCCGCCTTCCTCCACCCTGGCGGCCGCGGCCTCCGCGGCGATCGCTTTGGCCGTGTCGTAGGACGCGTGTAGCCCAATGAAGAAGTAGTAGGCGAGCAGCGCCGCCGACCATATCCCGAACCGCATGAACGACTTGCCGTCGATGGAGCCGAGCAGGAAGATGTTGATGAAGATGGACGCCGACGGCAGCCACGGCACCAGCGGCACCCCCCACATCTTGGGCGCCCGGGCCTTGGGCACGCACACCTGCAGGTACAGCGTCGCCGCGAACCACGTCGGCACCGTCGCTGCGTACGCCGCCCAGCCCTCCGCGCTCAGCCCCCAGTACGCCGCCGTCACCACCGACGACGCGATGATGACGGCGAGGCAAGATGCGAGCTTGTTCCTGTCGGTGTTGGACGTCTCGCCGGAGACGTAGTACCGGCGGACGAGCAGTGCCACGGCCACGAGCATGAAGATGAAGAGTGTGGAGATGGACAGCAGGTTGGAGAGGATGCCGAGGTCGGTGAAGAAGGCGATCACCGCTGTCGCCGAGAGCATGACAATAGTGGCGTACACCGGCGTGCCGAACCTCGGGTGCACCTGCGCCAGGCACGGCGGCACCATGTGCGTCCGCGCTATGTGGGTGAGGTACCTGGCCTGCCCGACGGCGCTGACGAGCAGCACGGTGGTCATGCCCTTGAGCGCGCCGAAGGCGACGATATACTTGGCCCAGTCCATGCCGGTGGCTGTGAAGGCGACAGTGAAGGGCGCGTCGGGGTCGATGTCGTAGTAGGGCTGCATGAGGCAGAGCGTGACGGCGAGGATGCAGTAGACGGCGGTGGTGAGCGTCATGGCGCCGACGAGGCCGATGGGGATGTCCTTGGCCGGGTTCTTGGTCTCCTCCGCCATGGTGCTGACGGCGTCGAAGCCGATGTATGCGAAGAAGAGCACCGCCGAGGCGGCGAAGATGCCCCGCGCGCCGAATGGCGCGAAGTCGGCGGTGAGGTTGGAGACCTTGGCCCGGGAGAGGCCGGCGGCGATGATGAAGATGATGACGGCGACGTGGACGATGGAGAGGACGTAGTTGAAGCGGGAGGATCCCTTGGTGCTGAGCACGGCGAGGAGGCAGATGAGCGTAATCACGACGACGGCGATGGGGTCCAGCCGCGAGTAGCCCTCGGAGAGGGAGGTGGCGTGGATGCGGAAGTCGTTGGGGTGGTGGTTCAGCAGCGTCGCGAAGTAGGACGTCCAGGACCGTGCCACCGCCGCGCCGCCGATGCAGTACTCCAGAAGGATGTTGCCGGCGGCGATGAACGCCATGAAGTCGCCAAGCTCCACTCGGAGGTACGCGAACGAGCCACCTAAAGCATACAAACACAAAAAAAATGTTTCATTGTTACAATTTTTTACTTACAAAAATGTTTTACTGTTACATTTTTTTAACTAGAGAAAACATTGTAAACTTGTACTTTTAAAAAATATTAAAGGTCAAAAACTACTCACAGTTTGACCGGAAGCGATCTAACATATAGATCTGAAACAAACTAGCTACTCTCTAATGAAACAAACTTGTAACAAAATTACGGTCTCGAAACTAATTAAGTTTGTACAACAAAATTACAACCAAAAGATCTATGTTCGTACATAACACCGAAAAAGATAACACTGCTCCATTTTCGCCCAAAATGAATCTAACAATTTATTGATCACCATGCATCCATATTAATGTTCATATGATACGATCTCCATGCATCCGAAAATAAAATACGCAAGAAGATGTGAGGACTAGATTGGAGCACGAGAGTTTCTTGTGAATTCCGCAATAATATTGCATGAGATGGAACAATTACACGCATGCATACGTAAGTAGATTGTACCTGCTACGGGGATCTCGATGGCGAACTCGGTGTAGCAGAAGACGGAGAGCATGGCGGAGACGCCGGAGACGGCGTAGGAGAGCACGACGGCGGGTCCGGCCGCCTCCTTGGCCTCCTGGCCCGTGAGCACGAAGATCCCGGCCCCGATGACGGCGCCGACGCCGAACCAGATGAGGTCCCACCACGTGAGCGTTCGCTTCATGTCGGCGCCGCTGCGGCCGCGCACCTCGTGCAGCTCGGTGGCGTCCATGGAGCGCGCCGTGATGCGGTCCCGGAGCCGCGGCGCCGTCTCCAGCAGCGCCCGGCTGTAGGCCCCCCAGCTCTGGAAGGACTCCTCCGGGAAGAAAGCTCCCGTGCAGCACCCGCGCCCCCGCGCGCCGCCGTCTCCCTCGCCGGCGGCCGCCGCCATGGTGTCGCCGTGGGTTGGCTCCGGGAGGATGAGGAATGGAGGCGTCCGAGGGGTTAATTAGTGAGGCTTTGGGAGATGGAAAAAATGAGTGCGTATATATAGCTCGGGGTGGCTATACGCAGGGGTAAATTGCACGGGTATCTCGGCGTTGGTTTCTGATCCAACGCTCGGGATTTAAAGCTGATTGACCGCAGAGTAAAACGCGGAGCACACGGTGGTTTACACCGCCGTCGGGTGAATCAGCCGGTGAGTTAGTTAGTTTGTTAGGCGTTAAGATTCGTGCATGGCGTCCCTCACCAGATTCATCGACAAGATCGCAATGCATACATCCCTTGCTACGGCAATTTAGGGCCCATCTAAAAAAACAGAAATTTCGCAGTAGACAGTTTAATTTCTACAAAAATCGAGAAAAAAAATCCTCGTGCGATAGAAACGGGGCAATTTAGGGCAGCCTGTAAAGCTGAAAGCCGTTGTTTTGAGCTTGCATGTACCGCCTGCGTAACAAGATTCTGCTCTTGCATGGACGGTCGTTACGCACGGTTGGAGAGTCAAATGAACCATGAATGTACGTGCATGCAGCATCCATCGGACGGTTGCTCTTGAGGAACCTTCGCTGACAGGTTCATCAATTTTTCTGTTTAATGTAAAACAAGATCAATCATAAAAGATAGAATAATAGATTAAAAATACAGAGAGGTAGAGAAAACTCCTGATATTTCTTTATTGTTTTCTAATTGTATGTGTACAAAATCTGTCGGTATGGCTTCCTATTTATAGTCTACTGGTGAGATGTTTACCATGAGCCAAGGCTTCCGGCCCAGGCCCAGTTTTCCTAACACTCCCTCTTGGGTACTCATCCGACACGTTCATACCTCGTCAAAACTCCATAAAAACCCAGTGAAAAAAATTTGAAGAAAGAGTACATTATACATGTGTATGCTGCGATGCACGAATTGCCTCATTAAAAACATTGGTCGAGAAACTTCAGGAGAACTCGTCAAGAGAAAAATAGTACAACCCACTCAATTTCATTCAATCTTCAGGACTTATTCTTTTGGGTACATGGTCTTTATGACCAAGGTTTAATAACGGGCTTGAGAGAATTCTCCCCCTGAATTCTGCACTTCTCTAAGTCTCATCATTCCAATTCCTCTTACGCACCTTTCAAAGCTAAATGCATGGAGTGACTTAGTGAATAAATCTGCCAGATTCTCACATGACTTAGTATGCAGTACTTTAATCTCATCCATCTTTTGCAATTCATGAGTATAGAAGAACTTGGGGCTACTATGCTTTGTGAGATGACTTCACATAGCTCGTTTGCACTTGTGTAACGCAAGCTGCATTATTTTCATAGATAATTGTGGGGGTTTGCACAATATTCATCCCACATGACTGCTGGATATGGTGAATCATTAGTCGGAATCAAGCACATTCTCATGCGGCTTCGTACCGTGCTATAATTTCTGAGTGGTTCATCGAAGTCATTACAAGACTTTGCTTCGATAATTTCCAGGAAATTGCAGTTCCACCACATAAGAATACATAGCCTATTTGTGACCTTGCGGTATGCGGATCGGACAGGTACCTAGTATCTACATAGCCAATCAAGTTCAGATCTTGATTCTTTCTATAGAACAATCTAAGGTCCTTGCTCCCTGGAGGTATCGGAAGATGTCCTTTATTCCATGTCAATGCCTTTTGGTAGGTTCTGCACTATACCTTGCTAACAGATTTACGGCAAATGCAATGTCCGGTCTAATGCAGTTTGCTAAATACATAAGTGCTCCTACTGTACTTAAGTATGGGAATTCCGGTCCCACGACTTCCTCCCCCTCTTCCCTAGGTCGAAAAGAATCTTTTTCTTGCTGTAAAGACCTCCCGATCATCGGTACTTTTGATGGGTATGCCTTCTCAAAGCCAAACATTTCTAACACCTTCTGGGTGTAGGCCGACTGATGTACTAATATTCCTTCAGGGGTATGCTCAAACTGCAGGCCTAAGCAGTATTTGATTTTACCCAAATCTTTCATTTTAAAATCTGACTCCAGGTAAGAACTTGCTTCTTTTATATCTTCCATTGTCTCGATGATATTTAGATCATCTACATACACTAAGATTATACAAAATACATTCTGGGATCGTAGTATAAACACACAGGGACAGTCTTCATTGTTCGTGTAGCCTTTCTTGCAGAGAAAGTCGCTTAAGCGATTATTCTATTTGCTGAGTTTCACACTGTACAGATTTCTATTTGCTCTGTCTTGGTTCAGGAGAGGGATTCCTTCAGGGACCTTCATATAAATCTCCGAATACAAGTTTTCATAAAGATATGCAGTTACCACATCCATCAATTTCATTTCTAGATTCAAGTTCACTATCATTGAGATTAAATATCTAAAGGTAATTTCACTCATGACCGAGGAGTAGGTTTCTTCATAATCAACTCCGAGACGTTGAGTGAAACCTTGTGCTACCAGTCTTGCTTTATATCTCACTACTTCGTTTCTTTCATTTCTCTTTCGAACAAATACCCACTTATGCCCTACAGGGTGCACATGGGGAGGTGTGCGGCATACGGACCCAAACACCTCTTATTTGTTCAGAGATAGTAATTTAGTTTCTATTGCCTTCTTCCAATCTTTCCAATCTGGTCTTTTCTTACATTCAGCGAGCGATGCGGGCTCGGGATCAAGATCGATGATTGTGGCAATTTTCTTTGCGAAGTAGATATCAATATTGGCTGTTGTCCTATCCATGGAATCTCCCGTGTGCATATAATTTATAGCTATTTCTGCATGAGTTGCTTCTTCTGGATCGATTACTTCTTCTGGAGTTTCTTCTTGCACCCGCTTCTTCCAATTGCGGTGACAAGTCCCTTTAGTTTTTTGGCTCCGATGTGTGCGCACATACCCATACCGGTTTCACCCTCTAGGGGAATGTTCAAATCCGGTATGCCCTTTTCTGAGAGTGTCGTACTGGTGCGTTGCCTCAACTGGCTCCCCTTCTAGTTCTGGGGATCTTCAGTGATCGGCTGTGATAAGTCCTTCTTATCCTTTTTCACCGGGCGTCCCTAGTTACTTGGGATTCGAGGAGCCGGAGTTCTCGTCCTTTTATTATGAGGCTTTTGGACGGGATTAGGGATACCTTCTGTTTTCTTTGGTATTTCAACCATCTTCGGTGCATTGCGTGCAGCACATGCGACTTAGTCACGCTCTTCAAATCACTAAAGTGATCAAACAGCTGATTTGCTAATGCTTGCAAATCAATGATCTTCTGGACCTCTTTGTTTGCTTCACTAGTGCGCGGGTCATGTGCATGGATTCTCATGGCTTACCACGTAATTTCCCGATATTTTTCATCAAGTGGTTGAGTTCCTCCCTCTAATGCTGAGAAATTATCCCCATCAAAAATGCAATCAGCGAAGCGGGCAGTATGCAAATCTCCCGACATGGGTTCCAAATACCTGATTATGGATGCAGTCTCATAACCAATGTATATCCCAGTCTTACGGAGAGGGCCTATTGCAATACGCTGTGGAGGGGGTATAGGTACATAAACCTTGCATTCAAACCTCTTGAGATGAGAAATTTTCGGTGATGACCCTTGCGCTAGTTGCATAAGTGAATGGATGTTGCAGTCCGATAGTCTAAAGTTGATGAGATTCTTTTGCTATTTTCTCGGGAATGATTTGCTCTTCAAGAGAAATCATGGCGGGGGCTTCCTCTAGGTCGAAAGGGGGTGTTGCTGCCAGGATGGTTTCGACCTCCATCAGCGCACGCAGCTGCTCAGAACTCTCTCCCTCAAAAGATGTAAAGTGGGCTTCACGCTGCCCTTTGCCATACTTCTTCTTTTGGGCTTGGAAGGCGTCAATGATATGATGTGGCTCTTTACAGATCCGCGACCAAATGCCCCTATTTTCCACACTTGAAGCAGCCTTAGTCCTGCTAGCCATAGGTTTTGCCATCCCGCTTAGGCTTGCTTGCCTTATTCTCACTCGGAGCATCTGACTTGCCTTTCTGGGCTGCGGCCTTACCCTTCCTTCCACTTCTTTTCATGAAGGGCTTTCGCACCTTGTAGCTCCTGGCATTGGCCTTATGGCCAGCGGAGCTCCTCAGTGGCTGAGTGACGTAATTATTGCAGATAAGTTCATCCTGAGCCTCCGCAACCTGCATCATATCAATCAATTAGGCATACTCCTTGTAGCCGTCTTGACGATAGTTGCGTGAGGATTGTACTGCATTGGGGTGGAAGGTGGATAGGGTCTTCTCAATCTTCTGCTCATCTGTGATCTGCTTGCCACAGAGTTGAATATTGGTACAAATTCTGTGCAAGGCAGAATTGTACTCCTCGACCGTCTTGAAGTCGGCAAATTTCAGTCTGATCCACTCTTGCTCTGCTTGAGGAAAAATTATGTACTTTAGCCTCTCAAACCGCTTCTTGAGTGCGGTCCAGAGTGCTAGCGCGCTCTTCTCTGCCATGTACTCAATCTTGAGAGTGAGGCAGAGGTGGTGCCTGAGAAAATGAAATGCTTGATCATTTTCCTTAGGAGTGGGTTCGGCGTCATGCGGTCCGCCTATCCCAATAGCTGTGTGGAGCTTCTTAGTTCCAACACTATCTCGATATCGGAAGCACACGTTAGATAGTTTTGGCCATGCTGGGTCAGCTCCTCGAACTCCCGGTTCGTGATGCTAGTCATTTACATATGTATAAAATGAATAAATAAGTTTACTGCTGGTAAACATGCATGGAATAATATTTACTTTAGGTAAATAAATTTTATAGAGGTACAAAAGATTCTCGTAATGTTCCACAATTTTCTATGAAGTTTTTATAAATTTTACTCTTAATTTCAGTGATTACAGGCAATTTAAATAATTACGATTAATAAAAAGTGTAAATAAATACAGAAAACATAGAAAATAATAATGGTAGAAATAAATATGCTTCAAATGCTAAAAATAATTCAAAATTCGGATTCCCGAGGCCCTTTTATGCTAGAATATGAATTTTCACTGAATTCTGCAATTTTCGAGGGTCTATACGCAAATTTTTAGTTCAGAGAAATATTTAGTGTAATTTCCTGATTTTTCAAGGGGTCTTCTGCAAAATTCGAGACCCATATGCAAGATTTAAGGGTTCTTTGGTAATTTTCAGAACATCGGGGGCCTTTTTGTAATTTCGTCGCCACCTTCCCACCGGCCGGGCCCCTTTTTTTCTTCCTTTCCCCGTTCGGTCCACCTTGTCCAGCACACTCACGGCCCATGCTAGCCGACATTCAAGGGGCAGGGGTAGGGTTTCCTCTACCCCTGTTCACATTGGTGGCGGCTCGGTTAACCGGCGGGCACGGGCATGGGCGGTGGCGGCGGGCGGCGGTGCGTGGTCGGGCCGGCGGCTACAGCCGAGCTTGGGGCGGCGGTCGGGCGACGCGACGGGTGCGAGCCACGAGTGGCGGTGGCGGCGCGCATTCACGAGCGGCGGCGGACGACCGGGCGGCGCGCACGACGGGGCCGAGGCGTGCACACGGGTGATGAAGCCGAGGCTGGCGACACGCGCGGCGGTACCATGCGGATTTGCACCGTAGAAAATCAATCTAGATTGCGAAAACTGCGAATTTAGAGCGAACTAGATAGTTCAATCTATTAGAACTTTCATGATTACCTTCGATTCACCGGAGCGAACTCGTGCTGATAACGTGTTGAGGAACCGTGGCTGGCGATCAGTCCGATCAGTTCCGCTGCTTAATGCGAAACGAGATCAATGACAGAAGACAGAATAATAGATTGAAAACACACAGAGGTAGAGAAGACTACTGGTCTTTCTTTATTGCTTTTCTGATTGCTTGTGCAAAACAATTTGGTAGCCACAGCCTTTCTAAGCTTACATACCAGTGTGCACTTTTGGACATGTACACTAACCAGGGAAAACTGTATCGCCGAAATTTTAGCGGTTATCAACGAAAACCAGTAAAAAAATGTATTGGACAAAACATTTCGGATCCATTTAGAATTTGCCAATTTTTTTAAAAAAAAAGCCAAAAAAGGGTAATTGGTGAAATTTCAAAAAATTTCGACCATTTTCAGTTGATTTCGACTAATACAGCTTTCGTAATTCAAATTCCAATTCACAAATTTCAGCCAAAATTTTCCGATAAAACCGGTTATTAGCGCTACTGTTACCCTCCGATAAGCTTTATTTGGCTCCACTCTTCTTTCTATACATGTCAAGGGCTTAGGCCAGCACGATAAGATTACAATTTTTGGTCGGTAAAATGAGCCGAAAACAACAATTGTTTTTAAATGCCCAAATAATAATCTAGCGGTTGTTGATACCTCTAGAGAGAACCTTTTTTGTAAACACCGAGGCAAAATTACTTGTTTTATGAAACTGTCATATGACCAGATGGCTAGACGTACGGGTGTGTACCCACTACCAAAATTTAAGTTCTAGACTTAGCGTTGATGTTCACCGATTTTAGGAGTACACACGTGTGCGTATTCAGTGAGAAAACATTTGCCCACACTCTGAGGCATTAGGTGCCTCCGATAAATTTCTAGTGTGAATAGAATACGGGCACATGTGCTTGTGCGTGAGTAGTGTAAGTGTGGTATGTGTTCATCGAACTTGTGCTCTCTACAAAAAGATTATTTGTTTCATTTACAGTTTTTCACAGCAAAAAGTCTCCGCGCTAATGTCTTTACCTGCAAACAAGTTTTTGCTACACTCTATCACTCACTAACAGTTGGACCTACGCTAACGGTTCAAAGTACAGACTCTTTAAGGCCATTCATGAGCAAAGCAAAGCAAATTTTTTACGAACCCATGTGTGCTTGTCTTTATGACTACTTGGGAGAGCTCAATTTCCTCCATGAGCTGACATTAAACTGGAAACGCACCAGCTTTACCAAGTGCAGTAGTGTACTTCGGTTTTCCTAGGAGGCAGAGAAGCTTTTCTGCACTCCGTTTGGGACCTTAGAACTTCTTAGTGGGTTAACGTTTTGATCTCGTAACTAATCAACATGTTTATCTGTTTCCTTCTTAGATTTACAAGATGGGATAAATGCCGGGCCTCGATTTTGGACTGATCTTGTTGCCGTTTGCTTTTGCGCTCAAGTTAGCATGCATGCCTGCACGAACTATATACATAGGCGAAGAACACACATGTGACTACATGAGCTAAGAACACTTACACGATAAATTGCCAACTCAGATGCATATATGTTTGCCTCCTAGCAAGCAACCTACGAGACGTTATTCCGTTGCTAATACAAAAGCAGTCCAAATCAATAGGCATGATTCGTGCTTCGAAGTTAATAATGCAATTAGGAATGGAAGATAAGCAAGAGATGGAATACATACCACATAGTTTTGGATATTTTTGTGGACACGCAATACATACAAACCCCATAAACGATATGTTTATGTACCTGCAAGAACAGAAGTAGGTCCATGAATAAATACTCTTGCATCGGCTTACAAAAAGACAATTAAACACTAAATTAACACAATTTGTAGTGTGATTTAATACAACATGAATGAAATGGCTCCCTTAAGAACTCAGAAGTTCCAAACAATAGACTTCCCTGCTGAAACCAATCACGCTATTGATATGAATGAAGCTACTAAAAACAAAAGCCCAAATTGCATTCATGTTGGTACATGGCACAAAACATCAAAGGCCTATGACTGGATATTTCTCTCGAGTACAAGCGAGAAGGCTACTTCAGTGGAATAAATATAGTGTGGGCCTGTACAAGATTTCTCAATCTTGTACAGGCCCACAATATATTGACTGGATTGAGGATATAGAGTTTAGATGGTGGATATTGAATGGGGGCAAAATTTCTCATGTTTTTCAGAGCATCTAATTAGCTGTAAAAGATGATACACTGAAGCCAATAATAATGTTTTACCATTTACTTTTGTGAAGTACGCTCTTTGCGCCAAACCAATTTACTCGGATGTGCTGCCCTTGTGTTGATATACATGAATGGACTCCCAACAATTGGCTGTCAATTGCATGCATGGCCGTGTGAAAATATCCACTGAAGTAGCCATCACGCTTGTACTCGAGAGAAATATACAGTCGCATGCCTTTGATGTCTTGTGTCATGTACTAGCATGGACATCACCAGGATCAACATTAATGCAATTTGGGCTTTTATTTTTAGTAGCTTCATTCATACCAATAGCGTGATTGATTTCAGTAGGGAAGTTTATTGTTTGGACCTTCTGAGTTTTTGAGGGAGTCATTTCATTTATGTTATATTAAATCACACTGCAAATTGTGTTAGTTTAATGCTTAGGTGTCTTTTTGTAAGCCGATGCAAGAGTGTTTATTCATGGACCTACACCTGTTCTTGCAGGTACATAAACCTATCGTCTATGGGGTTTGTATGTATTGCGCGTCCACAAAAATATCCGAAACTATGTGGTATGTGTTCCATCTTTTGCTTGTCTTTCATTCCTAATCGCATTATTAACTTTGAAGCACGAATCAGGCCTATTGATTTGAATTACTTTTGTATTAGCTACGGAATGACGTCTCGCAGGTTGCTTGCTAGGAAGCAAGCATATATGTATCTGAGTTAACAAGTTACCATGTAAATGTTCTTAGCTCATGTAGTCTCAAGTGTGTTCTCCGCCTATGTATATAGTCCGTGCAGGCGTGCATGCTAACTTGAGCGCAAAAGCAAACAATAACAATATCAGTCCAATATCGAAACCCGTCATTTATCCCATCATGTAAATCTAAGAAAGAAACAAATAAACATGTTGATTAGTTATGAGTTCAAAACTATAACCCACTGAGAAGTTCTAAGCTCCCAAATGAAATGCATAAAAGCTTTTCTGCCTCATAGGAAAGCCGAAGTACACTACTACACTTGGTAAAGCTCGTGCGTTTCCAGTTTCGTGTCAGCTCATGGAGGAAGCTGAGCCCTCCCAAGTAGTCATAAAGACAAGCACAAATGGGTTCGTAAAAAAATTGCTTTGCTTTGCTCATGAATAGCATTAAAGAGTATGTACTTTGAACCGTTAGCGTAAGTCCACCTGTTAGTGAGTGATAGACTGTAGCAAAAACTTATTTGCAGCTGTCGTAATGCTTACAGACATTAGCACAGAGAATTTTTGCTGTGAAAAAATGTAAATGAAACAAATAATCTTTTTGTAGAGAGCACAAATTCGATGAACACATACCACATTTACAATACTCACACAGAAACACGTGTGCCCGTATTCTATTCACACTAGAAATTTATTGGAGACACCTAACGCCTCAGAGTGTGGGCATATGTTTTCTCACTGAATACGCACGTATGTGTACTCCTAAAATCGGTGGATATCAGCGCTAAGTCTAGAACTTAAATTTTGGTAGTAGATACACACCCGTACGTCTAGCCATATGGTCATATGACAGTTTCATAAAACAAGTAATTTTGTATCGGTGTTTACAAAAAGGTTCCCTCTAGAGGTATCAACAACTGCTATATTATTATTTGGACGTTTAAAAATGGCGAATTGTTGTTTTTGGCACATTTTATCGCCCAAAAAATTGTAAGCTTATCGTGCTAGACTAAGCCCTTAACATATATAGAAAGAAGAGTGAAACCAAAAAAAACTTATCGGAGGGTAACGGTAGCGTCGGTAACCGGTTTTATCGTTAAATTTTGGCTAAAATTTTTGAATTGGAATTTGAATTACGAAATCTGTATCGGTCCAAATCAGCTAAAAATGGCTAAACTTTCTTGAAATTTCACCCGTTACCGTTTTTTGGCATTTTTTGAAATTTTGGCAAAGTCTAAAAAGTGGAGCAAAAGAGACAAATGGCTAATACTATGTAATAGCAAGATATGTGTGAAATCATTGCCTAATTGAAAGTGATCCTTGTGTCTGCATTTGTGAAGTCTAGTCCAAATCTGAGCATCTTGACATGGGTAAAAAATTATCGATGATATTTAGCCTTCATGAGTACGGTATGATACTAATAACCAAACTTGCTCAAAAAGTGCTGTTCTTCCTATTCATTCACGGTGGTACCACCATTAACGAAACTTTTGGCCTACTTGCAAAAAGGAAGCAAAATGATAACCCAAGAGGTGATGTTTATTGGGACCTAAGGGCAAGCACAGTAAACAAGAACACCACCAGACAGAGGTGAAAAGATGGGCATCAAACTCTAAATGGCAAGCACAGGAAACAAGAAATTCCCAATGCATTTTTACTCGAGGCAATCATTGCCACCACAAACAACATTGCAATGTGTGATTTACACATAGCCCAAAAGAAGTGTAAATTCGTTGGAGAATCCAGTTTGTTTTGACCATTCCCATCACCACAAAATCCACAGGGAAACCAACGCAAGATGCTTACTTTCGCTCCCTAACCACCCCCACAAACGGCAACAGTGTAGGGAAGAACTGTGGAGGTACAGAAACCCAAATAATTGTGCAAGGTTTTTGTCAAAATCTAGAGAAAATTCGAATGAATTTGAGCTTAAATCAAGATCAAATTCAAGCAAGCAGACACAGGTGCTTCATTTAGTCATCTCCACAAAACAAACTACCACAACAACTTAACCCCAAAAAACGAAGACTCATTTCCTTCTTATCACCAATACATCCCATTAGCAGCCAAAGTTCCGAACTTTACCAAGAAAACACAAACAAAAACCAGCACATTCCCACAAGGCCACAACCCAACCGAAATGAACTGTCCAAACACTAACCAAAAAACGCATCCCCTGCACCAAAACCGCGCAAAGGCGGCTGCTTTCCACGAAGCAAGCAGTCCGAGAAGCGGCCCCTTTGCCACGTTCCCGGCAAGAACCCATCAAAAAGAGACCAACCGAAGCAACCCAGATCAGAAAGAGAGGCTGACCTGCGGTTCTGGAACCAGACCTTGATCTGCCTGCGGCGCCGCCCCCGGTGAGAGCTTCTCCTCTCTCCCCACCGCCGCCATCCGGGCGCCGCTTGTGCTGTCGATCGCTGTTACCCGAGGAAAAGGAGGAGGAGAACGAGGGAGAGAAGGAGCTGGAGCCACGGCCAAGGACGCCGGCGCGTCATGGCCTGCGGGTCGAGGGGCCGCCGCGAGCTCCCGTGGTTGCCATGGCGTTAGCTGGTGTTCTTGGAGTAGTGGGTGGTTGTGGCGATGGTGGTGACTGTGGAGAAGGGCAGGAGAGGAGAGCGAGCGGTGTGGGCTGGTTTTAATACTCAATACTAGCTAGCAAGCAGGAGCAGCTCCACATGAAGACTCTCAATATATTGTTTTATAATTTATGATATACCATTTGAAATAATGGTGTAGCCTAGAATAACACATACTTGATACCGCTGTACAGAAATTTAGATTTTTCTATATTTTATTGCAAATTAAAGCATTTTCTTCTTTTTTTGGCACATGTACCATATTTTCATGATTCCAGAAAATAAGCCATGCGACAGACCAACCTTTCTACGTTACAATGGAGTCCCTTCATACTAAACTGGTGCCAGCTATATTAGCTTTTTATAGACAAAACATTATAGTACAACCTAGGTCTGTATCTTTATATGTAATATATATTTGCATGATGAACAACAGATTTTTATATTTTTATGAAAACCCAGGAGAGTTGCTAATTCATTTATTGAGAAGAGTTGCTAATTCATTTATTAATAATGACATATTTTATGTTTTAAAAAGGCAAAATTTTGGTTTGGTGAGTGTTGCGGATCTCTTGTCATATTCAAAAAGACAAAACTCTGCCATACATTTAGTTCGGTCCCTCAGCATGGTCTCCATGGACCTGAAAGGAGGATGGTCGGCATCGTCTAGATTGACGCGGGTACATGTGAACTACAAAACGATGAAAATAACGTAGTCTTAGGATTGGTCGTAGCACGATCGAAATGGCTTGAGTGGTATTCTTTGAAATCATAAAAACATGACACACATAGGCAAAATAATCATTTCCCATAGCAAAAAGGGTGAAAAGGTTTTAATTTACAAAAAAAAAAGATAAATGGTACATGTTGAATATAAACTTCCTTGTCATGGTACATGGTAGAAGTCATTCTTAGAGTGGTATTCTAGGTTACACCCTTCTCTCAAGTGGTATATCATGAATTATTTTTTTAGCAACCATACTGGATTTCTTTGGACCATGGCGTTGTATAGGGGCTGTACTGGATTGTTGTCCACAGATATATGAAGGTGCTATATGCAAATAATAATAATAACACGGCACACATTTTTTAGTGTAAAATACGTTTTTAATTGTCGTATAACATTGATCCACAGCTCATAACAAAATTTGCATACTATATTGGAACAGATTTGGCACTTGCAATATGCATATCCTCTCATTTTTAGGTTTAAACAGAGCTTCGTTGTCCAAACTTTCTGGTAGAGTTCACGGAATAAGCAACAGCTTTAAACAGTGAAAGTTCTCTCAAAGCGAGATTCTTCAGGCGTGGAGGGAAGTAAAAAAAAATTTTGCCGGTACTTTTTAGAAGTCTGTGTTAGCATTTCTTTTTAGAGATCATTTTAGAAGACTCTTTTTACCATGGTATCAGGGAACTTGCCGATTTTCTCTAGTCTACGTTGAGGTTAGCCTAAATAAATTGGACCAGCTCCACGAATTAAGCCGAAACACCTCAATCCACTAGTAGTAGCTCTTTCCCGCTCCGAGTAGGTGAGCTCCAACCTTCACAACTTTGACGGGTCTTCTCACAACCTTCTTTGAGAAGATCACCGTGCACAACGCTTCTAACGCCGTCTAGAAGTCGACAAACTCCAAAAGTAACAAGTCAAACCTCTCGCTTGACTCTCACCACGTGCAACGGATGCACAAGCTCAATTGGATACTAAGTGCAACACATGCACAATTGAGTGGAGAACTTCACTCTAACTCAAGACAACAGAAATGAGTTAAGCAACAACATCTTCAACCGGCCACAAGGGGATATTTATAACCCACACAAAAAACTAGCCGTTGGAGCCAAATCCCTGAAAAATAGGGAAATCGGAAGTACCACAGGTCAAAATCCGGTACTTTTCGCTCGCCTCCTCAACGGTCAGAAAACTAGCCATTGCAGTCAAAATCGGAAGTTCCGCCGTTCATTCTCCGGTACTTCCGATCATCGGAAGTACCGTTCCACACAAGCGGAACTTCCGATTTCCATAAGGCTAAGTTTTTCAAAAGTTGTTCTCTGGAAAAAAACGTACCGCTCTAAGGTTAGAACTTCCAGATTTTGGAAGTTTCACAGTTTTCACACCGGTACTTCCGATGTCCGGTAGTACCGCTTACACAGAGCCGGTACTTCTGATTTTCTTGACAGGTGCAGATATCTCAACAGATTTTGCAAAACACTTTTGCAAACTAAATATCATGCACACAAGGATCAAACATGATTTCCTACAAGTTGCAAAACACATTTGCACACTTTTGAAATCATGACACAAAGAATTGGTACATGGACTTCTTTCATTTGTAAAACATATTTGCAAACCTAAGTCACATGCTACAAGGATTATATATGAGTTTTAACTATTTGTAAAACACATTTGCAAATATAAACCTCATGGCGGCGCCGCTGCGGCCGCGCACCTCGTGCAGCTCGGTGACGTCCATGGAGCGTGCCGTGATACGGTCCCGGAGCCGCGGCGCCCGGCTATAGCCCCCCCAGCTCTGGAAGGACTCCTCCAGGAAGAACGCCACCATGCAGCACCCGTGCTCCGCGCGACGCCGTCTCCCTCGTCGGCGGCCGCCGCCATGGTGTTGCCGTGGGTTGGCTCCGAGAGGATGTGGAATGGAGGCGTCCGAGGGGTTAATTAGTGAGGCTTTGGGAGACGGAAAAAATGAGTGCGTATATATAGCTCGGGGTGGCTATACGCAGGGGTAAATTGCACGGGTATCTCGGCGTTGGTTTCTGATCCAACGCTCGGTATTTACCCGCTGGCTGTCAACTAGGTCATGCATGTAAAGCTGATTGACCGCAGAGTAAAAAGCGGAGCACGACCGTCGGGTGAATCAGCCGGTGAGTTAGTTAGTTAGTTAGGCGTTAAGATTCGTGCATGGCGTCCCTCACCAGATTCATCGACAAGATCGCAATGCATACATCCCTTGCTACGGCAATTTAGGGCCCATCTAAAAAAACAGAAATTTCACAGTAAACAGTTTAATTTCTACAAAAATCGAGAAAAAAAAATCCCGTGCTCTAGAAACGGGGCAATTTAGGGCAGCCTGTACCGCCTGCGTAACAAGAATCGAGGAAAAAAATGGAAGAGCTTTTACTTTGTAAATGAACGATGAATGTACGTGCATGCAGCATCGATCGGGCGGTTGCTACACGTAAACCACTTCTTCCTACGAGCATCACGATTCATGGCCCATCGAGATAGTGAGTTCGAAGTGCAGGCCAGGTAGCTCGTGTTGCTGGCATTAAGTCTCTTCCATCCTAGGAAGAAGAGAACAGGAGAGCATTCTAACGTCTAGGCGAGGTGCAGCGAGCCTGCTTAATTACAGCAGCACTTTCATGCTTTCCAACAAACTTGAAACCAAAGCCTTGATATGCACTCTCTGCCTTTTACATTACGGCACTTACAAGAATAGCGAAATGGCAGAACATTTACTTTGTTGGCTGTATATACATTTTTTTTACACGAGGAAAACAAAAGCTTTACACTCTGCATTGCGTATTTGCATGCTCAATAACAATCCCTCCTTGGCATACATTTGGGTTAACCGATATAAGAAAGGGAATGAGTCCATCATTGAGCTAAATAAATAGCATTACCATGGACTAAATCACCTTGCAAAACAATAACCGAAATTTCAAAAAAAATGAAAATGAAAATAAATAAATGTGCCGACCTGCCGGATTCGAACCGACCACTAAGGATAGCACATGATCTCGCATTTAACTTGACCCCATGCTATCCTTGGCCCGCTCTTCCGACCGAGCACAAGGCCGGTGACACAAACAAACACCTCTAGCACTGCGAAATTACCATTTACTTTGTTTCGTGATCATTACTCTTATCTAACTGCCGTATGAACGCCTATGACTAAAGGTCTTTTTGGAATACAGAAATTTCAATGGAACAGTTTGATTGTACAAGAATAAAAAAAAAACGGTGTTCTAAATGGGGCATAACATAGTACTAGTTGAAAAAAAATATTTGCGACCCATTGTTTCCTCACAAGCACGCACTCTTTAGCCAAAATGGGATTTAGTCCTACCGGTGTCCATTAAGCATGAGCATGAGGCAAGGTATTTTTGCAACCTCAATAGTAACAACACGGGAGTACCTGTAGGCTTGCTCCAATCGGCTGGCAGCCTGGGCATTTGGTTTTTTTTTTTTTTGAGTCAATTACACTACAGTGGCTGTTAGCCACAGCATTTCTAAGCTTACATACATGTGTGACGGTTATCGGCGAAAACTAGTAAAAAAATGTATTGGACAAAAAATTTCGGATCTATTTAGAATTTGCCAAAATTTCAAAAAAAATTGCCAAAAAAATAGTAACCGGCGAAATTTCAAAAAAATTCGGACATTTTTTGGTTGATTTCGACCTATACAAATTTCGTAATTCAAATTCTAAATCAAAAATTTCAGCCGAAATTTTCTGATAAAATTGGTTACCGGCACTACCGTTACCCTCCGATAAGCTTTATTTGGCTCCACTCTTCTTTCTATATATGTCAAGGGCTTAGGTCATCACAATAAGCTTACAATTTTTTGTCCATAAAATGGGCCCAAAACGACAAATCGTTATTTTTAAATGACCAAATAATAATCTAGCAGCTGTTAATACCTCTAGAGGCAACCTGTTTGTAAACACTAAGGTAAAATTATTTGTTTTATAAAACTGTCATGTGACCAGATGGCCAGACGTACGGGTATGTACCCAATACCAAAATTTAAGTTTTAGACTTAGTTATGATGTTCCTGATTTTAGGAGTACACACACGTGCCTCCGATAAATTTCTAGTGTGAGTAGAAAACGGGCACACGTGTTTGTGTGTGAGTAGTGTAAGTGTGTTTATGTGTGAGTAGTGAAAGTGTGGTATGTGTTCATCGAACTTGTACTCTCTACAAAAAGATTACTTGTTTCATTTACAGTTTTCCATAGCAAAAAGTCTCTGCACTAATGTCTGTAAGCTTATGACAGCTATCACTTACTAATAGGTGGACCTACGCTAACGGTTCAAAGTACATACTCTTTAAGGCCATTCATAAACAAAGCAAAATTTTTCCGAACCCGTTTGTGCTTGTCTTTATAACTACTTGAGAGGGCTCAGCTTCCTCCATGAGCTGACACGAAACTGAAAACGTACCAGCTTTACCAAGTGTAGTAGTGTATTTCGGCTTTCCTAAGAGACAGAGAAGCTTTTCTGCACTCCGTTTGGGAGCTTAGAACTTCTTAGTGGGTTAACGTTTTGAACTCATAACTATCAACATATTTATCTGCTTCTTTCTTAGATTTACAAGATGGAATAAATACCGGGCCTCGATTTTGAATTGATCTTGTTGCCGTTTGCTTTTACGCTCAAGTTAGCATGCACGCCTGCACGGACTATATACATAGGCGACGAACACACTTGCGACTACATGAGCTAAGAACACTTACACGGTAACTTGTCAACTCAGATGCATATATGCTTGTCTCCTAGCAAGCAACCTGCGAGACGTCATTCCGTAGCTAATACAAAAGCAATTCAAATCAATAGGCCTGGTTCGTGCTTCAAAGTTAATAATGCAATTAGGAATGAAAGACAAGCAAAAGATGGAACACATACCACATAGTTTCGGATATTTTTGTGGACGCGTAATACATACAAACCCCATAGACGATAGGTTTATGTACCTGCAAGAACAGGAGTATGTCCATAAATAAACACTCTTGTATCGGCTTACAAAAAACACCTAAGCACTAAACTAACATAATTTGTAGTGTAATTTAACATAACATGACTGAAATGGCTTCCTCAAGAACTCAGAAGTTCCAAACAATATACTTCCTTGCTGAAACCAATCACGCTATTGGTATCAATGAAGCTACTAAAAACAAAAGCCCAAATTGCATTCATGTTGATCCAAGTGATGTCCATGCTAGTACATGGTACAAGACATCAAAAACCCATGACTGATATTTCTCTCGAGTACAAGCGAGAAGGCTACTTCAGTGGATATTTTCACACGGCCATGCATGCAATTGACAGCCAATTGGTTCGAGTCCATTCATGTATATCAACACAAGGGCAGCGCATCCGAATAAATTAGTTTGATGCAAAGAACGTACTTCACAAAAGTAAATGGGAAAACATTATTATTGGCTTCAATGTTTCATCTTTTACAGCTAATTAGATGCTCTCAAAAACATGAGAAATTTAGCCCCCATTCAATATCCATCATCTAAACTCTATATCATCAATCCAATCAATCCAGTCAATGTAATAAATATAGTGTGGGCCTGTACAAGATTTCTCAACTCTATCCAGATATGAGGAAGAACATTAGTATTAACCTTGTCAGCAAGTAACCATTTACTAGCTCTGCTCATGGTGAACTGATTTGTCCTGTCCACTTTGAAACCAGAGGAAAGCTTTGTAGCGGCCTTCCAGAAGGCAAGAGGAAATCAACAGCCCGCCCTTGTACCTTCCTCTGGATAGCCTGAATTAGTTCATCTAGCCTAAATGAATGGTGTGGTTTCTTCTGCACCAGAAGGTTCAAAAAATTGTAATCTCCCAAAACAGCATGTTCCATGACCCTGTACTCTGGTATAAAATCCTGTCAAGGGACAAAAGAAAGACAATAAAAAACTCTAATCTCTAGCAAGTAACAATGCTAACTGTGAGCGTTTTATGAAGTGAAACAACACCAAAGGTTGCCAACAAAGCAGATATAATCATGTGTCGTATACTCTAGTTCTCAACATAGAGTGATCTGGAAACGCAATGGGTGCAGTAAATTTATGTTCATTGGACATTGGCCATGATTGCTAGATCAAGTCTAAATGTACATGTAATATTGTTGGTAACCCAATCATAGGCCCAAAAAGCATCAAAATTTAAAGGTAAAAGTTATATTATATCCGTACAGAATACTTGGGTCGCTAAAAAAATACACAATGTGTATCTAAGTCAGACAACTACAAATGTTAAACAACCAATGGCCTAATAGGACCTTAGCAAGGTTTCAGTAGAAACAGACAATCAGTATCAGCACATTTTTGTGCATATTTTTTTTTTCTTTTTGAAGAGCTTTTTGTGCACAATTATTACCAAGTGAACTAAGGAGTACAGTGGTACCTGACAGTAGAGCTGTAAACGAACCGAGCTCGAGCGAGCCTGGCCTCCCAAGCTCAAGTTCGGTAGAAGCTCAAGCCTAGCTTGAACAAGCCTGAGTTGGGATCCAAGCCTGAAGCTCGGCTCGGCCCAAACTCGAGCTTAGCTCGAATAAACTCGATAATAGTTAAAATAATTTAATATACATTAAATTTCAACAATAAGAAAAACTCGAGCTCGGCTCGAGTAAGCTCGATAACAGTAAAAAATAATTCAACATACACTAATTTTCAACAATAGAAAATCTCGAGCTCGGTTCGAGTAAGCTCGGCAAGAGTTACTATGTATCTAGGGCTGTAAGAAAAACTCAAGACTCATGCGTTATTCGATCTTGGCTCATTGAAGCTCGCGAGCTCGAGATCAAGCTCGAGCTTAGCTCGTTTAGAGCTCGAGCTGAGCTTGAATCAAGCCTAGAGCGAGCTGACCTCGAGCAGCTCGCGAGCCTCGAGCTTTTTTTCAGCCCTACATGACAGTAAATCATTTTAATGTAAAATACAATACAGCCCTACCTGCCCAACCTCCACTGACACCTATATACCAAGCTTGCATCCAATTGTAGTAATGTAGTTAGCACCTGCAAAAAGAACAAGCAATCACAATTGAGAT
This sequence comes from Bonia amplexicaulis, assembly GCA_036346245.1. Lineage (NCBI taxonomy): Eukaryota > Viridiplantae > Streptophyta > Magnoliopsida > Poales > Poaceae > Bonia > Bonia amplexicaulis. The sequence goes on along the minus strand of CM070743.1, from coordinate 7,882,579 downwards.
ATAAGTAATTCAACAAATTAAGTGTCCCATTTGCAGTTCCATATGATGAAACTTATTGTTATAAAACGCATGGCAAAAATGGATGATCAAAAGAACGACAGACGAGGATTTAACGTGAAAAACCCTCGTAGGAAAAACCAAGGACGCACAAAGACATAATTCACTATATGAGGATAAATTGCAGGCACGGGAAACTTCGGCGTATGTCAACCGTGCGACTATAGGGCTACATATATAGACTAGAGATCAGAGTCTCTAACGAAGAAAGAAAATAGTCTTAGTTGGTAAAGAAACAGAGACCTATCGGAAACTAGAATAGTAACCTTCTCGGAGATGAGAACAACACCCCACTCGAAGTCTCAGAGGAAAACGGTGAAGAGTTGTAATCGGAAGACGCCTCGAGCAGCCACATCTGACTCCAACCGGTGCAGAGTTCATTACGGACATGACGATGATCCCAATTATAATCTCTGACCAGTTTGCATTCCTTGAGTGAAATCTAATCGGACTTTTCAAGCAGTCGAAAAGACCAACAGTGAAATCGAGCTCGACTAGAAGTGGTCAGACCCAACCAGATTCGGATCACACAAAATACAACAATATCCACTTTGAGTCGAATTCCTCTTGTAGCGAAAAGAATACAATAAACTCCTCCATGATGGTCACGCAAGCGATCCAAATTTCGACATATACAAACGGGGAACAAAACACCAAATTCAATTGTCCCCACAACTGACTTTTTTTCTTTAAAGTTGGCTCGATCAAGCATAGCCCAAATTGTGTTGAAAATCAGCAACTCCACCTGAGACTATATGTGCGAATCTTGCCACAATAACCTATAGTAGACAATGGATCATCAAAGAAATCGTCAATAATTAATCCCGCATAGATACCACCAATAATAGGCACAACAACCTAAATTACAATGAATTCCACCTAATGTGGCCAAGAGTGCAAATGTTACATTGATTTGTGCTTCACCCATGCAATCTGAGGTTACAGGGTCATGTCATGCTGATTTGAGCGATGCAAAGTAGAAAGCAAACTTGGCCAAGAGGGAGGTGAGGGAGGCTGGCAAAGGGAAGCAAAGGCAAGCTGCTGGAGTGCATAAGAAGCCATGGCCACATGAGAAGGCCGCATGGGAAAGCTTGGGAGCTGGGCGCATGAGAAGAAGGCATGTGATCCTAGGTTGGTGCGTTGCAGAGTATGGCTGCATGGGCTGGCCATGCGTGAGAGAAATCACGTGAGAAATAGGGGTATGGCCGGTTATTTCTTAAGAGAAAGGAAAGAGCTAGGTGTAAAACAAGCCAAGCCATGTGCAAGGCAAGCCGCCAAGCCAAGCCAAAAGGATTATTTCTTGAGCATCAAGAAAGGGAAGCTGCCAAACCAAGTGGGGGTGTTGTTTCCTGCCGTGCACAACCGTGGGATCAGCTTCCTTGCCATGTGGAGTTGGAGAGCCGAGCCAAAGAAGGCAAGCCAGAAGTTACTCTCAGGCCAAGCTGAGATAAAAAAGGTGAACCAGGAGTACAAGCCGAGCCAAGGAAGAAAGAAGCTAGGAACTGAATTAAAAGGCCATGGTTTCCACGTGGGGGCCATATGGATCCGAACAAGCATATGAAACGGGTTCCTTAGGCTGAATTGATTTTGCTTGGCTTTGAGTCCGAATTTCTCTCGTTTTTTAATCGGTTTTGTGTCGTATGCATTAGGGTGTCCGAGTCTAATTTGGTACGTAGGAACTAGAGTCTGAGTCGGCTTAGCCTAAGCATTGTGCATGAGTTCTTGTTGAGTTCGGCCAGATTGCCATGCGTGTAAGTTGTGTTAGCCGTGCCCCTTAGGCACCAATATAAGGCCAAGGGCACAGCCCATTGTAAAGCTTAGATCAGATTGAATAGAAAAGAAAAACCAAAAAAGCCATGGAAGTTTGGCGCAAATTGTGTGCTTGAGAGCTTCCCGATTAGGGTTTGCAATGATCCTGTGGATTGAGATTTGAGAAGCACCATTACTAATCTCAAGTCACCGATCAAATCTTTACGATTCATCTCTTCAATTCGTGAACAGTACCACGGTTTCGAGAGCCCTGGGATTGATTGCTTCTAATTGGCATCGCTGTTGATTAGTGCATTGCATCCCCATTATCCATATACTATCTTGGCGCAAGGAGGAAGATCAGGGAGCTACTGGCCGCAAGGAACCAAGGGTATCCCGAAACCCTAATTCATCTCCTACAGTGTGGAGGAGCTAGCTGCTGCCCCCAAGCCGCAAGGAAAGAAAGAGAGCTAAAACCCTATTTCAGCCACCCGCAAGAAGAGGGGGAGAATAGCTGCTGGTCGTACCGTGAAAATTGGGCCACCCTTTTACTAGTTGGTCCGTATCACCACCTCCAACGAAAAGCATACAGAGCTGACAAACATCTTCATGATGGAAGAGAATAATCGACTGAGGTAGAAGATCATCGACGAAGATGGCGCAATACGACGCCATGACATAGCACTAGGTGGGGCGGGCGATGATGTTGACGAACCTAGCATTGGAACAGTCACTTAGGTAGAGTGCCAATTGACGCTCGGCATGGGGCAGGTTGGCGCCAAGTCAGAGTCGAGATGCGGAACAAAATCAAGGCAAGTCAAATCACCGAAACTGATAACCTCTTGGATGCCACTCTTGATGCCGCGCAATGGCCGCCCCGGGAGTCTCCTCCCAAGGCAACAGCTTTGAACTCGAAGCTGGAGCTCTAATACCACTTGTTATAAAACACGCGGCAAAAATAGATGATCAAAAGAACAAGAGATGAGAATTTAACGTGGAAAACCCTTGCGAGGAAAACCACGGACACACGAAGACGGAATTCATTATATAAGGTGAAATTACATGCATGGGGAACTTCAACGTATGTCAACCATGCAATACAGGGTACATATATAGGCTAGGAATCAGATTTCGTAACGAAGAAAGGAAACAGGGTCCTAGTCAGCGACGAAACAGGGATCTATAGGAAACTGGAACAATTACTTTCTCGACACCCAACTCGGAGAGTATCAAAAGAAAACGGTGTAGAGTTCTAGTCGGAAGGCGCCTTGAGTACCCACGTCTGACTCCAGTCAGCACAGAGTCTATTACGGACACGAAGATGATCCTAATCATAACCTTTGACCAGTTCGCATTACTTGAGCGAAACATAATCGGACTCTTCAATCAGTCGGAAAGACCATAGTGGTCGGACCTGACCAGATTCGGATAACAAAATAGAACACTTATATATGTTGTTTAACTTTGGCTAAACTTTAGCCTCTTGGAAATTAAGGATTAAAGTGGCCCAACCATACTGCTAACACCCAAATTTTCAAACTCACAATAAGAATGATGGCCAAGCAGATGATAAGGAATGATCTGAATGCTAATCTATGAGCTTCACAATTCAAATACACATAACTGTAGCAATTACCTCAATTGTCAGTTTTACTTCCTAGTTCATTGATCCACGGCACCTAAACAAACCAGTACATAGTTAGCAAGAGAAGGTAAGACAGAAATAACATCAACAGTAGCACAAAACTATTGTATCAAACGAATAGAAACATATATAATAGAGTAAAACAAAACTAACCTCAACAGTAGCATAAAAATATTGTATAAGATGAATAAAATTAAGAAATAATTGCATACGCCACTCCCAAGTTTCAAAATATTGTATTGCGAGACTTGACAATTTTGGCCTGGAGCCCCGGACTCGCATGACAGTGAAACAAGACAATCAGTGGCACATGCAAAATTTTGAAACTGGACAGCATCTACAAACTTGTCCCAAAACAAACATATAAAACGGACCAATGCTAAGCAAATCCATGAGAAAAAGCTAGTCATTTAATTTAGTAAAATAAGATTTCACATTTATGTAGATCACAGTTCCAAATCTTAGCGGCTAATCCCTGTGAGTATCAGGAACACAGTAGTTCCTGGTGAGAACGTCACTTTCTTTTTTATTTTATTTTATTTTGTTTCAAACTCTACTTGCTATTAGATCTTGTTGGAAGTTAAAAAGATGTTGAAAGTTTGAAAGAAAAATGAAATGTCACGGGGATTGGACTGGCATGGAATCACAGTGATTAAATGTCACGGGTGAGAATGTCACTAGCTAGATGTGATTTACCTCTGGGAACCACAGTGGCATGGAATCTTTTTTTCCTCCAATGGAAATTTGTAATTATAAGTCAGTTCCTCGCCAGCATATATACGCCTCTTTGCATAAATGAAAATCTTCTTCTGGCCCTCAACAGTGATTACTTTTGTATAGCAATTCGGCTGGCATGGCAAATATGAGACCGCTATTTAGCATATTATAAGCATCACAGTTGAATGTTTCATGTTGAACTTACCTCACAGGAATGGTTGATGAATCTTGCTAACCCACCACGCTTAGTAGCATCAACCTGCATAAATTAAGAATATGTTGGCAATGAACACAGAAAAGCACAAGGTGCAGACACAAAATTTGGTAATATAAAACATAATTGTGATCACAGGTTTGAGTTAACAAAGCAGCACAAGTATCCTTACCATCCATCAAAAGAAACAAACCCCAGCCAACTAAAAGATTACATTTATGCATTACGTAACTACATTCACATAGTTCCCCCATTTTGTCTACTTCAAACAATCTTCAACTTTCCTATTGCCTAATAAGCAAAGATAGAAATAAAGAGAAGGATGCAACACAGCATTTTAGAGAAATGTGAAGTGGGGAATAATCTGCTACACCTACCACATAATCATCGTCTAAACGAAAAAGGTAACTGCTTCCAATTCCACTCTTCTCATAGCGAGCCTCGCGTATGTCAGAGACCTGTAGGGTACAAATCAATCTGTAACATATTGTTTGAAATAAGTACATCAATGAAGGGACTGTTGATTCAATAATGCATAATTACCCGCCGACGAATCAGTTGACCAACATATTCAATAACAAAGTCTTCTGCGTCAATCGACTCAAGGGCCACCAGCCCCCATTCATGGATCTTGCTCCTTTGAAAACGCAACCGCTTCTTCCTTGCCTATATGGCCAGAAAGGTAGGGTAGGTAGAGTAAGTGATCATTCAAAGCTCATAGAAACAGAAACTTTTGCACATGTAAGAATTTCTTTTACCTTCGATTGGGTAATTTTCAGTAGCTCAGCGCCTTCAGCAGCTGCTAACAGGTTCCGTAACTTAACCCGATTTGTTCTTGCAGATTGGCCCTTAGCTTGTGAATTTTTGCACATACTATTATCTGAAGTTGAAAGAATAGTCCGAACACGGTACCCTCTCACACGAGTCCTTTCTGATGGAGTGGCATTGCGTGCCCAATTACGCCACTCCCATCCACTGATGGAAGCTCTTGCACAACCATCTGATTCTGGACACAAAGTAAACGGCTTTGCCTTCTGACTGGAGTTACTAGACATGGTCTTGCGCTTTCTTTTCTTTACAGGCTTTGTGGGCATACTATCATTCTCAATAGGCACTTTGTTATCAACAAGATGCTTCCTAGTCTGATGAGACGACCTGTTTCCTGGAAAGGAAAGATGCATGTAACAAATCTATGCAAATGTACATATCAAAAGGAGATGAAGCAAAGAGAAATAAAAGACATACTCTTTGGCACCTCACTGGAAAGGCGTTTCAGGTCCTGTTGGATATTCAAACTGTGAACACAATTATCTAAAGTTTTGGCATTCCTTTTGGAGGGCTTGTCCACAACTGAGACCCTCTCCAATATCTTAACCTTGCTTGATCCCTGGATATTTTTCACACAAGCCTTGCGTTCAACAAGCTCACATAGAGGTTTGGAAAGCTGCTTGTCAGTTGGGATTTCCATTGGTTTTTTCGATGACACTGCTTCACAGCTTTTCCTGGTTTTCCTCTTCCTGTAGTATGTATATTCTTTGGGTTTCAATGTTCCATCCATGCTTTTAGGCACAACATTCTGCCTGGTGTACCATGAATCAAAGCACTTGCTGAGAGTATCTGAGAACAGAGATGTCCACTCTTTCACAACATTCTCATGCAGTACATGCCGGCAGACAGCCAAGCTAATATATCTAGAAATGACAGGCATAGAGTTGATTGACTTCGAAGGGTGGTATTTGTTTTTGTCCATAAGAACCAAAGAAGCTAAGCCAGTCTCCATTCCAGGAGGCACCTCATCAAAACTCTCATCCAATTCAATTGTCTCACGTACATGCAGCTTGTCAAATATACTTGCATAAGATGCAGAAAGGGATTGATGTTCCACTGCATGCAAATTAAGGGAATTAAGATAATGCAATCAAGCTTAAGTAAGAGTTAAGACAATGCAACAAAAGGATGTTGTATATTTACCATGAGAACTAAACATTTTATCTGTTGCCACTTGAGCAACACTTGATGTTTCACCTGTAGCCATGTGAGCAGGACTGGGTATTGTCTCAGTCGCCATGTCAACAGTATCCAACATTTCATCTAGAGTCATTTCAGAAGGACAGGGCGTTGCATAAATAGACATTCCAGCAGAACTGGGTGACTCCGGTGCATGAACAGGGGTTCGAATTAGTTCCTGCAATACACATGTCCAATCACAAATCATGTAAATTTTGAAATATCAGCAGTTATCAAGAAAAATTCATTGTCAGTATCATCTCACTTGATTAATGCTGCCTTCGAGTCCAAAGCATAAACAATTTGTTATCTCCTCTGCAATAACCTCCCTGAAATGGCCAAACAAAGTTTCCTTTGCTGCCACGTATAGTTCATTTGCCAGAGTTATCTGGACTCCTGCTAAGGGGCCAAAAAATAAAGTGGAACTTGATTCAGACTTCCCATTAATTTTATCAGCACCATAGTCAACATCTAGCATGGATGGAGAGAGGGAGCTCTCAGCAGATTCCCAACTTGGTCCAAATCCAGGTGGGAAAGCAATGTCGCATTCAGGGGTCTCTGAATCACAAATGACCTGCAAAACCATGGAAGTATCAGAAGATGAGAGCAATGAAGAAACAAAGGATTTAAATGCCAAACCCCTATTTCCAAGAAAGAAGTACACTTAGTCTTAGTGGAGAAACCTTTGGTGACATTCCATAAGTGTCCTGCATGTTTCCGATATCAGAGGTAACAGGAATAATCATAGAGGAAAGACTCAACTGGTGATTTCTCTTAAGCCATGCACCACAGTAGTCCATAACAGGATCATACAGTATTCCATCCCAGATATTCTTCATGGATTCGTAATAAATTTTTTGCCAAACTGTTGATAGTATATCAGCAAATTTGTCATACACTGCAGTTGATTGAACAGCCATGGAATAATCTGTCGGTACTGTATTATATGAGCTGCCTTTTTTTGCAAAAGGAGATGGTGTATCAACCTTGCCCTTAAGTGCCGAAGCCTTCTTGCTGCTCACATTGTCAGGCTGCATACGTCAAAACCATGTAGGACAGGTTATTAAAAACTGAAAGGGGGTAATAAATAGTTCCCTTGTTACAAAAGCTCCATGCCAAAATAAAACACACCTTAGCAGCTTTGTTCTTCAATTTTTCAGCTAGTTGTTTTTCGGTCTTCCTACAACCAATAATTTCTGGAAGTACAGCGCTGAATATTTCATCAATTAAAACCCTGCGGGCTGATTTCATTATACCGGCATGCAGCTGATTGCCGATATCGTCGATTATATCACCCATTAAAGCATTCAATGAGCCAGAGTCATTAACTGTAGCTTCTGAATGCTCTGCATGACCTCCACTCCACCAATCAATTAGTGATACAAGTGTAAATGGACCAAATTTGCTATCAACATGGTAAATCTACAATAAAAAAAACCAGAATTGTTCAGAATTTCAGATCGTAGACTAGCGAGAATCAAAGAATAATTCATGAAGACACATGCACTGCAGTTGAGAGAGACGTGTAAGTATGACATATTGACATTATAAAGGATCTAGCTGCTGCACAACAACTTTGTTGCTTATTTTGCTACTCGAGAGGTAAGAAAAAACTTACCAATAAAAGTTCCACCAGAATCATATCTTGGTTTTCTTTTCATTTATTTTTAGTGAATCCAGATGATTCTTGTCATGGACGTGGGCCAGCTGCATTGGCGCACGAGGAAAGGGCGGCAGCCAAATTAGTTAAGAGATATGGTTAGTTATGATTTGATTAGATATCAATCACTTAAGGATAGGAAGTTATGATTTGATTAGATTCCAATCTCTTATAGATGGAATTAGTAATTTGTTTCCAATCTGTTTATGCCAACTATATAAGGCTAAGCATTTGTCATCTATTTGGATTAAGCAAGAAGATGAATTAGTCTCAAGTCTCAAATTCCTCTCCCTAGTCTAGTTTCTCTCTACCCCAATAGGTGCCCTCTCCTGTAAGCATAAGCATCGTTCTTCCTTCAAACATCGCCATTGGTCTTTTCCACGGTGTTTATCCCTTGTTATGTACCACATTTGGTATCAGAGCCAACACTATGGTTTCTACTGCTGCATTTACCATGGCTGATTGGAAGGCCAACAACAACAAGCTCAAGTCTGCTCTATCCAATATCCAGGCCACATTGGAGAAAAAATCGACAGGAATGGTTAGAGAAGAGGAACAGAAGGCACAGCTACTCGCTGCGCTATCAGCGCCACCACCATCTCTGCAACTGACGCCACCACTTGAGGTGATCATGGCAATGCCGCAGATTGTTGCAGTGCTGCCACACGTACTGCAAAGCCTGGCACGACTGAAGTAGCATGAAGTGCACCCATTCTGGTGCCGGCTGCAGGGTCAGTCACACGTTTCGTGGGGCTGGTCGCACATACCGCAACTGCCACCAAGCCGATTTGATTAGATATCAATCCCTTAAGGATAGGAAGTTATGATTTGATTATATTCCAATCTCTTATAAATGGAATTAGTTATTTGTTTCCAATCTTTTTATGCCGGCTATATAAGGCTAAGCATTTGTCATCTATTTGGATTAAGCAAGAAGATGAATTAGTCCCAAGTCTTAAATTCCTCTCCCTAGTCTAGTTTCTCTCTACCCCCAATAGGTGCCCTCTCCTCTCAGCATCGTTCTTCCTTCAAACTGTCGCCATCGGTTTTTTCCACGGTGTTTATCCCTTTACATAACAATTCTATACAGCACATAGCATGTGCTATTAATTTGCCCAATTTGTTTGCCCTTGACCAGGAGAGAAGAAATGTAAAAGAACCAATGCATCAAATAGACAAATATTCATCTGTGATGCTAATCTAACATATAAGGGCAAGGGTACTAAAGCCAACAATGCACCAAAGTTCAACAGACTTTTTCCAAAACCAACATACGGATAAATTCTTGCATCTAGTACACAAAGAGCATATCTAACAGCCTAATATTCTTGATCCATTGGCTAGTTATGACCAAATCACAGAACTGCCTTCCAATTACTGTAGCACTGCAATTACATTACTTGAATATAATGCAGACCGACAAGATCGCGAAAATGACTTTATCGCTCAAATGGATAAAATATTTACAAACATAAACCATAATAATGGGATTCACAAGATAGATGGTATTGATTGCCCATTTTTTACCATTGAAAGATCTTGGAGATAGCTACTGTGATGCCAATAAGAAAGTTCAGCAAGAGAATGCGGCCCATGTCGGCAGCCTTCCGCATCCTCAAACATCCAGCATGATTCTTCACTTGAAAGAGCCTAATAGGGAGAAAGCAGAAACTACAAAAATCAGGAAGGTATACAGGCAGCCGGATGATGAGCAGAAACATAGACAGAAATGCAGGGCATACATCTGGAAGACTGGAAGCCACTTTCGTATTCTCCATTGATTCATTTCGTAAGGAGACCGCAGCACCAGAATTCCATTGTGAAAGGAACTGTTTCAGAAAACTTAAGGGCACAGGATTGACCATTTTCCCACCAACAACTGCATAAATAGCAAGATCTTGAGGCAAGAAACCACTGGATAGCCCCTCATAGAGCTGTTCGGGTGAGTAAGGCCCGCACATCTGCCCATGCTCATTCACATACATACAACCTTCCATAGGCTGATGCCGCGGATATGCACTACATGTCCTGTTTTGACAAGCTGAATAGCCTAGCCCAGACTGCGGATAGGTTCCACCATTGCTATCAATGGAACAAACATTTTCCTGCGTTGCAGCAAACAGGCCTGTGTTTTGCATTTGGTCACCACTACAGGAAGCACATTGATGCCGCTCCAAACACCTGATCAATCATGCAGGAAGAGTTAACAATCAGTTCCAAAAGTTATAAAAAGGAAGAATAAACTGAAGAACGGATAGCGAGGATCGTTGAAGGTTGTACCGGTCAAGCAAGTTCCCCTGTGGATCATCGCAGGTTGTCCCGGAACAAACAAGGGGTTCCATGTCCGCTAACTCGTTCGTCAACAACTTCAGACGCTTCCTTCCAGAGAAAGGAGGGTAACCGCACAAGCTCGACTCCGCTAGTTCTCCAAGCCCTGATCACAAGACAATTGCACATGACTCACAAACACATCAATAGATTTCTTTCGGCTTAAGAATAAACCCGTCACTATTTCCCCCAAATCTTACAAAATAAGGACGATCCTTGAGCGCTCTCTATGAATCCACTCTCTCAACTACGGAAAGAAAAATGAAAAGCGCAGTCGATCATTGCTTTGCTTACCCCAGGGGCCGATTTCTCAACGTGGGGCATGGGGGTTCAGCAAAATTTGTGGAAACCCGCACCTTGTACCAAGCCCTACGGGTCAACTGACATCGATCGGGTCCTGCGCGCTGAAGAAGAACATAATCGAACGAACCATGGATGGATTAGATTAGTAGGGTACCAACCACGCAGCAAGCAAATTGGCGACTAACTGAATCAAATCGATCAAAGCAAGGTAGGGTTTCTTACCAAGGTAACAATAAATGCAGCAATCCAAGCACGGATGGATCTCCACTGCACGCTAGCTCAGTACCAGATCTAGGTCTACGCCGGCCAATCGGGGCGGGGCGCGGGACGGCGGTGGGTCGTGGGGTTGAAGCTCCGCCGCCGGAGGACGCCGGATGGGGAGAGAGGAGAGGAGAGGATGAGGGAGGGAGGACTGGTCGGGGGAGGAGCATGATGCAGCATGACTTGATGAAGCAAAGTCACAGCGACGCAGTCGTTCACATAATCCACCGTCCGCTGCGATCTGACGGCTCCTACTACTCCGGCCCACTAACCAAGACAAACTACCGCCCCCCGGCCCAACAACCCGGCCACCAACTGAGCCATGTCTTCTCTCTCTCTCTCTCTGCATGTTATTCTTTACCAATCTCTCTAAAAAAACTTCTTTATCAAATATTGTAGCACATCCATTTGGAGTTGCAAGTTGGATTTCGGACAGATGACCTAAAATGTTGTTGTTTTCATATTAGCAAAGAACACCTAAAGACTCAAGTTCCACCAAAGTATCGTCGCGCCATGCCGCTTAAAACCTCAGATCGATGTTGTGCTGTAGTGACAGTGAGAAAGATCATGATTTGAGCATCAATAAAAGATTTCTTTTTTTTAAAAAAAAAAGACATCTAACAGCGCTCAATGAAATTTCCAAAAGAACTCATCATCTAGCATGGTGTGCTCAAAGCAAGGTTTTTCACAACTGATCAATCATTCTACTCCAGTCAGGATGACTTCGAGTTCTTAGCTACATGACGAATGGTTCGCTCATCAGTTGAAAAGTTCATAGCTAAACAAGCAGCAGCAGCTAGAATTCCAAGCCAAGGTGAGCTTCAGTTTGAGGTCTCAGGCGTCAATGGGCAGCTGCTTCTTGTGCTTGGACACCTTGACCTGCAGCTTCTCCAGCTTGGCGCTCGCGCTCCTGTGCTGCTCGCTCACCTTCCCCTCCTGCGCGCTGCACATCTGCAGCTTCATCTTCACGCTCAGCATCTTCTGCACCCGCGCGGCCCACCCGTCCTTGGCGGCGCGGTCGAGCTTCTGGATGTCCTCGCGCATGTCCGAGCACTCCTTCTCCAGCTCCATCAGCCGCAGCCGCATGCTGTCCATGCCGACCTTCAGCACCTGGTTCTCCCTCACGGCCGTGGCCCAGCCCCCAGCCGCTTCACCGGACGTCGCGACGCCGCCGCTACGCAGGGGCCTTGACCCTTCCAGGTTGTCGGAGACGAGTAGGCACCCGGCGATCGATGTCCTTAGCTGCAGCTGCTCGAAGAAGAGGACCTGCACCACCACGCGCAGTGGTAAGCGCTCGTTCTGCGCCGCGTGGGTGCATGCCTCCAGGGAGAGCTTCTGGCAGTCTATGAGCCGGCATAGCTGCTCGCGCTCCGCTTCTGGTAGCCATGAATGCGCCTGTAGTTAGCATTGTGGAACAAAATTAAGCAACATCAACCGTGTTACACTTCGAAGTTTTCACTGTCAAGTGGCTAATAATCTGTGTAATTTCAGGTGTAAATGAAAACAAGTGCAAATGATGACTTGTTAAAAAAAGATCTGCATATGTTATGGTAATATATACATGGCTATCCATGTCTTCCATTCTTGGTGAAAGAACTTAATTAGGATGCCACGATAGTATAGACACAAGTGTCATTTTGCCTTTGGAGAGGTATTGGTTTCAGGAGCAGAACACAAATAGCTTCCAAATGGAATGAAGAAACTGCATAACAGCAATTTTTAATTACAAACAGTAGGTTAAGTTTACCTTCAGGTATACATCAATGGCACGGTAAAGACCATCATCTAGTTGCCGAGCGTATTCAGGCAAAGCAGCTGCCAGAGATTTGAATTTCGGTGGCTTCAGATTGATATCTGGTGCAATCTCTGCAAGATATCCATCAATTAACTTAGCAACAACAGTGATTGGCGCCAACGAAGGAGACGCCATCACATCATCCAAGCACGGGGAGGCACTGCCCGTGGTCTGGTCCATTGCCAAGAAGTGATCAAGAATCCTGTGCATGCATTCGACGTTGTAGAGTGTGTCCATGGTGTATGAGAAGTTTGGCAGCAGTAGATCCTCCAGTGTGGCTTCATCTAATTGCATACCAACCCTTTTCTCTAAGTTGGAAATGCAAGCACGGTTGACTTTCAGAATCATGGCAGTTCGAAGCAGCCAGAGCAAAACATTTGTGGATATTAAACCTTTCTGAAGAGGCAACATCCCATCAATCTCTTCAAGCAAATGCCTTTGTTCTTCCTCAGATAGGGTAGCAGCAGTCAGGGGCATCGGCCCCGTGCTTTGACGCCTATTCAGTCCTGGGAGAAACTTCTTAGCATAGTATGTGAGCGAACCAGCAATGATCTCCTGTTTGATACCTCTTGACTCCATAGTGGAAATTAGCCTCTTGTATGCAGGGAAGCTCAGGGATGAAGCATCATCATACCACCAATCTGAGCTGCAGTTCCTGAGCTTTGCACCTGTGCTTATACCATTCCACAATACACTGCCCCCAGGGCTTTGCATGGAACCATGTTCCGAGACTGGCCAGCCGAAGAGGTCTGGATCAATACTAGCTTTGCCAGCTAATGATTCATTGCATCTCTTCACAATGTGGAGGTCTTCAGCATGAGGGAGAAGGTCATCGCATGTCTGAAGTGCTTCCAGGGAATCTTTCCAGCTTCGGAGGACTGTTTGGTTAAAGAACGCTTCTGTCTGATTAATCAGGTTATCCTCGGCTGTTTCTTCTGTCATTTGGAGGTGTTCAGCGGCACACTGAAGGTAGACAACATTTGCTGAAGAGAGCTCTATCTTCACCCCATAACAGAACCTTGCCACTAACTCAAATGACTTTGCGCCCCCAGGGATGTCAGGTAATTTGATGATGCATTCATCTTGGTCTGAACTCTCCTCAATCAACCTTCCCAGGATGGCACTCTTTGAAAGTAGAGGGAACTGCAAGGAGACAAAAAAATCATTTCAGAGAAAAGGAAAACTTTGTAAAGGTCAAGTTCACACTAAGTTTCGAGAGAAAATAGCTTGTAATTTTTTTTTCTTTTGAGGATCAGCATGATGTGTGACTATGACTATGAGAATTATACTACAGAAACAGAGTTCCATCTAAGAATTAAGGTCTGTTAAATGTAAGGAAGGTACATATGAGTTTTTTCTTCTTCGAACTTCTCCCTAATCACAAGTACAAGCAAAGCTATAAGACATCTTGCTTCTTATAATTACAAATCTACAGTAGGCTACAAGATAGAAAAGCATACCTTATGAAGGTGGAAAGACATCTCCCCAACTTCAACAATAACATCGCTGGGAAGCCCAGTTGTGCAGAACCTATGAGGTTCACAAGAAAAAGCCCACCAGTCAATCACTAATCATGTGCATGTAGCTCACATAGTATAGAGCACAACGAGCCAGTGAGCTAGAAACAGTAGTGTAAAGAACTTCTCTTTGGTGACCAGAATTTTAAAGGAACTCTGGGCCTGTTCTTTTCCTCCGAAGCTGACGGCTTTTGGCTTTTGCTACAATACCTAACTTTCAAACGGAGTATTTTCTCAAGACGGGGTCTACAAGTTAAACGATGTACATGTTAAAAGCCCAACATCTGTACCATCCAAAATCGCAAGTGAGTATTTCTCTCTCCGTAATCTGTACCGTAAACAGCCAAAATTAAAAAATTTCAGCCAAAAGCCATAAGCCGCAGCCGTTGCCAAAAAGGCCCTCTAAATATCTGACTTGTAGCAACAAAGGAAAAAAACTATACTTTCTTATATTTCGATACAGCATGCTTGTGAATTATTTTGTTAAAAAAAAGTATTACTCCTAGCTAAGCTAGAAAAGAATCAGACCTTGCTTTAGGCTAAATCATGAAATATTCACACTGAGATACTTCCACTATCTTTCTCAATGAAAAATACAACTATCCAATGAAGATTAGGAAAGGGTATGAGCTTATTTCTCCTATCACGTGTATATTTGCATGCATAACATCGAAGAATGCGCTGTCAATCACTGGTTGGCACATGTGAGAAGCATGCAAGTTTGAAGGAATTCGAAATTCAAAAATATTGACTGATGTGATATAAAATAATTCAAAGCACACTCACCCATCTGTGGTTGCTTTGACCTACATCCGACTAATGTGATGCAAAGTACAGGGAAGGAACAATTCCAACCAATACATGACGTGTGACTATCATAACACCTGCCAATTTAATTTTGGCAGTACGAGAAATTCAATAAGTAGATTTGAGTTCTTCCAAAGATGATTTTGAATTCCCTCCTCACGGACATAATTGGTACTACAATGAGAAACCAAGTACCACAAAAATGGCCAATCTAGCATTTCCATTCATTGAGCGTTGAAGTGGGTATGCACATGAAAGGAAAAAAATCTCTAGAGCTTTCAAAACCACAACAAGCTTAACAGAATTAGGAGTTGTTCGACTTATCAGAGTTTGCAAACTGAAGCAGCAATGTGACAAGTCAAGACTGGATTAGACAAAAAACACACAAATCAAACAAAAGAAGGGAGAAAGATCCTTCCGTTTCTATGCCCTCAAATCCCCATGAGAAAAAAAATCTTTTCCCTATCTCAGATTAGCAAACTAACAGCAGGAACAGGACAAGCACACCCAATTCTTTATCTCGGTCAGGACGCGTCCATACATACATGACATAAATCTTAAACAAATTGAGCTGGGACTGAACAGAAACGAGCAAGAACCATACCATGCTTGCCCTCGCCTTGTGAAAGCCTCCGGCTTCGAGCCCAGCTTCATGGAACCCATCCTGGAACGGATCTGAGACTGCCTCGAAAGGGGGAGCCAGATAGACACATAAGAACAAGAACCCTAGCTAGGCAACCAGCGCACACCCCTGCAGCCAAAGCTCAGACCACGGCCACCCCCCCTGGCCACCTAATCAACCACCCCAGAGGAACCAAGAAACATCATCATTCCAAGGGGGCCTGGGACAGAAGAGGTGGTGGGGTTCCTGGGGAGGCCAGCTCCTGCTCTGCCCAGTCCCCAAACCCCTCTACCGGACTACCACTGCTCTCTGTGTGAGCTGTGAAGTAGTAAAAACTTAAAAAATCTCTCAAGATTTGGGTAATGGAGGAGGGTGAGGAGGAGCAGTTTTTTTGGCTTATGCTCTTGAGTGAGTGCAGTAGCAATGGGGGAGAGGGGGACAAGGACAACTGTGCCAGGGCAAGGAGAGGGAGAAGGCAACAAAAAGAAATGAAGAGGGTAGCTGGGGCAAATATACAGGCCAAGAAAATGAGCAGCGCCGAAAGCCGGCTGCTGCGAGCAAGAAAAAGACTAACTGGGGACAAGAAACGGTGATAGGTGATGGCGAGAGTGAGAGCAGAGCGGCAGCAACAGGCAGCAAGATTTGTCTGGGGGTGCATGCAATGGCATGGCATAGGGCTTGCTTGATCGGAGTGTTTCGATCCTGCGGTGAAAATGAGATAAGAGGGAGAGATCAAAAGTTGTTCTGGAAATTGGAGATGGAGAGGGATTGAGCAGTGGCGGGACCTGGGCCTGTGCCTGTGCAGTACTAGAAGTATACTACTGCTGCTACAGTGCAGATCCACATCTTAACCTTACCTTAATGCTGGGTTAGTACTAATAGTACGTGGACTGGCAGCAGCTGCCTTGTCTAATTGTCTTCAACGTACCTTTGCTGCTGCAGTTAGTACATGTGTTACGACTTATCAGTTTTTTTACTACGGTTAATAACTTTTGACTCTAGATCAAGTATTTGCATAAATAAATTAAATATTGATAAGTTGATAAACTACTTTTAAAAATACTATTATAATAAGCTACTTTAAAAAGCAATAGAGAAATTATTTTATTTATTTATTTAGAAGAAAGCATAAGGAATAAGGAAGAGGCCATTGCTTAGCAGTAGAAAAGCTTTGGCATTTGCATGCACATGGCCATTGCTTTGTGTCCTTTGGGATTGCGGAAGCGGAAGAAGAAAGGAGAAAGCTGAAACGGAACGGAACGGACACTTGCTTGCCTTTTAGTGCACGCGGCGACGGAATTCGCAACGTCTCCCCATGCAAATGCAAGCGATTCATGCAGTGCACACTGACAAAAAGTCGACCCTCGCAGAAGGTCAGTCAGTGATTCAGCAGCGCTCACATTATTGCTCCACACCACTGACAGTAGCACACCCTTTAGCCGGTGTTTTGCGATCGTTGATTTGGTCTTTCCATTTATATTATATTATAGTAACTAGTGTAGGAAGATAGAATTGGATGGGATTAGATGTATTGTATTGAGCCTCTCGGGCGGTATATATAGAGGTACAAGACTTGGGGGGCAAGATGGTACAAGGGATTGTAATCCCAATGGACTCTAACCTACCAAATATATTGTACTCTAACATCCCCCCGCAGTCACAACGGGAGCGTCTACTCTAACATCCCCCCGCAGTCACAACGGGAGCGTCGCAGACGGTGAGACTGGAGAGGAAAGCCGAAGAGCTGACATCCCCGCATCATAACCGTCGATGCGTCGCGTATGCCGTGAATGGAGCAGAACCGACGAGTAGCTCAAGCAAGGCGGTAGCCCTTTGTGCCGATGTCGAGGTAGCCGAGCGCGAGGGCGGAGTAGTCGTGGTCGAGGATGCCGTGCTAGAGATGGCCGTGGTCGACGTAGTCGTGGTCTGCACCGGCGTCGAGGCGGTCGCACATGAAGCCGCGGCGCAAAAGAGGCGCCATGGTGATGACGGAGACACGTCGAGGCAGTCGTTGAGAAAGGGGGCGATGCCGAGGTCGACGTAGTCATGGCCGTCGAGGATGTAGACGCGGCGGCGCAATCGAGGCGACGGACGGAACGGAGGGTCGATGCCGGCCGTGCGATCAAGCCACGGGGCGGGCGTGTGCCGGGTTGCCGAACCCGCAACGCGTCGAGACGAAGCACACACGGTGTTGCCAATACCGACGTACTAGGGAGGGCCCCAACCAGCGTGGTTGTGCCGGACGTAGAAAAAGCGAGCGGGAGCGGGCGCCCTACCCGGCGGCGGTCCCGGTGGGCGCCCGCGCGCGCGGCGGCGATCCCGACGCAAGGTACGGCGGCGGCGGTAGCGCCGATGTCGGTGAGGAAGGCCCGATCGGCATGACGAAGACCATGTGCGCATGTAAGGCGCACAAGAGGTTGCGCAACGATCGCCGATGCATGCGGGACGGCGATGTAGATGCAACGGCGAGGACACACGTGCGGTGGTGCTGCGGCAGGAGGCGACACGCCAGCAGCCACATTGCTCGGAGAAGATGCGCGTAGTACTCGACGACGGACGTCACGGGAGCCGGGTGGATCGCGCACAATCGACTGATCAGACCGAGTACGCGCGAGGCGGGACGACGATGGAAGAAGTCGGTGGAGGCGTCCCGATCTGTGGTGGCGATGACGAACCGGCGATGAAGACGTGCGGACGGGATGGCCGAGACGCGACGCCCGAAGGCGTCCCCTCGACATCGCGTGCCCGGCCTGGCCGCACAGTCGAAGAGGTAGGGGCCGGTGTAGTCGACATTGATGTCGGAGTAGATACGTGCGAGGTCGACGGGCGGTGGGCGACTCAACCCGATCGCTGATCGGGAAAAAGAAAAGATAGAAACAACGACAATTTTTTGCTTGGTTACCGTAAAGGTAACATCGAGTTGTGTTTATAAAGGTAACACCGATCCGATCCGATCCGGCCGGGCTTCGGCGGGTGGGCGCGGTGGTGGCGGCGGAGACGGGCGATCGGATCTCGGCGACCACGCAGAAGGTGAACCTCGTGGCGGGTCGGCGGTGCAGCAGCGCCCGCCTCGGCGGCGGAGACGAAGGCTTCGCGTCGGTGATGACGAGCATGCTTCCGTCAGGCGCAAAGGCGGCCGAGCGATAGCAATCGCGTTGCGACCGAGCGCAAAGCGGCGTGGCATGAGGTTTCTGCTAACCTTCAAGTGCATGCATGGATCAAAACCACGTGCATGCATGGATCAAAACGACGTGCATGCATGGATCAAGGTCCCGCCGTGAGGTTAGCAGATGCCGCAGCGGCGCCGAGGCCGGACATGCGAGGTCGCGCCAAGACGCCGACGGGTTGAACTCGCGACTTGATCGCGCCGATCTTGGAGGACGCGACGAGGCAGCAGTGGACAACGTGCGCCGCCCGGCAGAGATAGATCTCCCCGGGGGCGCGCGATGCGGAAGCGAGCGGCGGGTAGGGTTAGGGATCTAAACCTAGAGCTCTGATACCATGTAGGAAGATAGAATTGGATGGGATTAGATGTATTGCATTGAGCCTCTCGGGCGGTATATATAGAGGTACAAGACTTGGGGGGCAAGATGGTACAAGGGATTGTAATCCCAATGGACTCTAACCTACCAAATATATTGTACTCTAACAACTAGTTTTCAATTATATATTTTTTAATATAGAATTTATAAATTGATTATAGTAAATATTATATCGAATTTAACTATATCAGTTCAAATCACACATAAATGCATCTCTTCTTACTCTCTGTTACAAACAACAAGAAATCAAAAACCAAAAGTCATAATGAAGAACCCATCCGATCCTCTTGTACATTCTCCTTTCACTCCTCTTGGTCAAAACGTACATAAAGATGGAAAAGACATTATGGCCGATATAAATAAAGTTATTATAATATATACTATAATAAATTTATAGATCTCGTTTTAAAAAATACTTTATTTAAAAATTAGTTAATGTAGAAAAATTAAAAAGCAACTTTTAGCCGTTGAAAAGAGAGGCCCACTGTGCACAATAAAGTACTAGTACACAGACATACATCAATACATGAATCGATACACGCTGCAAAACAGCAATTATTTGATGAGGCTACTTCAATTTTTTCTCGTAACTTTTCTGCTTCAAGGAACAATACCTTCTGCTGGGTGAAATCAGAACACCACATGGCAAACACAAATGCACTGTTTTCCTCGGAAGATCTACCACTCGGTGCCGGGGAAAGGAAGGGTAAGAAAATTCCAAGCCGTCAGTGACCACAAGAGATGATCAGTGACCTACATTGTGGCAGCAAAAGGAAGATCCAAAGATGGAGTAATCATGATCTATTGGTCAAGTCAGATATCAGTAGGTCTTCCTCACCTCCCGTGGCGAACTGACGAGCACCATAGTAATGCAGGAGAAATTGCAGGAGTAATCTTAAAAGATGCTGTAATACTGCAACACATATGGAGATGAAACAGACTGCCGGCATTCGAAAATGAGGTGCATAGGGGGCCAGTTTTCACCACTTGGTTCTGAAATGAGCTCGCATGAAGTGAAATAAATGAAACGGCATTGTCAACGTAAAAAAAGTGTGTTCCTAGTTTATAATTCTTTGTTGTTCCATGAGCTCGCATGAATGCATAGTCGGCATTCGAATGATCTGCATGTGAGCATGAAGGTATCAGAAACATAGTTATTTTTACAATTCTTTGTTGTTCCATTCTTAGATAACTTGCTTGATAAAACCATCAATGTAAAAAAAGTGTGTTCCTAGTTTATATACACTCCTATGTTTCGCTCATTGATATGAATGACGACTATTTGTACAAGGTCGATAAATTCACATTAAAGCGAGACGCATGGACAGAGTCAAGCAAGGTGAATATATTGTAACACTCTTATTTCTAAAGATGCTAGTAATCCCTATAACTATGCAGGATTGTTTAATTACGAGATACTGTACACGAATATGCATTACAACAACACATGTTTACAACAAAAAAAAACAAACTTTATTACAGGAATATAGTTTAACAACCTAATTTTGATGCAATGGGCATGTAAGCCCAAAGTTATCTTACAATACAAAAAAAAAACTCCCAGGCAAACTTGATCATGGATAAGACCTAAAACCAATCGTCTTCAGTGTACTAGGGTTCTTCTTGAACTTCATCAACAGCTTGATCATCACAGTTCAATTGATCTTTTGTTTGTTGTTTAGCAAGTAATGAGTACAACTGTACCAGCAAGTCATAAGGGTAAATCCTAACTTAACTATTTACAAGGGTATTCAAAGGAAGGGAATATATTGTTTCTATTAACTTGAGTGGATGTAATTTTATTTGCAAACAGGAAAACAAGAACAGAACTAATTAAGATTTAAGGAGTTTTCTTTCAACAGTTATTTGCTCAGCTTACTCAGATTAAAATATAATGAAATATACTTATGCTTCGCTGTTGGAATCACTTATTAAATACAGTTTCATTTATTAGAAGTACGGCGTATTCGAATAAAGTCTAATTGTGAACCTAGGCTTGACATGCCGTTATTGATAACTTGGGCTGCAGCTAGCTGCTCTACCGAGTACTGGCTGATGTGTTTAGTACTTGAGATCATCTTTTTTGGGAAAAAGACTGATGAGCATTTCAAGCAACAGGAGAAAGAGAAACCATTGGCCAGTCGCATGTTTATCAACAAACGCCCAGTCTAGGCTCTTTTTTTTTTTTTGCCTTTGAATCCAGATCTTTTGTTGTAGTTAAACAGTAGCACTGGTATGACCTCTCTGACCAGGCTTCTGATAGCTCAATTTATGGGACAAATAAGGGATGTTTATACTGACTTTTACTTATGACTATTGATTTTGATTGATGAATAGTAACAATTGTAGAGATACTCATATATAATTTTAGCCGATATAAATAAATCACTATAGTGTTTATTATAATTGACTAGTAGACCACGACTTAAAATGACACTCTGTTTGA
This sequence comes from Bonia amplexicaulis, assembly GCA_036346245.1. Lineage (NCBI taxonomy): Eukaryota > Viridiplantae > Streptophyta > Magnoliopsida > Poales > Poaceae > Bonia > Bonia amplexicaulis. The sequence goes on along the minus strand of CM070743.1, from coordinate 7,860,909 downwards.
AAGCTGTGTAGAAAAACTATTTACTGTATGACCGTTTATATTGGCTTTGAGGTTTGGCTTGTGAGTGGTAGAAGAGAAACTTGTAGAGAAAGACATATGCAATTTTACCCGATATAAATGAAATTATTATAGCGTGCAGTACAGTCGATTAGTAGATCCCGTCTTAAAAAGATACTCTGTTTAAAAATTAAGTGCTATAGAAAAATTATTTACCGTAAAAAAGTAGTTTTTAAAAGTTAATACCATCAGAGCCTAACAAACCTAGCTGACACAAAGGCAAACCTACAAGAATCCCACCAAAGAAAATGAAACCAAATTATAGACCAACCTCGCTCTTACAAACAGGGCCCAAGTAACTTCGAATTCATGGCATTCCACAAATTACCCACTTAAGATTACAATGGATATTTCAGAGACCCTCTCTCGAGTTATTAATAAATAAATCAGAATCTAAGGTAAGCATGATGTTATGAATATTATGTGTATTGATATAAGACCCAAAGGGTCATATATATAGGAGGGTACAAGAGGGTATATGGAAATAATACAAGTCATATAAGGAAATAGATAAGAGTCCTTATCTATTTCCTTTTCTTATCCTTAACACCCACCCTCAAATGCAAGGCGTATGCAATAGCATTGCATTTGGAAAAGAGTTGACACTAAAACAAGATAAAAACCGAAGTCCGAGTCTTGATGATGTCGTTGCTATGCGTGCGCGCTTTGAATAAACTGTCAAATCAAGTCAAGAGGAATAGATAGATGCATGACGGTGCGGATCGAAACCCAAGAGGCGGCGCAGAAGCATAGAGGACGTCGCGGCCTTTAAAGCTCGGGCGGCGGCTAAAGAAGCGGCGGCATCATGACGACTTCTCCGATCTGCACGCGGCTCAGATAGTAGAGCGGCGGCTGCTGCCAAGCAAAATAAAAAAATCATACACTTCTATGACTAACAATAGATTTGTGGACTCGCACGGCTTGAACGAATTAAAAAATTAGAGACTACGGATTTGGATGGACGCTAACGGAAGACTCAAAGAAAAATAGAGAGAAAGAAAAATAATAATAAGATTGGTAGGCCTTGACCGTTTACCCATCCTCACCCACCGCCCATTTTGGCCCTAGCTTAATCCCACGGAGGTAGGGTTTCCCTACTTCCTTCTCGCATGCGGCGCAGCAAACGCGGAGCGGGCCAGTAGGGCGAGCGAGCGAGGCGGCCGAGCGGGCGGCTCACCGCAGCGAGCGGCGCCGGAGCAGAGGTGGCCGAGCGGGCGGCTCACCGCAGCGAGCGGCGCCGGAGCGGAGGTGGCCATGCGGAGCGGCGGCAAAGACGTTGCCCAAAACCGAGCGGCGGCACTCGCTGGCTAGGCCGGAGAAGCCGAGGCAAGGCGGGATCGCGGCCGTCGATGGCGCCTCGGTGGCGGCCGGAGGCGGCGAGCGGCCAGCAGTGCCATGGAGACAGGGGAGGCGGGAGGTGGCGATCCGCCCGCCAGATCGCGCGAAAAGTAGATAGATAGATAGATATATAGTCACTCCTGCAATGAGTGCCTTTTAATAGAATGGTTCATATAAGGAAATAGATAAGAGTCCTTATCTATTTCCTTTTCTTATCCTTAACACATGAGTCCAACATTATTAATGTCAGCACGTGGAGCTAATAGGCAATTATAATAGACACTGTATAATTATTATTAATGTCAACATTATTAATGTCACACTGACGTACGGCTAGGCAAATCGACAGGTCAAAGCCTACAAATAGGACAAATTTTTTGACTTGCCTACCATGAATATATAGATAGATAGATATATAGTCACTTCTACAATGAGTGCCTTTTAATAGAATGGTTCTTGTCTGCCATTTAGAGCTTAGGCTATTATAGAGCTAAAGCAGCTATCATACAGCATATCCACGAACATAAGGATACAATAGATCATCAAACTATATTATCGACTAAGTTGTTCCTGGTGAAGAGAGGACTGGTGAAACACACAGGAATTGCAGGCCGTCACGAATGTGCGATCCTGCGGTCCTAGAGTGCTGGTTTAGTTCGGATTACGGTCTTCATTTCAGTAGTCCAGAGGCGCTACAGATGCAATGCTGCCGGTGAGATTCTGCACGTCGTGGCTCGCAGAATAGTCGTCACAGACATTGCTCTGAAGCATCCTTGCTCCAGGTGCAGACAGAAGGCCGTCTCCATCGCGAACCATCTGCTGCACCTCCTGGGGCGAGAGTATCTTTATGCACCATACGCTATTCACAAACTCCCTATAAAGCATGGCATCCGAAGATCATGTTTACTTGAATGGAGATTTGCACCAAGAGGGTCTATAGTATATGTATAAAAAAGGAAGATAGTTTTATAGGAGGCTTACTGCCATGGATCATCGCCGACGAGAAGAATATCATTTTCCCGGTCGACAAATACAAGCTGCCAGCCTGATCTTACAGGGTCCTCCAGTTGGCCTTCAAGGCCAAATAGACGCTCAAGCTCACTACGTAACTCGTAGTAGCTGCCAAATCTGGTGATATCGAGCGATCTCCCAAGGGACCCTGATTTGTAAACCTAGTAAAGAAAATATTGAAAGAATTAGCCAGTTTATGCAGAACAAAATGATTACGCATAATAAAACGGAGTTTGCAAGAGTGTGAACTAGGGCAACAAATGCCATCAACATGGTGTCATTGGTAATCCAACACTTGTGCTCAAGATATTCTCAAACCTCGTACAAAACTTAGAATTAATTGACTGCTTTGCCTCATCTACCCACTAAAAATGACTTTTTACCTCTAAATCATTAGATCTACATAGTAAAGCATTATTACAGTTACCAACTTTGGCAATCAGTGAAAGAATGCTCACTGTAGAATACAAAGGGAATATAACACATAAGTAGGAATCACATACCTTCACAAAGGTTCCACCTTGTGATGGGTTTACACCACAAATATTTTCAAGAGGATTGAAGGTTCCTGATTCACCTAAACAATTGGAAGTTGCTAAGGTGTTTCCGGGTGCCAAATCTGCACCACCATATCTCAACAAAGGTATAGCCATAGAATCAGTTCTGCTGCCACCGCCACCCCTAACGCTTGTCATGCCGTCCTGGAGTGCAAATGATGACGAAAGCAGGTGGTTCTCAACATCTGTCCCACAAGCCTGGACACTGGAACAGTCTCTTGCTGACAGTGGTGGCAAGGTGCCAGGACAGTGAGACGTGTTAGTCTGGTGATTTACTTTCTCAACCTTGGGCTGCACAGACTGAGCCTCAAGATGAACAAGGGGTTCTACAGCTAACCTCTTTGAAGGCCATCCCTCTGGTGCCATTAACTGGCTAGTTCGAGGCAAACTAAGAAGGTTCAAGGCTTCTTGGCTAGAGAAGTTATGAAAACTGTTGTGCAGATGCAACAATGGATCACTGTTTCCTTCTAAGAGGTTCGGCTGGTAGAACGATGATCCAGTAAGCAATGAAGATTGTGGCTGAGAAGCAGATCCAGACTCAGACATGCTAGAAGGTACATCAGCAATACAATGATAACTAGATGAGAGCTGCTGTTGCATCTCCTGACGAGATTGTTGTTGTAGGACTTGCTGTCTTTGCTGCTGCTGCTGCTGCGACGGCGGCAGCGACTCTTGCTGCTTTTGCACTTTCTGAGAATTATGCAACTGCAGCTGCTGCAGATGACTTTGAAGGAACCCAGAGTTACCAGTGTTCTGACTATGGCCTTGCTGAACAGTTTGCAAGGGTGACTGCTGAGATTGATGCTGTGTCTGCTGTAGAACATGATTTGCAAACACAGAATTTAATCCACCATTCAGATTTTTAGTCTGTTGAAATTGCAAGAGAGCCGAAGACTGTTTCAATGGATCACCAGCTCTAATTTCCTCCAGTGCTGCAGCAGCCATCTGCTGGTATGTGTCTGGCTTAAGGCCCAGCAATGGAGAATCTATTCTTGGCTGAAGCCATGGTGACGCTCCAAGTCCCTGGAAGTTCAATGACTGAGTCCCTCTATCTCCATCTCGAAGCCACATGAGAGAAGAATAACGAGCAAAATAATCATTCTTCCCACCTGCATATATTAAAATAGAAATTGATTAAAGAAAAACTTAATTGGATTGTATAAAAGCAGAACTACGTATAGTGGTGTTCCTGTCATCAATCAGCCTACCGTTGAACATGCCATACATGGAGGGCAGTCCTGAAGCCCATGGACGCTTCAGTCTTAAAGGAAAGGCAGTTGGATACATTGGAAAGGTTGTCAATGGCTCGATCTCCCAGAGTGAAACTCTCGGCTGTTTATCACCAGCAGTGGACTCATCCCAACCAACCTAAGTATCACAAATCTAAAGTTAAGCATTCAACATTAAGGCGTAAACATGTTCTCACAAAGAGATCCATGAAGCATGTGACAGCAGATTTGACAGATTAAGGTGAATAATGAAACAAGATAACAAGTACTCTGGAACCATGACAACTTATTAACATAACTTACCTTCACAGAACGCCAATGTGAGTTTGGCCAACGCACCGAGTCTAGATCACTTATGCCTGTGATTGTACCCATGTATCTGAAAGAAGAGACAACCATAAGATCAGAGTTTGCACGCTGTGTACTCGGTTTCAACTTTCAACTCACCGTCTGACGCTTGACTCCTCTGTCTCAAAAAGCATTCTAAACCGCATTCCAACAGACACACGTGTGTGGTAAACAGACTTCACATACTTAGCCAGTGGAATGACAAATTCACAAGGGCTAGCCCTGATAATAGATGACCATGTTAATTAAATGTAGAAATAAAGTTACCTGTTGCAATGAGATTAAATTATATATACCGGGGGTTATAGAAAATAGTGAAACGACTGTTTGTGGCTGCAGCATGAGCTGCTGCTGCAAGAAGACCTATATGCATGCTATCGGTTGATAGCACAGATGAGGGCATAACTGTCTGAGGACGATTTGCACGACGGATTCCCAAAAGAAGTTGATTATTATCATTCCTGGTACCAAAAATGAAAAGGTATTACAGAGTCAGCATCGCATACAACATCCAACAAAGGTGGATGGAGATCAATAAAAAATTACAGTAGCTGGTACCAGATAAATATAACAGAATCCCCTGCTGCCAGTCTTTTCGCACTTACAAACACACTCCAACCCGTTGTTAGGAGATGCCTTTTTGGCTGACCTGCATAACAAGTGCAAGGGCCAAGAGCATTGACCAATTAAGAGTAAAATAGATTAAGATGCCCCACAATAGAATTTAATACATAAAAAATTCCGCAATACAGGAGCTACACGAGGTAAAGAAAATTTATCATTACAACATTTTTCAGATAAATTCCTCAGTCAAGCAAAACCACACTAACAGAATCTTGCTGGCATAAAGAACCGAATAATTGATACAAGTGTACAACTAGTGGAAGCTCCTCATCTAAAAGACAGTACATATTTTTCATTTGTCCTTTTTGTGGATTCTTAAATATTATTTTCACATGTTCCATAATCAATCATAATCATCTCTGCGTGTGATGCCCATAGCTTTGAGTACATACCACGAAATATGTGGCGAAATTTCCATTCATTATCATGCAGATCTCTTCCAATCAGCTCCTGTGCCGGAGGCTGCAGCGAAAAATCCTGGAGATGATTGAATGAATGAATCGATTTTAAGAATGCACACAAAATGAACATTTCTTATAAATGTATTGAGCTTGAAGCAACTAAATTTCACTCGAGGTCTTTGAAAAAACAAACCAATGGAGGGAAGACTTTCTCAGCAGCTCGGCGGGGAACAGAGAATCCACCATGGGTACTCGTGTCACTTGCAGTCAGCGTCTTGCAGAAGTAATTAGCTGGCTGCTTGCTAGCAGCGCCCAACTCAATTGGAAGGAAAGGATCCTTTTGTCCTTCCTGTCAATGGAATCACATTATGAACACATCATTATTTGTGATGTTTGTACAAAAGAAATCTTTTATCAGAATTCAGGCTACAAGCACAGAGCAACGTGGTTAAATACCGGGCTCAACGGTTGCAGTGTCATTTGGGCATAAACTTCATCAGTTTCTGCATCAGCCTGCATCAGCACCAAGAAATCATCTCAGGGCACTTCTTAAAAATTACATAATGATCCCTTTTAAGTGTGAACTCACATGCATAGTGACATTATGAAGCTGGCAGATTAACTGAGGAGGTAGGTTTGGATAGTTAGGGATTTGAGCATCAACTTCCTTATTAGTTGACGCAGCCACCTGCACAAAACTAAAATTACTTTAGAAAACTTCAACTGAATAACACCCCTGCAACAAAATTGATTCTTCACATAATGGTATTTTCAACAGTACACCAAAGTAGTTTTCAGTAGAATCTTCAGCAGTATTGTGTTTATGAGATGCATTAGGCAAACAATAAGAACCTATAAAGCACAAAGGCACAAGCACACACTACACCTTTTCTTTTTTTGCAAAATCAAATAAACTGAAGTCAACAAAGTCCAGCCATGCCTAGTTTATTCAAAGGAGATATTGATGTACAAACTGAGTAACCGACCTGCTCACTATGGCCCTGTGGAAAGTAGACGACCCGGCTCCCAACCACAGGCAAAGACACAAGGGGCCCAGCGCATGCATGCCACAGCTCCGAGTTCAGACGCCTTTGTTCCCCTGCAAAATGCCAAACACACATGAGCGGAACAGGAAAACACCAGAAAGCAGAGTTCATGTGAAGCTACTATTTGTACTTGGCCACAGACAAGATGAGGCTCAGTGAGTATCAATAATGCTATAACATGGATGCAATGAATGGAACCAAGAAATGAAAGCATTTTCTTAGTGCAAATAGGCAATGGAAATGCATGTATGTCATCGTGAACACAGAAGCGAGCCAGTTTTGCTAATGTGTTAGCATCTTCAACTCAAAGCGCACAATCACAACACCCCATAATCCATAGTCCTCTAAGCAATGCAGAGTTGCGGACAGTAGCACAAGTTGAGAATTGAACAACTGAAACAATGTCGAAGTTGTGCGAGGAGATGTACCATCATTTTCCGGCAAGGGCTGCGGCATCTCGGACTGGGAGAGCTTCATCTCCAATCACCAGTGCGACTGACGCCAAGAACACCGAACTCCGCCGCACTCCAACGAGCCACCACCAGAGCAGCTGCTCCTCAGCGCCCCATCATGCTCCCAGCAGCAACGCCTGCATTCCTCCCTTGCGCCCGGAACATCTCTTCCATCTCCTGCTGCTGCTTCCTCCCACTTGCCCCCTTCCCAGGAAGCAGCAGCCGCCTCGGCTTGAAGCAACTCCTACCCGAAGCCCGGGCAATCGCGGCAAACCCTTGCCACCGCCGACCCCATCGCGCCCAAATCCCAAACACTCTCGCTGAGCAAACTTTCAGTCTTAGCAAGGAAGCGCGGCCTCAAAGCTCCAATCTTTCCACCAAGAGCTGAAGAAAAGCACCAAACCGAGCACAGCTCAATCCAATAAGCCGGATTCTTCGCTGCCGCCGGAGCAAATGCGCGGAGAAACCGAGGGAGGCGGCCGGCCCCGAGCTCATCAGATCAAGCAGCAGCTAAGAACCACACCTCCCGGAGTTCATACCAAGCATCCGCGCCACCGAGAACCGTGGGGACTCACCCGAACCGCCCAGCAAGTCGCCATTGAACGCGCGCTCCCAGACCAAGCACGCGCAACACCACGGCGACCGAGCCCACCTCAGGCACCGCCACAACGCGCGCCTCCCGAGCTCGAGAAACTGCCGCCGAGCTCAGGGAATCGCGGGCTGCGGCACCCAGGCGCGGTCAAATCCGGCTCCGGGCGCCGAACGGTGTACCATTCGCCACCGGCGGCCGAATCGGGCGCCGCGACCACGAGGCGGGAGCTGGGAGCGCGGCGTAGGCCGGGAGGGTGGTTGCCGAGGTAGGAGACGCCACGGTGCGGGTGAACCCTAGGAAGCTAGGTGGCCATGGCTGGATCGAGAAGTGGAAGCCTAGAAGTGGTGTGTTTTTTTTCTTTCGGCTTTATGGGCTCAGTAGCCAGCGGGAAGAGGAGGAAAGCTTCTTGGAGGTAGTAAAAAAAATCTGAAAAGGTCAGATTTATTTCTTCCATTTTACTCCTTATCAAGGGCTTTAATTATGTTTTACCTCTTAAAAAAAGTAGGAGTACACCTATGGCGTAAAATTTATTTTGTCTAACAAGAAGTTGACAATTAGAGGTAATTTCATTTCAAGAATAAAAAATCTATTTGACCTTGCATCTCGATCAACGAGTAATAACCAACATTGTCTGCCATCTATCTACTAGCTATTACCACAAGTTTTTTTTTTTTGACGAATAACAAGAAAGGGAGCCCCGAGGCCTACTGTATATGAATACATTAAAATAAAATAGCAGAAAATTTTCATTTGAACTATTCAGGTCCTACACATCTTGACGCACTTTAAATTCTACTAGTATAGAGACGATGCAGCACTAGGGGGTCAACCAAAAACACTTGGCATCATTTCACAAAGACAATGCAGAGCGATGATTATGAGCAGGGACATGGAATTCCGAGGGTGTCAATGTAAACAAAATAAAATCTAAGGGGTCAAACCAAGAAACAGCACACCATTCTTTAAAAAGAATAAAAAAAATTCATATAACACTTCGAATTTTATTCAGAATTTCATCTAACATCTCGAAATATAAAACCAAACATTTAATCTCTCAAACTTTGTAATCCAGTTTAAATAACACTCTGATTCAATTTTCAATAGTGATATTACCCATGTGGTGCGATGAATAAACGGTTTTACCACGTGGAATGACACATTGGTCAGATTTAAATGAATGACAGGTGGAATCTATAGAGTTTTTCTCTTAAATCAAAACAAAGACAAAAAGGTCTACAGAGGAGGGTGGCCATAAAAGCATGACTAGAAATTTGGTAGGAGAGAAGCCTTCATGGGTTCATGTATCACTTATCCAATTTCACCAGCTTATTATTCTATGTCCTAAAGCTGTTTACTTATTATGTCAAATCGAGTCAGTATATTATTTAAATCACGTTGCAAAATTTGAGAATTAAATGTCTGGTTTTATTATTTGAGAGATGCTGATCGGATTTTTAAGCAAAGCTCGTGTGGTCCATAGGTGGTGATCATTTTGACTTATTTTTGATGGCTTATAATGAAAAGCATCAGTGGTTGGTGAAAAAACATCAGAATGACAGAGGCTTATTTAACATAATTAAATTTAAAAAAATTAAAAAATGTAAAAAATATGTTAGCCTATCACAAACAACGTAAACGAATATGGCAAAAAAAAGAACCGGCAAAAAAACTCAAAAAAGCCAAAAGTTCAGTAAAAAACAAAATTACAAATAATAAAAAATAAGACAGAAGTCAGAAGCTTAAGCCGAAACAAGCGGAGCCATAGACTTATTCCTAAAAAGAATAGCCACTCTCACTCCTGTACGTGACAATGATGCGAGAATGAGATCAACCAGTGCAAAATTACCGTCCCACCCTTCCCCTCTTCCCGAAGCCGCAGCGCCGCCCGCCTCGAGATCTGCGACGAGCACCCCATTTGGACGGCCCGAGAGCTCGTAGCGATTCAGACTGGCGAGGGCACGTGCAGGGGCAGCACCGTCATTTTGCCCGAGCTCTCGTCGTACAAGGATTCTCCCTTTTCGTCGGGGGCGTGGGCCCGCGCGTGGACCACGATTAATGCTGGTCTGTGTACCGTGGGGGAGGATGTGGACCGTCGGATGGGGGATGGACGGCGAAGATTACCTTGGTTGGGGTAGCCGCTCGCACGAGGGGTAGTGACAGTGCTGCGCCGTGCTGCTGCCCTGTGGAATGGCTGCGAGCTTGTACTCCGTGCAGTTCCTCAGGGTGCATTTCATTGGATTTTTTAGATTGTGTACCACTGACGACAGTGATAGTACTACATCTGTTTGGTATAGCTGTAGTTTATAATTTTTAATTAAAATTTTTAAATTTTATCTGTTTGCGACAGTGATTATGAAAAAAGATACTCACTTACGATTTTGGTTGATATAGATGTTGGACTTTTAACGTGTACTACAATTAACTTGTATACCCCGTCTTGAAAAAACAATCTGTTTGAAAGTTAGGTACTGTAGCAAAAATCAAAAGCCGCTTTTAGAAGCCGTTAAAGAACAGGCATGTAATCTTGTGGTAAATTTCAGGTTGGTTGTATAATAATAGTAATAGTGGAAACTGGAAAGTCGAGTAGAATTTAAGAAAAAAGTATGCTTGATCATACTACATTTCTTAGGGAAAAAAATCAAAAACACCCTCCATAAGTTATCTACTTTTTAATTTGCTCCCCCGTGTAAGATTGAGAAGATCAACTAAACAGGGTGAATAGGCGCTTTTAAAATATATTTGTTAAAACTAAATTTATAATGTGAAAACGTAAACCAAATCGGTTTTACACAATTAAGTCATAAATCAACTAGATTCACCTAAATACATCAACACTCTAAGTCTATATCAAGATTGTAATTCTAGGCTAACAAGCAATCAATTCAATTTTTATGAATATAAATTGCAAGTATACAAATTGAACTCAAGAAAGCAAACCACAATTAACGCACGATGTTTTTACCGTGGTATTAGAAAACTTACCGGCTTTCCTTAATCCACGTTGAGCTAAACCCAATCAAATTGGACCGGCTCTATGAATTAAGGCAAAGACCTCAATTCTACTAGTGGTGCCTCTTTCCCCTTATGAGTAGGTGAGCTACAACATTTATAACACGTCGGACTTTCTCACAAGCTTCTTTAAAAAAAATCACCGGACTATCACCCTCCATACTATATATGAGTCGTCAACTTACAAAAGTAACAAGTCAGAAACACTCACTTGAATGAATCAAGTGCCATAGTTCACTCAATTGAATCAAGCAGGAAAAGATGGGGTCCTTTCGAGCTTGCTCCTGCGACTCCCATGGTGATCTCTCTAGCCCTGCCGTCTCCCTCCTCTGCTAGCTCTCCGGTCGCTCTCAACTCCTTCTCAAGGCTTCCCATGGGTGTTCATCCATGGCTAGTGAGCTCACCTCATACTGGGACTTCCCCTAAGTAAGTGATTTCATGACTACATTGGTTCAAGGTTTGGTTTGGAGGTTCACCTAATCTCGCCTACAAGTCCCGGTTTTCTGATGCTGGCCACGTTCTCGTGATTTGCCTTCTGTCTATCCGAAGAGTCAGTTGGTAAAGTTCTACAATGCTGCCTAGGGGTTGAGCATTTAGGATTTCAGGTTAAAAGGGTCAACGACTTTGGCTTTTGTTTTATGTGATGTCCAAGCAAGTTGGACCGCTAATTTGTCGCATTAAGAGCTGCTCTACTAAGCACTTCACTGTTCACTTCCACCTATGGAGGGATGGAGGAGCAGATTTCCAAAAAAAGATATCGTCGATGGTTATCAAAGCATCACAATGAGTGGACAATTGTGTTGTCCCGCAAAAAGAATCGATCAAAGAATTGCCTCAAAGTTCAGAAGAGTCTCGTTTGCATAACAGCAGATGGTTTAGTTCTTCGAAGATCATTGTTCTGTTAAGATCGACTTAATTTCGGTGTAGATTCCTTCTTCTAATTTCAAGCCCTTCTCTGGTTTGGTAATTGGGTCTTGCTCCTCTCATCCGCACCTACCCAAGCCGGATGCTTTGAATTTTCAATGGGCGCAACCATTGCAATATGTGCCTGCTTTCGGCGATGATGACTTCAAGGTAGCTTCTTGCTCTCAATGTCTGTGTTTAGGTCATTCAGTAGGATCTTGTTTCACCCAGATCAGTATGGCTTCATCAGGACTAGAACAATTCAAGATTGTCTTATCTAGGCCTTCGAATGCATTCATCAATGCAAAGCAAAGTAAAAAATAAATACTAATCCTCAAATTGGACTTTGAAAATGCCTTTGACACAATCAAGCATGAAGCAATCAAGGCAGTGATGAGAGCAAAAGGTTTTCTTGACAAATGGATTTCCTGGATTGCAAGTATCCTCTCATCCGGTCACTCTTCAATCCTCACAAATGGGGTACCTAGAAGTGTCTTTCGGTGCAAGAGAGGGGTAAGAGAGGGCGATACATTGTCGCCGCTCTTATTTGTCCTTGAGGCAGATCGTAGTGCATCTCAAGCCGCCATGTGCTTCGCTCCGCGCGGTCGCCGCCACCTCGCGCAGCCACCGGCCACCTCTACATCACTGGTCAACCACCTCTACTTACACCTAAAGATGGCTTCATCCGGTTCGGGTATGTGACGCTTCCGCTCTAAAGATCTTTTTTAGGTGTTCATGTTTTGCCCTAGGGATTAAAGCTTTATGTTGATGTTTAGACTTAGATTAATACTTACAATGGTATCAGAGCCACCCCTAGGATCCATCAAGAACCCTAATCCCCTAACCGAACCGGGATCTAGACAATTAGAGGCTCGGTTTTAATTTTTATGGATCGGCTTAGCAAAAAGGAGGGGAATCAAGAAATTTATGAATCTCGAGGCCACCTCCGCTCCACTCGGGGCCGCCGCCTTGCTCGCCACCGCCGACGCCGCCTTGCTCCGTCGGGCGCCACCGCCGCCGCCGCCTTGCTCCACGCAGCCTTGCCGCCGACGTCAGTACGCCCGTGTGGGCGCCACGTGCGCCACGCCGCATCGCCCCTCCCGTGCGCGCAACATGTTTTTCGGGTGGAGGCGGGCGACAATGAGGCGAGGGTTAGGGTTTTCACGGTGTTATCCCGCTGTACGCGTGATTTCGGCCGTCCGATCAGATCGGATGGCCATCATTTTTTGGACCGATGCGATTTTTGGGCCGCTGTGACTCTCGGCCGTCAGATCAAGATCCGACAGCGCACGCGTGAGACGCATTTTGCACGGGCCGTGCGCGTAAATGGGCCGAGCGCGGTTTTTGGGCCACACGAATTTTCGACTTGCGCGAGATTTTTGGGCCACACGAATTTTCGGCCCGTGCGGGATTTTTCCCATGCGCGATTTTTTTGTGGGCCGTGAGCATATTTTTTTGGCCGATTCTTTATGGGCTGTTTTTCAGCAGTACTTTTAATTTTGTTTTTCAGTGCATTTATTTTTGTTTTAGTTTATTTTTGTGCACTGTTTAAATTATTTTTCAGTGGCCCAAATTATGATGTATTATTACCATAATGTTATGTATAATCTCTTATTAAAATTGAACCAATGAGATATTTTCATTAGAGATTTTATGATTAATTTTGGTATTATGTATTTACATGGTTATATTCTGACCAACGCTGTTTATAATCATATGTCGTCATAATTATTAAGTTCTTTTTCATTTTCTGCCCAACGGTGACATGAATTAGAACTATAATTTTTGCATGTTATTAATCAGACCAACGTAGGGTTAATTACATGCAATATATATTTATCATATTTCTAACTTTTGCCCTGTATTTTGAAATTCAGCACTTAATGCATCAAACGTTGCCGCCACAATTAACAACATTGAGCAGCTCACGGGTAGCAATTTTCCCACGTGGATAGAACTTATTCATGTTGTCATTGGTGTTTTGGACCTTGACTATACCTTAAGGGTAGCTGTTCCCGTTCCCCCCACCGAAGGTGAAGAGAATCTTGCTGAGAAAAAGAAAATTTATGAGGCTAATGCTGAAAAATGGGAACGGTCTAACCGCTTATCACTAATGATTATGAAGACCTCCATTTCAGTCGGGATTAGGGGAGTAATCCTCAATTCCGAAAATGCTAAAGAGTACATTGTTTCAATCGAGGAGAAATTTAAAGGCTCCACTAAAGTTTATGCCAGTATTTTAATTCAGAGGCTCTTAACATCTAAGTATGATGGGTCCGGCAGCATAAGAGAGCATATCATGATGATGACTGATATGGCAGAAAAACTCAAGGGCATGGACATGGCAATATTCGATGGTTTTCTAGTCCATTTCATTATGACTTCTCTTCCTTCTGATTACACAGCATTTAAAATTAATTGCAATACTCAGAAAGAAAAATGGAGCATGAGCAATTTGATTGCAATGTGTGTCCAGGAGGAAGAGAGAATAAGAACAGAAAAAAAGGATTTTGCTTTTAATGTTGGTGGCTCTCATAAAAGGAAGCTTCAAGGGGACTTCAAATCCAAGAAGAAGCTGCAGTTCTCCCCTAACTCAGATAATCGGGGCATAAAGTGCACTATGCTCTAAAGCCTCATGTTGCTCCCGCTGGAGCATCTAAAGGGGGAGAATGTCACTTATGCAAGCAGCCACGGCATTTCCAGAAAGACTGGGTAGACTTTCTTAAGTGGCTCGCCAAAAGAGGTAATGATACAATAACTTTCATTGATGAAACACTTTACGCCGATTTCTCTCTTAATGCTTGGTGGATTGACTCAGGTGCAACTGTGCACGTTGCCAAGTCTTTACAGGGATTCCTTACCACGAAAATACTAAGAAAGGGGGAGCGAAGTCTTAGAGTCACAGATGGAAAGGAAGCCGAAGTAGAATCAGTTAGTTCTGTTTTATTAGTCTTAGATAGCGGCTTCATTCTTCGTCTCAATAATGTAGTTTATGTTCCTTCCATCAGGAGGAATTTGATTTCGATTTCTTTATTGGACGATGAAGGTTTTTAATGTATTTTTGGAGACAATAAATGCATTATTAAGTTTCATTCAAATAATATTGGTCTTGCCTTTAGACAAGACAAGCTCTATATTCTTTCCCTTAATGAATCTCCTGTATCTTTAAATGTGTATGATGCTTAGCGCAAAAATAATGATGAGACTTCTTCGAAACTGTGGCACTGTCGTTTAGGCCACATTTCGAGGGGGAGAGCGTCTCATTAAAGTAGAAATTCCCCACCCATTAGATTTCTCTGACTCAGACCACTGCATTGATTGCATTAAAAGAAAATATGTAAAACAAATAAAGAAGGGACCTACTCGCAGTACAAGACTCTTAGAATTAATTCATATCGATATTTGTGGTCCTTTTCCTGTGACATCAATGGATGGTTTTGATTCTTTCATCACATTCACTTATGATTTCTCCCGTTACGGTTATATTTTTTCCATTAAAGACCGATCTGAGTCACTTGACAAATTTAAGATATTTAAGGCTGAAGTTGAAAATCAGCACAACCTAAGAATTAAAGTGGTAAGATCGGATCGTGGGGGAGAATATTATGGAAGACATGCCCCTTATGGGCAAATTCCTGGTCCTTTCGCTAAGTTTTTCAGGAAAATAGCATTGTTGCCCAGTATTTTATGCCGAGCGAATCTCATCAGAATGATGTAGCTGAAAGACACATTCGTACACTTATGGATATGATACGGAGCATGCTTAGCTATTCTAGTTTACCAATTGGCTTGTGGATGGAAGCACTAAAGACAGCTGCACATATTCTTAATCGGGTTCCCAGTAAATCAGTATCTAAAACACCTTATGAATTATGGACTGAGAGGAAACCGAGTATGAAATATTTACGAGTGTGGGGTTGTCGTGCTGAAGCCAAGTTATTTAATCCACATATTAGGAAATTAGATCCTAAGACAGTAAGCTGCCATTTTATTGGATACCCTAAGAAATCCAAAGGGTATCGATTTTATTGTCCTGATAGGATAACTAAGTTTGTAGAAACAAGACACGCTGTGTTCTTAGAAAATAACGAGGATCTGGAGCCCACGAAAATAGATCTTGAGGAGAAACGGGTTTATGTTCCTTCACCGCTCATCCTAGAGATTTTTATTCATGTGTCTCATGTGGTTGCACCTCCAGTAAAGAATATTGTTGTTGCAACTACTGTTGAGGTATCTAAAATTCCTAATGTTACACCTAATGATGAGCATCAACAGTTTCCTGAAATTATTAATAAACCTCTTAGAAGATCACAGTGGAAGAGAAGATCTGCCATCCCAAATGATTATGTTGTTTATATGAATGAGGATATTAATGATATAGGGAAGCCAGATGATCCTACCTCTTATAAGGAGGCCACAATGAGTGAATATTCTTCTAAGTGGCTTGAAGCCATGGAGGATGAACTAAAGTTTGTGAGCACTAATGATATATGGGACTTAGTAGAAATTCCTAACGGAGTCAAAACAATAGGCTGTAAATGGGTATACAAAACCAAACATGACTCTAAGGAAAATATCGAAAGGTTCAAAGCAAGGCTTGTAGCAAAAGACTTCTCACGAAGCGAGGGGATTGACTATAATGACATCTTTTCTCCTGTCTCAACTAAAGATTCATTCAGAATTGTTATGGCACTTGTAGCTCATTATGATTTAAAGCTGCATCAGATGGATGTTAAGATGATATTTCTTAATAGCGACTTGCAAGAGAATATTTACATGGCTCAACCAGAAGGTTTTATCGTGGAAGGCAAGGAGCATATGGGATGTCGACTTAAGAAATCAATTTATGGCTTAAAACAAGCTTCGAGACAGTGGTACCTCAAATTTGATAAGATCATAAGAAGTTTTGATTTTAAGGAAAATGAAGTTGATAACTGCATATATGTTAAGTTCGAGGGGAGTAAATTCACTATCTTAGTATTTTTTGTGGATGATATCTTATTGGTCAGCAGCGATAAGGACATGCTGTTTGAGACCAAGAAATTTCTTTCATCTAATTTTGATATGAAGAATCTCGGTGATGCCTCTTATGTTCTTGGTATTGAAATTCACCGAGATAGGTCCAAAGGAATATTAGGTTTATCTCAGAAGATATACGTTGACAGAGTACTGAAGAAATACAATATGCGTAAGTGCTCTGGCTCGTCTGCTCCTATTGTTAAGGGCGATAAGTTTGGGACATTTCAATGTCCAAGGAACCAATATGAAATTGATCAGATGAAGTCGGTTCCTTTTTTCATCTGTCAGAAGTATTATGTATGCCCAAGTATGTACACACCTTGATTTAGCTTTTGTAACCGGGATGCTTGGCAGATATCAATCAAATCCAGGACCGGACCACTGGAAAGCCGTTCAGAAAGCTTTGCGTTATATGCAAGCTATTATGCATTCCATGCTCACATATAAGTTTTCTGATAGCCTTGATGTTATTGGTTATTCAGATTCAGACTTTGTGGGATGTGTTGATACTAAGAAATCCACGTCAGGTTATATCTTCACACTCGCTGGAGGAGCTATCTCGTGGAAAAGCTCTAAACAAACCCTTACGACATCTTCAACGATGCAAGCTGAATTTGTGGCATGTTATGAGGCTACCGGGCAGGCTGTATGGCTTAAGAATTTTATCTCGGGACTTAGAGTGGTAGACAACATCTCTAAACCACTCACTTTATACTGCGATAATGAACCTGCAGTCTTTTATGCAAATAACAACAAGTCAAGTGGTGCTGCCAAACACATTGACATTAAGTATCATGTTGTGAAAGATAGAATCCAGGATCAAACCATAAGTATCAAGCATATTAGTACTAAATTAATGCTTGCTGATCCGCTTACTAAAGGTTTACCACCCAGTATTTTTCGTGATCATGTTGCCGGCATGGGTTTATTGGAAAGCCTCTGATTCTGGATAAAAGGATCTTAAAGCAAACCAACTCCCATTAAGTATAATGTATATCCATTTCAAGATAAGATAGTACACTATAGGTACTGAGGTTGTATGACACTTCATTTGGTTCGCGGTCCCGGTCACCGAGCGCCAAATAAAAACAGGGTTTCGGCAGGAGCTAAGACTACATGTTGTTCTAGCCCTCACAAATCCTAACAAGCCCGATCGATTTTGGGGTGCTGCGGTGATCGAAGACTGGAACCCGTCCGTCCCCGTCCACGACTACAACGACACCGGCCGACCCCCTTCGCGCCGTTAGCCACCTTAGCACGACTGCAGCCGCCGGCCACCTCTACATCACCGGCCGATCACCTCTACTTACACCTAAAGATGGCTTCATCCGGTTCGAGTATGTGACGCTTTCGCTCTAAAGATCTCTTTTAGGTGTTCATGTTTTGCCCTAGGGATTAAAGCTTTATATTGATGTTTAGACTTAGATTAAGACTTACATGCATCTGTTTCCCCTGCGTTTACCGTCAACATTGTCTAATGGCCATCTGCTGCTGGCAGTTGTTCAAGATGGAAGATGTGAGCATGGGCATTGTGGGTCGAAGACTACAACGCCACCGCCCCTGTGCAGTACATCCACAGCTGGAGGTTCTGCCAATACGGCTGCGTGGATAGCTACTTCACGGCGCACTACCAGTCCCCTAGGCAGATGCTGTGCCTCTGGGATAAACTGTCAACAGGCCGAGCACGCTGCTGTAACTACAGATGACACGACGCTCCCAAGGATTCATTGGAACAACCGACGGTCTCATTCAGTTGAGTTCCTTTTGCTCGACCGACGGCAGAGACCGCCTCACCATCGTATGTTCTTCAATACGTGAGATGTATCAGTGTGAAATGTGTGATCAACTGCTTCACCTCCTGGACGGCTGGAGCTCATATGCTGTATCTACCACTCACTATGTTTTGGGTCATTGAGGCGAATGCAAACATGAGGGTAACTGAAGAGTTAGTGGCTGGCACATCCACATTAGCTGCTTGTACAGGGACGAGTCCTTTTGTAATGCTGCAAGTTTGTAACTCATATGCTGTAATGCTGCAAAGTTTAGCTATGGCTTATAGTTTTTTCACTGTAGTTGATTTATTTTTCATTGAACTGATAGTGATTTATTTGATGTAATTAATTTTTTTTAAAAAAAAACAGATTAACTCATCACGGACTATACGAATGAATATGAGAAAAAAGCTCTAAAAATACTAAAAAGTCAGAAAAATGAAATTAAGAAATAGTAAATTAAAAACGAAAAACTGTAACTGAAGCGGGCCAAAATATATTGCGGAGCGAATTGATGTAAATATTGACATCTGTGTGTACTACTCTAGTTGTCGGTGGGCAAACTGTACTAGTACTAGAAAAAGGTTAAAAGACCGAAAGGACAATGCACCAAAACACATGTGGTCCGGGTGCGGTTTCCTCGGACCACAGGAATAGCATGAGGCACGCCAGGTCGGCTAGCGAAGAACAGCTCCAGGGACAGTGGCGGACCCAGAGAATTTAACAAGCCTGAGCGAAGAACAAAATCTAAATAACAAACGCTCAGAAACATAGATCATAATACGCGGCATGTCTGCCTTTAGCTTCAGAAGCTAAAGGCAATATAAACAAACGCTTATAATATGACTAGAGAAATATAGTCTGTGAAAAAAAAGATCACCAACAACTTTCATGTGTTTAAATTTTAAAAACACCTTGCTCACAAAAGTCAAAAATTTCAGCAAACTAACCCTTCTAGAAAACGTGTACACTACATTGTAACTTTTCTATCCACAAAAGCTGAAATTATATGGTCTATAGCCTATCTCGAGCAGTTGATCATAACCTAATGACTGAAATGGAAAGAACAAAACCAACCAGAAGCTAGCTAGCCCCAAGCAGAACTTGAGCCACAGAAGATCCGTACACTGCGTCCACAGCCCCCAACCAATCCTGTGCACGTCCATACTCCACACCCTATGTTACCAATCGTTCACTCGGTAACGACACCAACTGCACTTCATTGGCCTCACGCACTCGCGCTATAAAACACACTGCGATCCATGGCACGCCGAGGATGAGCCCGGGCAGGGGCCAGGGTCGCCGGGCCCTGGGCCCGCCCCTGTCCAGGGAGAAGTACGTACCAGCTGACTTCCTTTGTTGCCCATGCATGTTGGTAATCTCTGCTGCGAAGATATCCCCACGTATAACGTGTTCAAAGTTTTATCGGCGTCTACAGAAGGGGAAAAAAAAGAAGAGTGTTGACGCTTTGCATGCCTGTTTTATACACGGAACCCCTTCTGCCCTACTGAATCGGAATTGTTTTCTAGAATTCGATTTCAGTTCCGATTCTAATTGGATGTGTTCATTGTTTTCTAGAATTCGATTTCAGTTCCGATTCTAATTGGATGTGAACACATGTGAAAATTGACTAACCATTGTTGACCTGTTATTACCATATTGCCCCTCTTTGAGCCTCCCATTGTCCAACATGGACACGGTCGCACGCCCTCTCAAATCGAAACCCTAATCCCCGGTGCGGTGCGGTGCGGTCGAGCCTCCCCCAAAAGCCTTCGCCGCCTCCGCCGAGCGCCGAGCACGCCTCACGTCGCCTCCTTCCACCGAAGCCAAGCAGCCCGACACCTCTGCTCCGACTCCTCTCTCCTCCTCCTCCTCTGCTTTGCCCTAATTCGGCGTGGAGTGGAGATCCATCCATCCGGACTGGTTCCTTTTTGCTGGTGAGGAAGCCCTAGCTTGCTTGGATTGATTGGTTGACTCCACTTTGACCTAATTCGTTCTCGTCCTTGCTGTGACTGCGAGCAATCGAACCCCAAATCCAATTCTTTCTGGGATAATACTCCGTGCAGTTAGTGTAAATGCGTCCATTGTTAGAAATTTAGAGTAGCAGTACTGACTTCACTTGCGGATTTGCCCCGCCCCTGGCCTTGCAGGTTTGGGGAAACTATGATTTAGGGTTTTGGAGTCGTAACTTGAGTCCAATGGCGGATTTAGGATTTTATGAATGGGTGTTCGCTAATTACATTGTGTTACATTTTTTTAATATATACTTATATTGGTTTATAAAAACTGAAGATAAAAGTCATATTTATAAGTCTATTAAAAGTCAATAACACTAAAAAATTTAAAATAATAAACTAATACTAACACTTTATTTGGTGGCAGTATAATTACAACTTTTTATAGTAAAACTATTACAACTTTAGTTGACAACACAAGTGTACACTTTGTTTTTAAATAGATTTTAACTTTAACCCATTTCTCTTTTCTTATTTTCCGTGTTAGCATATAAAATGGTGTTTTTTCACACAAATAGAAAAAAGTAGTAAATGTTTTGTTTTTGACATATGTTATCTCTATTTATGATTTACCTCTCTAAGACTAATAATTAACATGGGCATTTTGACGAACATATTGCTTCCGAAAAATAAAATATAAATATTTATAAATCAAAACCATCTCTCCCAAATGATGTATATTTTGGATTGAAAGGATTATATAAATTCCTTCGAATAAAACATCTCAAATATCTAGATATTTCTAAGAAAATATCTGGATTTTAGAAAGATTTTCAAATATTTTAATTGGACCCTTTTGAGGAAAAATATCTCTATCATTTATGATAAATTAGTTGAGTGCATGTGCTTGATAAAATAAGCTAGTGTTGCACTTTGTTAATCACATTTTTTCTGAATTGAGTATTAATTAAATAAATACTTCCTTTAGTCACAAATACATGTCGTTTTGAGATGTTTGTAGTCAAACTTTGAAACTTTAACTATCGATATATTTTTATAAATTTACATTGAATACAAGAAAATCATATGTATAGATTTATCTTGAAATGTACTTTATAATATTATAATTTTATTGGGTTTTACAAACATATTAGAATACAACTTAGTGGTCAAAGTTATATTTTGGAGACCGTGTCGATGTCCAAAATGGTAAGTGTTTGTAACTGAAGGGAGTATATTTTGATAGATACATCTTAAAACATTTGATCAGTATCACAAATCCCGACCATATGTACTTATTCACATCCACCAAACCACCATCAACCAGTCCTGGACAGCAATCTTCCAAGATTCATAACTTCTGTCCTACTCGTTGAAAAATCATGTTCATGGGATCTCTAGAATCCTTAATTATCTACATCTTTCATGTTGATAAATCATCCAAATTGTCCCATCTAGTAATTTTAATTGACATATTGATATATGCTACTAGAAAATGATAAATTTACCAGATAGCATGATTACAAAATTCATAGCTTAAAATCTATTTATCCGATCAATATAAATAAATATTGTACAGAAAGCTATCGAATTTCTCTACAATTATCTAGTAGATGACATTCCTAAATTACTCTCATACAATATCCAAAATTATAGAAGAACAATATAGTAGATTAACCGATATGTTAGTTTTTTCCCTAACGAATACTTGCTACTTCCTCTCTCATCTTAACTCTAATATCTAATTAAATTAACAACTATCAGAGAAAATCAAATCATTACCCAAACGAGAAGCGAGAAAGCCATCATATCCTTCACTCTTTTCCGGCCTTTTTCCTGGCGTTGCTACTCTCCTTTTCTACCGTTGATTGACACCGATTTTCGCCGATCTGCTCGCTGCTGCCTTACGCCAACGCCAAGAGACGCAGCTGGACCACGCGTGCGTGCACGAGACGAAGCTGGCGAACCCGGTAAGGTAACCGAGCCCGAGCGAGGCAGTGGTCAGCGTAAGTAACATATATGATATATGGGCCTTTAATGAGTCTCTCCTTTTCTTCCAGCACAAGAGAGGCCATTGTCAAAGATTTCTATCCTCCTCCTCCGCCCAAATCTGCAATCCTCGCGGCCCGATCCCAAACCTCTCTCGTCTCCAGCCCGTCCTCTTCCTAACTCTTCTCCATATCTCGTCGCGACGGCGGCGGCGGCGGCGGCTATTGCTTCGCCGTCTGTCTAACCCTCGAAGCGAAGGAACTCTTCTCTCGTAGGCGTCGTCGTCGTCCTCCGCTCTGCCGGATTGATCTCTTCTTTCGCTGGTAAGGAAACCCTAGCTTGCTTGGATTGTTTAAGTGAGCTTTGTCCCGAGGATCTTTTCTTTTCCGTGAGCAATCTCACCCAAATCTTCCTTTCTGGGATGGATAGTCCAGTCCAATGGAGTTTGTGGTGGATTTGCTTGCTGCGCTGTGGAGTACCAGTAGCAGTTTATTTTTCCATATTTTTGGGGGTTCAACTGAACCCCCATGTCCCACGTTAGGTCCGCCCCTTTTGAGTCCTGGTGGTTTAATTAGGGTTAGTGAACATTGCTGTTATTATTAGTTACGATGCTGGATGCTGCAAGTAATAATTACGCTGTTTGGAGTTTCAACACGGCGAGTGGGTCGGTTGCCGCTTGCCTAGTTATCTTGCCAGAGCCGTTGTAGGAAATGGTCTGGTGGAATGCTGGTCGGTTCTATGTAGTGCTCTGTCATCCCAATTGTGGTACTTGTCAGTGTTTACATTTTAGCACTAGTATTGGTATGTGAGATTGATGTCGTACTATGTGGTCTTATGGTTGATGCTCACCGTAGTGCCAACAGAAAACTGTAGCCAAAATTTTGCTACTAGGAATTTTCGCTGCGTGTACTTTGCAATCCAAATGACATGTTACACGTCTTATGTAATCGTCTAATTTAAAAGGAGAAAAATGCTGCCATAATCTGGTAATTGAGGTAGGGCAAAGCTGCCATTTGGTTCATGAAGCATTCTAATCTTTTAGTTTCTACTACTAAACTTTGGAACCGATTTAAGAGCTTTTGAGTAAAACTTTAGGTCGCATACAGTTTGCAGCTTGGATCCACTAGAAACTAGATCACACAAGGGTTATGTCTGCTAGCCTAGAGATGTTTTGTTGGTGTCTTTCCCCCCATTTTACTATATCAATCTTGGCTCTGTTACTGCTTCATGCATGAGCAACAAAGTATAATCTACCAACTCGAGCAAGAATCCTTCACTTGCTGTGCTCTATTCATAATTAATGCCCAAAACATCCTTACTTTGCTACTGTGTGGAAGCAAGGAAAGGTTGTTTTCAACATAGTGTAATTTGCAATAATTGTACAAGCAACTATTAGTTTCAGTATTATATACAAGAAAGAGACTTAGTGCCATAACGCCAGTTAAGTTACCCAATTGTGATGCTTTGCCAGTAAAAAGTGCAAGAAAACTAAGATATATGTTGCATAAGATGAGATTTTTTTTGTACATGTCTTCTAGGATTGGCGGACTTTAGCTGACCGCGCACTGTTTATTTATATTTGTGTGGTCACAGTATTGAACATCTCTATGTGGTTGCATATGTAGATGCATAATGAATGGTCTGCTTTTGGGAAGTGGGGTAAATTTGTTTTCAATAGATAATCTGATTTTAGGAAATGGAATCAATTTATTTTCAATAGATATTCTGCTTTATGGTACTAGGACCAATTCAGTCACACTGTTCATTAGTTCATAGTGAGGCCAATTGACTTACAACAGCTGTAAAATGTTGTCTAATTGAATTTCAGGTGAAGATGCGTTATGCGTAGATCAAGCTTCAATCTTATGGATTCTGATGGCAAGAAGTTTGGCACAGGTAGTGCTTGAAGTGCCTAAAGCACTATGAAACATCCAAGCCATGGCCAAGTTTTCCTCATTTTGACATCTTTGTGGTCTAGAATATGCTTGTTGGACAATAGTATTTTCTGTTGTGCTTCATAAAATCACAATAAGCTGCTTTTTGGACCCTACGAGTGCAATACGTGTTGATTGTAAGCTTGATTTTAATTTTCACAACATGGTTCTTGCTGTGCATCCTTCTCCAAACCCTGGTTGTTTGCAATGTTGGTGGTCCATAATATGTTTTTGGTATTTTAGGGCCTAGGGAGCTCACTGGTGCTGTTGATTTAATAAGCCACTACAAACTGCTGGCGCACCATGATTTCTTTTGCAAGAGGCCTTTGCCATTGGCAATCTCAGATACACATTATCTTCACAATGTTGTGGGAGACACTGAAATCCGTAAAGGAGAAGGAATGGAGCTAGATCAACTCCTTCAGAATGCGTACTTGAGGGAGAAACCTGCTTATATTCAGCCCTTCGATATGGAAACACTGGGGCAAGCGTTTCAGCTTCGAGAAACAGCTCCAGTAGATTTACCCTCTGTAAGATCTTTTCTATCATCCCACTTCCTTTATGGCGTTACTGCATTTACCATCATACTCTTTACCACATTGAACCAAACAACAGGCTGAAAAAGGTATACCGACTATATCGGGTAAATCGAAAAGTGAGTCCAAGGACAAAGAGAAGAAGCATAAAAAGCACAAAGACAGAGACAGAGATAAAGACAAGGAGCATAAGAAGCACAAACATCGGCATAAAGATCGGAGTAAAGACAAAGACAAGGACAAAGATAAGAAAAAGGATAAAAGTGGGCATCATGATTCTGGGGGCGACCATTCAAAGAAGCATCATGAGAAGGTTTGTCCTTTTTCTGTATGTTTTTAAACTTCAATAGCTCCAAGTCATACTCATCACTTCAAACAATATACCTTATTTTGTACAATGTCCACAAATTGTTCAGAAGAGGAAGCATGAGGGAATGGAAGATTCAGCGGACGTGCATAAGCACAAGAAAAGTAAGGTAGCATACAGTCATCATTTCTTTGCTGTTCTAACAATTTCCCTCGTAAAGCAATTTGTTTGTTTGTTAACTCGGCTTATCTATGGCAGCACAAGAGTTCCAAAACTGATGAGATAGGGAATTGACTTAGTTAGCTACACTTTCCTTCTTAGTTCTATTGTCAATCCATGCCATATGCTGTTAAAAGGAGGCTTACAAGGTTTCTGTCATCAAAACCTTCCGCAGATTAGTGGTATGTGCTTCTTGAATTTCTAATTTGTTGTTGGATTCGATTTTCCCCCCTGTACTTTCCTAAGTCTAGTGATGGATAATGATTCGTGGATACTTGACTCAGGTATCTTGTGTTACTATTGGGTTCTTTATGCTTTTTTGTGGAAACATGAAACTGAAAATGATTCAGATAGGGCTGCATTGTTAGCTTGTTTATTTTAAGTCAATTTAAGAAGTTTTATTTATTTATTGAAGCTTAACTGATGAATACTTTAACGGTTTAAGTTTAACCCTTGGCGAAGTTACTACTTATTAGTCAATGAAGAGAATAAGACCTTCTGCCCTTTGCTTGACACCCCAAACATTACTCTCATTTGATTTTTATCTGCGTCTCTGGAATATGTGATGGTAGACACAGTTCTAAAATTTTCTGTGTGGATAGTCAATTTTGAATCCAGGCCAATTTTCTTTCTTCATTCTCACTTGATAAAATGGTAACTTAGATGTTCCCTTTGATTATTGTCTAGTGGCATTATCAGTCATGATGGACCCGTTAACATGTCTTATTATATGGCATGATCTGTTTTGGCCTAACTTGCATCATACTGTAGCTGTAGGCTGTTTGCCTGTTTCACTTAGCTTTGCGCTACTTAGTGACCATAACACAGGATGATTTATTGGAACATATTGTTGTATCTCTGAAAATACTTGCTTGCAGTACACTTATTGATGTTTCTTTGCAAAAAAACATCTTATGTCATTTGAAGTCTTTTAATCATCTGTACTTTTTATAATTATTGCCATTATTCAAATATGATATGATATGATAATTCACTGCCATATGAACATCAATCTGCTAATTGAGAGCAACATTTTACAAATAAGTATAGACTCTTGTTTGCGTCTGCAGTATACCCAACTATCTAATTCTTACCTTTATGGGATGATGCAGATATCATGAATGGATGTTTATTTGAAGCTGTTTCAGAATAACATGTGTTGCCAGCTAATTATGTTGTCCTTGCAGTGTTGATTCTGGCGAAATTGTAACTTGTAATAGGGGACTAACCCACTGTATTTTGCAACTTTTTTTTCTTCTCTGACCAATTGAATGTAGGAACATTTGGATAGGACTTCTAATGAGAGAATTGTTTTCTAGACTAGGTGTAGTCCGCAATTTCAGATCAGGTTTCTGGTCAAATAATTGATCTAGCATGAGACAGTGGTGGATAGAATATATATATTGGTTTTTACTGATAGTTTTTGGTTTTGGCTTATGAATAATAACAACTTGTAGAGAAACTTGTAGAAAGAGAGACTCGTGTGTGATTTTAACCGATATAAATGAAATCATTACAGTGTATACTATAATCGACTAGTAGACCTTGATTTAAAAAGACATTCTGATTGAAATGTAGATATTGTAGAAAAACTATTTATTATACAAAATCGGCTTATAGAAGCCAAAGTGAATAGGGCATGGGAGTTGGGCCTATGGCTAGCCGGCTTCACAGTCTGGTGAAACATTAATCATTGCATCACATAAAGCTGTATCCGGTTTGTATGATTAATCGATAGCTATGTGCTACTGAAACCAACTTGTAAGGATAGCGAGAGAATTGGCGTCAACCTGGCAAAAGCTTGATTTTATCCGAATTAAGAAACTTCTTGCAATTCTTAACAAACTTATAACAAGAGCATGCACTATACATGCATGCACGCCCATCCATCAATGTCAATGCTCATGTAATAATTTGGCTCACAACAGACATCACAATGCATGCCCAACTGAGCAGCTGCTCAGAACGATCAGCTTGGGATCAATCCAAGCCACTCTGTACTCTGCTTCTGAATTACTACCACTTATGAGTTCTCAAAAAAAAAAAAACCCTAGCCTTCACATACTACACCGGCTGCATAGTGGGCCAGGCTGACCATTGTCCCCCACCAAGTCTAATTAACCATGCTTTGGCCATGGGAGATGGTCACATGAACAGTTTGTACAATCCATCTAAAAAATTAGTACAATCTAGGAGAACCAGCTTTACATGAAAGAACAGAGAAAAGCAAACCAGACAGCTAATATGGAACACCGAAAGCGTCCACCAGATCGCCTGGACTGAAACAACTCTTCCACCAGCATCTCATCTCCGTAGCTCTGCAACACTCTTCAGGGTAGCAAGTCGACTGCAGCTAAAACGACACACAAAGATAAGAATGCAGAAACCACACGAAGGTAACTGCCAAAGATTATTACATTGAAGTTTAGAGCTTCTTGGAACAGGTTCTAATCCACCATCCTCCTCAAATACCAAACAAAACTAGTTCTTAATAGTCGAGCAACCAGTCAAAACACACCAAGTTTTTGCACACAACTCCTAAGAGAAGTTCTCATATCAGCCGATTCCCATCCTTGCTTCAGTCTGCTCACATTGAAGCCTTCGCATCCTTGCCATGATAGCTGAGCTTAGGGCCTGTTTGGTTGGTGCCTAAGTTTACCATGTCTAAGCTTAGGCAATATGTGGCTGCCACAGAAAGTGTGGCTAACAAAATCAAAGCCACACTTGTGGCAAAGTTTGGCAAAAAACTGAGTCTATGACGTGTGGGGCCGGGTGCTAAGAAAGTGTGGCATGCCACAGTTACGTCAGTGAATCAAACAGCTACCTAAAAACTGTGGCACGCCTAACTTGTGGCTAGGCAACTTCTGGTCATGAACCAAACAGGCTCTTACTTGTTTGGCTTCCTCCTTGGCCAAACTCTGATGAAGAGAAGATGTAATCTTGTAGATTGTCGTCAATGGAGAAGAAAGAAACTTGTTATTAAACACCATCTCATTTCTATTTAACCAAAGTGGCCAGCACACGGCTGCTAACAGGACAATCTCTGGTTTGCTACTCCTTCCTTCAGGACCCAAAATCTCAGTATGAAACTCCTCTAAAGTGGTTGGGTTAGCAGTTAGCACTCCACTCCAAGCACTCTTGTAAGACACCACACAAATTGAGCTATAAAACATTGAAACATAATGTAACTAGTAGTTTCATCTCTCCCACACAATTTACACTGAATATTTCCATCCCAATTCCTTTTCAAATGCTGTTCCACTAATTGAATTCTGTCATGAGCAACCAGCCACAAAGTGTTTGATCATTAATGGAATTTGGGCTTTTCAAATCTCTATCATTCTAACATCTCTTACTCCTATGAATTTAAGAGCTTGATATATCGATTTGGTGGAAAATCTCTTTATCATTTTCTAGAGCCCGTAACACCGTATCTTCCTCTTCTATCAGTGTAATTTGAGAATAAACCTCTAATATTTTGTTCCACTCTTCTAATACAGTCTCTCCAAAAGTTCTAAAAGTCAGGTCGCATTGATTATCCTTACAAATCTCTGCCAACAAATCGCTAATATTTTCCCCATGGCAACACAAGGACATTCAACTAGTTTGATATGAAGTTAACATGGTCTAAGTATTTCTCTCATACCTCACTGCATAACACCCCGTCCAATCTCATGGTACTCTGTCTTACAAATACCTGCATCAAGATGAATATGTAGCAGTTATTATAGTAGTTTTGGATTAATTATTTATATTTAGTCATAGCTTAGTGATGCTTACCTACTTCACTCTGACACATTTTGCGGTGCCCATTTAAGGTTGTAGATTGTTCCATCGGAGTAGTTTTCCCTAACATGACTAGCAGCCCCTTCAGATCCAAACTCGAGATCAAGAACCTTCACACCCCGCGCGCTCATAGTCTTCCTTCGCGCGCAGGATCTACAAAGTCCCAAGCTGCTGTTTCTCGATGAATTTTTTGTGTGTAACTTGGTCAAGTCCTTTGGGGTAATGCTGTTGCCTGTTCGTGCGTTTCTATTGGCTGATGCAAATTTTGGTTGCTTACACGTGAAATTAGCGGCGTAAAGTGACCGTACAGGCAATTGATCTCGAACATGAGAGATATAATTAACAACATGCGATGACAACTAACCAAAGATTTCATTTTTATCATACAACATGAGAGAGAGTACATTGCAGCCTCACACCCCCTCATAGTCTTCCTTTACGCGCAGTCATATTTATTAATATCAATATATATATATATATATATATATATATATATATGTGTGTGTGTGTGTGTGTGTGTGTGTGTAACTCGAGTATATTATAGGATAGAATAGCTGAGTTTGTTTATAAAATCGGCTCTGCAGTTATTGACCTATATGCTTAGATTGGAATTGATATGATCATAACACATGACATGTAAGCTAGAGAGTAATATATTTTGAACTTATAAAACTGATATGTTTGATCGTGGTTGGTGACATGGTTCAGGAGTATCACGGTGTACTGGAGACAGGTGTGTCACTTTATAACACCTAAAAGTAAAGTCTATAAATAAGGGCCTGTTTGTTTCAGCTTCTGGCAACTGCAGCTACTCCTAGAATCTGCAGCTCAAACAAACAGTCCAGATTTTCATCCGATTCTAAGTAGCCGAAGCTACGAATCCGAAAATGAACTAGTAGCCGAAGTCGGGTTATCCGACTTCTCCGGTCGACTAGTGGATACTCACCACCGCTTCTCGAATCTACAATTTGAAACAAACAGGCCCTAAGTCTCTACCATGTAACCTCATAATGCAATTGTGAGAGGCACCACGAAAAAAACAGAGGAATAAAGGGTATACTAAAAAACCTCCACAAAATCAATCTAGAGTTTGTCATATGCGCTCAAGCTTGGGGTGCATTCACAATGCACTCTAGCTAAGAAGTTACGAAAAATTTCGAGAAAATTTCTATATGTATTCTATGATTTTATCCACTTATGTATAAAATTCTAAGTTCAAATTCATTTTATATTAAGAGCAGCAAAAAAAAGAGAAGATTTCAACAAATTTGAACTCTTAATATTTGTCAGATTTTTCTCTTTTTTGTTACTGCTAAGATATAATAAATTTGAACTTAAAATTATGTATATAATTAAAGTAAGTTTAGAAGTATATGTAGAATTGTTTTCAAATTTTGTCATAACATTTTTTAATTGGGAATGCACTATAAGTGTGCCATAAGTTTGAATTGTACAGAATATGTTGGCTAAGACTGGCTTTTTTTCAGCTTAAAATTAGTTTATGCTCGTACCATCTACAGTAATTAATGTTTTTAAGGCATGTCAATATGAAGATTGTAGTAAAAAGTGTATTGAGTTTAGTTATACCGGCTAAAATTATATATGACTATTTTTCTATACGTACTAACTCTTATAAATAGATAGAATTTAAATATTTAAATATTTAAATCATAACACCAAAAGAACTCTGAGATCGGAAACTGCCATGGTGCTTGCGGATGCTAGCACGTCCCTAAAGGCATAGGATCTCCCTCGTCCATGGCCGCAAACAGATGTAGCTTATAGGTTGTGACGTTATGGGAGGCACAGGTACAGTGCTTGAGAAGCACGCATGCGTGCATGGCTAGAGCCTAGAGGAGCAACGTGCAGCGCAGAGGGATCGAAGCGGCAAGCCGTACGCGCAGGGCGGCGCGGCCGCAGGCCTACTTGACGCTAGAGATTAGAGAGAGAGAGAGGGCGCGGTCGCGTCACGGCGGGCGATGGGAGCCTTCGCTTCGTCTGGTCTCGTCCTGCAGCAACTCACTGCGTCTTCCTCCTGCATGCGGCGGATTACTGCAGAGTGCTCGGCTTCTTGCCTTCTTTC
Source organism: Bonia amplexicaulis (assembly GCA_036346245.1). Lineage (NCBI taxonomy): Eukaryota > Viridiplantae > Streptophyta > Magnoliopsida > Poales > Poaceae > Bonia > Bonia amplexicaulis. The sequence continues at coordinate 7,829,742 of CM070743.1, read as the reverse complement.
TGTCGATAAATTCTTTCTAAAATACTATCTTAATAAGTTATTTGAAAATTATAATAATAAATTATTCCATTTATTTCTTTAAAAAAAGTCATAAGAAAAATAAACTAAAAAGAAGAGGCAAACTTCCGATTCCCAAAGTTGTGTAGGTCACTGGCTGTGGACTTCTTCGATTTTTTACCACACTCCGGTGTGAGTGTACAGTAAAAAACCATAATTCGCAGCCCAACAAAAGTCCTGTCATCAGACGATCGCTCGCTCGCTTTTCAAAAGGCCACGGATCCCATCCTGCCGTAAGAAAGCTTTTCCTTCTGTTCGGAAGGAGTACTAGTGTACTACTACGAGTAGAAAAGACTGTGGATCACTTGTACGGATAAAGAAGGAGGTGGCATTGGGACTCCGCGAGGCATGCTCTCTTTCGCTTCCCCTTTACGTTGGAGAGCGGGATTTTAGGACGAGATCGTGTGCGTGCAGTGCCCTTTTGATCCAGTTTTGACCTACCCTTCCCTCCTGCAAAAGAGAATCCACTACTACCAGTAATCATTCTAGAACACTAGCCCAACCAATGAACACGCTCCATCTGCATGTTTCGTCGTCGTCTCCTGAATTGGAAGACAAACCAATGCAACTCCAGAGCTACAGGCCTACAGCAGAGTGGCTGCACAAATCAGGGGATCCATGTGCTCACGTTAGTCCACGATGAGACGCCGAAACACAGTGTAATTAAACGTTGTAATCTCTCTATCGAGTCTCTGATCTGCTAAAAGGTTAAACTAGGACTGGTGCTAGCACTAGCAGAGCCACGTTCCTCGCCGTCGAATGCTCAAACAATTTGACCATATCGCTCGAGTGGAAGGCATCGCGACGGCGACTCGTGGAACATGTGAAAAGCTACAATGTTAGATTTTATAACTTTAAATTTTTTCAGTGCCAAATGTCAGCAAAACTAGTCTGACTGTTCAGAGTAGCCAACCAGACCACTAGGTAATACCGGTCTCACCAGCCAAGACATACGGTCAGACATTCAGACTGGCAGAAGTATTTTTATTTTGTTAAAATGTGGTTTTGGGAAACTGAGTCCTATAATAATTTAGTTTCACCTAAATCAATGCATATGTGTTTTATGATGTATGTTTAAGTTAATGTGGGTCAAGTTGTAAGAACTTGTGCCCAAAAATGATTTCTTGGTCTTCAGATGTACAGTGTCGTTTGGAGTTAACCATAGTCAACGGCGGAGATCGGGGCTACGCTCATGGAAGAGTTGAGGCCTAGAACGATCAAGAATACCGGGTGAGATGGCTAAGCTCAAGCATGACATGAGAAAAATGAAAAATATTGAAGAAAAGTTCGAGCGATGGGATATACCGGGTTGCTTGGTCGGTCCAAGTGATGTGTGGTCTGGTGGAACCGAAACGGGAGATATTTATCGACACTTTGCAAGCTAGTGGTGCACGTACATGTGGCAAGCATGCGCGATTACTTGCAAAGAAAGATAAAGACCAAGCTAAGAAATGGTGTTTTGGTAAGCTGACAAAAATACCAGAAGCTATCTTGGATCAAAATCATGGCGTTTGAAAAAACGGTTTAGGTCAAGTAGAAGCTAAGAACATCAAGTTGGATAAAAGATTAAGAACTTAGCGGATTCAGACTTATGTACTTTGAAAAGGGCATATAAGTGTGGTGTGTGAGTAAAACTCTTATTGGGTGTGGTTAACAAGTTTTCCTCATTTGTACTAAATGGATAGTATCCATTAGGGTTAGATGGAGCTGGTTGCCATGTTTATTTAACGGGTCAAGAAGGTTATTTTGGTAAGCTAACCAAAATACTGAAAGTTTTCTTTGATCAAAACCGCAGTGTTGGATTGGCCCTTGGGAAAGTGATTTAGATCGAGGAGAAACCGAGAAGATCATGTTGGATCAAAAACTAAAGACTTAATAGATTCGGCTTATGTGCTTTAAAAAGCATGTACAAATATAATGTGTGAGTAAAATCAGTGTTTTGTGGGATTAACGAGTGTTTATCCATTTATGCTAAATGGGTAATATCTATTAGGGTTAGATGGGATAGGTTTCCTTGTCTATTTAACATGTTGGGATCGACACTTGTTAGTTAATCATTTAACCATCCTAGTTTTACTCATTGAAGCTAAGTGTTCTAGAGTTAGGGTTCAAGAAGTGTGAGTGTTGTAATGTGCTATCTTTTTGTTCAGGTGGAGTGACCGTAAAATATTCATTCTCAAGTAGCAATATATCAACTTTATCATTCTCTCATGGATATCTTTTGTTTTGCTTGATTTGCTCTTGATATTGTTGGTTTTAATTTCTTCTCTCCCATTTTTAATCTTGTTCTGTGTCAAGGACGTGTAAATGATAGCGATAACTCATGTAGATCAATCCCCATCCATCTAGATATCAGGTTTTGCAAGTTCTTAAAATTGCCTAGTTTTGCTTAGATTTGATCTTATCGAGAGATTTCTTGAACCAAGTATTTTTGTCTCAAATCTTCTAGAGTTCTTGCTTGCTATGACACATGAAAATACTACTAGAGCCATCTTGGTCATGCTCTACCCACGAACAAATTATATTCCTTATTTTTCTGTTTTGCCCAGTTTTAATGCAACATTTCTTCAAATAAAAAACATCACAATTTTGACAACGATTTTCTCAATGTTGATTGGCATAGTTTATAACATTTTAGAGAACGTGTATGCCATTTTCAACCATTTAGATATATGGATCAAAAGTCATATGTATTGTTGGTTTTGAAATCGTGTTGATTTTAATCAGTGAGACTTTGTTTTTCCAAAATTTTGCCTTATTTGGCACGTGGTTTTGGTGTGCTTATGTGTATATGATTCTGCTGCGCGTTGTTGTTGATTTTTATGGAAAGATTTTAAAAGAGTCATTCATCCCCGTCGGGCTTGTCATACTTGATCCTACAACACCATTGTTCTGCATGCGCATCAAATTACGGGTGGGTTATTTTCGACTATGGCTACTGGCTTTTGGACCTGGCGCAAGCGCCTGTGCGAATGAAATGAATGTCGATAAGTTGATAATTAGCTTTGAAAATGCTATCTCGATAAGCTGCTTCGAATAGACGGCCAAAAAGTCGTCCTATTTGTTTGTTCGGAGAAAACCATGAGTCATAGACCCTGTTCTTTTTGCTGTTTAGCTAGCTTTTAGCTTCTACTTCTATTAATTAATACTATTCATCAAATATACCGGCCCTAGTTTGAAAGAACGGACTTGTAAGCTAAGAAGAAGGGATCCACAACACATGCCTATCTCTAAAATACTACCGCCAGTACTATACTTAATTAGTCCTCCCACCGCTTAAACAATGTGCTCTAGCTGGTACTACTACATCACCATACTTAGTAAACGAGGTCACAATGTGTCCACAAATGCAACATCGCCCACGGCTCAATATTCAACGATCCACGCATTTTAGTGTTTTTAGCAGCACAACCATGCATGCATGCATGCATGCATGCATGCAACTCATCGCACTGCTGATTGGCTCATATGCATAAACAAATTGTGATAGTACTACTGCTAAATTGGTGAGCCCTTATATAGTACTAGCACTAATCCTAGTTTGTGCTAGCCATGTGAGCATGTTTTGAGCCGGCCAAGCAAGCCTCTTAAACTAAGAGATCACAAACAAGGGATCAGAAGAGCAAAATAAGATACCTCGCGGCCCGGCAAACAGGGAGGCAGGCAGGCTCAGTTAAGGTTTCTTCGCAAGATTCCTTAAGAGTTTAATTAGTTTCGGACAAATGCGATGCTCTGCTTAATGGCTGTAGCCTGTAGGGTTCTTGGGTGATACGGACGGGGCATCGCCTCTGCGCCGCGTGTACCCTGTCCCCCTACCAACGCAGCGTGAATATTGCCGCGCCTGTCCCGTCGTTAGTGGTGCAATTTTCTCTCAAGAAACTCCAGGTTTCTTGGCCTTTTCAAGCAATGCAATGCAGTGCATGTACTGCGTGATTAGTTTACGTGTTAGTAACTTGATCTTGCTCTCTGTATACCTCAGCTTCTGGATAGTAACAGTAGAGTACTGCTCTGCTATGCCTATGCTCTACGTGATAACTCGACGGGCTAATTAATCTGCATGTGATGCATCGATCTGCAGTTACGACTATCTAGATCACGGCACCCAAGTTAAATAATTGATCATGTAGTGTTTCGAAGTTATGGCGAAGCTATGTCAGAGTTTGACAAGCTTTTCTAGTTACTGTTCACTGACTAATATGGGGCCGTTCGTTTAGGCTAAAAAAGTGATTTATAATTGAAATTTTACTATAGTTGACTAAACTTATTTATACTTGATGATAATTTGTTTAACATAATTAAATTAAAAAAATAAAATATAAAAAACATGTTAGTCCATCGCGAACAATGCAACCGAATATAGAAAAAAAGAACCATAAAAAAAACTAAAAAATAAAAAAATAAAATTTAGAAATAGTAAAATATAATTTAGAAGCCAAAAACTTAAACCGAAATAAACAGCCTCGGGATGTTGCTCGATCTGAGCATCGATCTGTCTAGCCGAACCATATGTCTCTTGTGTCCGTGGTCCATGTTTGGTCAATCGCACCGAGCACAACAAAAATGTCAGACATATGGTGTACATCAGTACATGGAGATGGAATCTGCATTTTGATTAAAACGTTTGGACGCCTATGCCATACTGGTTGAACTATCTTCCATCGATATACGCTAGCCTTGCCATTCACACCCGGTAGGGTTACACATGTTGGAGATAGGAGTCCGAATCAAAATGTAATTAGTGAACAATGCTACATCAAATTCAGGTTCTTGCTCAGAAACATCACTTCTTTCATTCAAACTTTGCTGCTGCGATCAGACTTTTATAGTACTACAATGATCATTCATCAAACCCTAGCATATGTGCTATCCAGTAGCTCAAGCAAACAGGACCACAGGGGCAGCATTCCTATTTTTTTAGCTTTTAAAAGATTTTTTTCTGTTTTTCTACAGTAACTAGATTTTAAATGGAGTATCTTTTAAGACGATGTCTATAAGTTAATTGTAGTACACACTATAGCGACTTCATTTATATCGGACAAAACCACATGCGAGTTTCTGTTACTCCGTGCTTTCTCCTACAAATAGTTCAAAAGCTATAAGTCGTAACCAAAAAGAACAGGCATATGCATAATTCTGTCTTTGCTTGTTGAACTACTACTGGGCAATGGGCCCGGCCGGCCTTCTTAATTTGTCCACAAATAATTGAATCCCAATAATCACCTACAGATATTCTCTGATTCACTTGCGCTGCTTATGATTCACTGTGGGGAGCAGCTAGTCAATTTGGAAGGCAGCTAGGGAGATCACATGGTGGTGTGCACTACAACTGAAAATCGAGAACCCCTAACGTTTGTTTAAGGAAAGGAAACCCTCTCTATACATAGTGCATGTTCTTTGCTGCTCCTAAAAACGGTTTTTAGCTTTTTCTACGGTACTTAACTTTCAAAAGTATTTTCTCTAGACGGAGTTTACAAATTAATTATAGTACACGTTAAAAACTTAATATTTGTATTAGTCAAAACCGCAAGCAAATATCTATCTTTGTAATCTCTGTTACGAATAACTCAAAATTTAAAAATGTAAACAAAAGTTATAAGTAACAGTTATAGGGCCTGTTCGGCTCCCTCCGAAGCTGCCAGCTTTTGACTTTTGCTACAGTACTTAACTTTCAAACGAAGTATTTTCTCAAGACGAGGTCTACAAGTTAAACGTAGTACGCGTTAAAAGCCCAACATCTGTAGCAGCCAAAATTGTAAGTGAGTATCGGTCTCTCCGTAATCTGTACCGTAAACAGTTAAAATTCAAAAATTTCAGTCAAAAGCTATAAGCCGCAGCAAAAAAACAGACCGATAGACAAAAAAAAAGGACATGCCCCATAGTGTGTTTAAAGAACTAAAGCTGCCTCACTAGTTTAGTATAGACCGTGTCTTCTCATCATGCATTTTTAAGTAGGAAAATGAGAGAGAGAGAGGGAGAGAAATCAGATGAGTCCTTGGCACGACTCAGTGTACTTTTGGTTGGCATTTAGCCAGACAAATTTGCACCATGAGTGTACTAATGATGTTAGTTAACTGTTCTCTCTAGCCTATATTGAACGGCCAGATAAATTGAGTACGCGTAGGGTAGTCCTATCAGTTTGACCTTGGCAGTACTACACCACTACCTTGGCAGCCATTTCCTTGCTCCAACTATGCTCATATAATTATCTAGCTCTTATTTTCTTTAGGAAATTATTTTACAAGAATCCCCAAACATTGAGAAAGCTTGCAATTTTGGTTTCTTGCCTCGGTCTTTTGCATCGACATCGGTTGGTAACTAAGCAGTAAGCACGACCCCTTTTCAAAAAACGAAAAGAAAAGGTAAGCACAACCCAATAACTATATACGTACGCCAGTCTTTGCTTAGAGCATGTACAGTAATACAAACAATTATTATTTATAATATCTTTTTATATTATCTGTAGATAACAATAAAGACATATTCTATAATAGGTTGTCTGTAAGTTGTCTATAATGAATTGTTTGTAAAATATAGATATCATTGATACAATAGCACAATAGCCGTCTATAGCAGGCTATTTATAGACAATATTGATATAATAGCACGAAAGCCGTCTATAACATGTTTTTTTCTTCCGTTTTGACCATCTATAAAATTACAGCCGATCTCCTTCTCTCTTATCTTTCTCTTTCATCCACTGATCCACCTCGGCAAAATTTTTATATGTCACTCTATTGTATATGCCATTAGCGGTAACTTTTTATTCGAACTGTTACTGCAACGTAATTAACTGCAGTGCCTGTTTCACTTTCCACGTGATGACTTTATCAGCGTGCCAAAGGAATTAAGAGGTGAGCACCGACTGAAAATTGGTGGCGTCGAAGGTAAACGCCGGGATAGAAATAGACGCCCCCGAACGTACGCAAACACGCAAGTCGTAGAGAAATTGCTTGCCCCCGGACTCGGACGGGGGTTGGAAGCACGGCCAGGTGATCTAGACAGAGACGGATCAGAACCAATTTCAACGAACATGTGCTTAGAATTAAACTTCACATCACCGTATGTAACGGCGACGCTGGATGCATGGCTTGGACAAGGCACCGGCACGTACGTCTCGACGATGGAGACAGTAGGGCAGAATAGTAGTACTACCAGCTACTAGTTTCAACGAGCACGTGCGCAGGAAGTTATACCGATTTGTACTGATCGAGCTCACGGTAGCTAGCAGTGACGCATGGCATAATGCCGTATGTATCAGGCTGCCAGATCCAGGGAACGAACGGGCGTATATATGCCTCCCCTGCCAGCCAGACACGTCACCTCACGATCAGCATCTCCATATATTTTCCCCGTCAAAAAACGAGAGATGAAGAGACACGAGAGGACGTGTTGGCAAGTAGCAGTAACGATGACGTGCACCGTGGCAGAAAAAGAGCAATGATACACGCCATAGGCCTCATCAACGAGCAACTCCGTTGAGCTCTATTAAACAAAAAAAAAATGTGCACTTTTGGATCGGCCACTGTTAAATCGGTACCACTCGTTCGGTGGGGGACACATGAACCGCGAGGAATGAGGAAACGCTTGGCCGTGTTCTGGATTCGCACCTTGACCTTGGCACCTCGCTTCGTGTCCTCTTGCTCTTTTTTTAACAACTTGGCCGCGTAATTCCTGGCCCCTCCTTGTGTGCACTGCACGTCCACAACACCGCACCTACGTGATGCGTCAACTTGCCGTCTTAGAAGAAGAAGAAGAAAAATGTGTGTCTGCTTTTGTTAAGCTACCGCTCCATATAAGAGGGAGTATGCACTGGTGTCAGAAGAACAAAAGGAAAAGGAGCCAAACGGGGGCAGCATCCATCATCGATTCACGTACGCGACAGGAAGAACAGCACGGAGACAAAGCTAAGCTAACGCATCCCTTCCATGTCGCCACGCGTGACGAGTCTGCGGCCGGCCAAGACAGCAGGACAGAGCACTTCGTTTGCTGCTAATTCCTTTCCATTTGTGCCAACGGACTCGATCAATTCCTCTGCTTGTTGTAGGCTGCAGCGATTTTAGTTTGCGCCAGCTGTTGCGAGAATCCAACACAGCCTAATCTAGTTTAGGGCCTATTTGACGCGGCTGCGGCATATGACTTTTGGTTAAAATTTTTGAATTTTGGTTGTTTACAGTACAGATTACGGAGAGACAGATACACACTTTAATTTTGGTTGGTACAGATGTTAGACTTTTAACGTGTAGATCGTTTAACTTGTAGACCCTGTTTTAAAAAAATACATCGTTTAAAAGTTAGGTACTGTGACAAAAACCAAAAGTCATCAGATTTAGAGAAAAAGAACAGATCCTTACCATCTTCTCCAACAATCTCATCATCGATGGTGGATAGAACCTGCACTGGAGACTTTTGTTTGGTGAAAGAGGTTGGCTTCGCAGCCAACGGGTGCAGTTTGGTGTGCCCCCGTAGGGCCATGCATGCTTAATTTGCTTGTGCTTTAGTTAGGACCATCGGTGCTGATTAAGCTGTCTTAATTTTTCCTAACAGGGATTAGGGGGATGGCTAATTAAAGCTAGCGTCCTGCTAATCGGGTAGGCAGAATGATGGGCAGGGGGCTGCAACGCATTTTTGACTCAAAATCATTTCCTTACACACACATCATGATTAATTTGCCACTTTGTTATGATTTGTTGTGGGATTTGCCGATTTGCACGGGCTCCATTTATCAAGATCACAAATGTGTAGTAGCAAAATGTAACATGTAGACGTGGAATGATGCATGGAAAGAGTTGGATCCAGTTGACTACCTCGATTATCGATAGAAGAAGAAAAATTGCCACGTCAGGTCGTGTGATTTCGAGAACAGCACACACACACGGCCCTAGCAACGTTTTTCTCGATTTTGGCTCTCTAACGAAAGATGAGACAAACAAAAGGCTAGAAGTGTTATTGGACAAGCTGACACGACAACCGGCTCCGCCCGAGCTGCCATGAAGCGGCTGCCTCTCCGGCCAAGGAGCCATGCCACGGGAGCACTGTTTTCACGTTGTAGCGCATTGTTCACTTGTTAATTAGCGCGGCGATGGCAGTGCCGGATCTGCATGGAGGACAGCCATCACTTGGCACCACAGCGCAGGTTACTTGTCCATCAACTGTTCGGATCCATCAACTCAAAACCTTAGCAGCACCAACTGTTCTTGAATAGTGAGCGAGCCACGTCGCACAGTGTCATCCCCAACGACACGCCGAGCTCGCTATTGCGCTCCATCTAACCGTTGACACAGCTAGCATTTAGTTTTTTCTAAAAAAATTTAGCTTCATACATCCATTTTACAAATCAGTTTCCTTTTTAGAATCGTCAAAACGCTAGCCTACCACAGTGCTTGAATTAGTATTAGTAATGTTTAATTAGTACTAATTATATAATATAATGCTAACCACGCACCAAGCTTGCTATTGCGCTCCATCGAACCGTTGACACGGCTAACATTTAGCTTTTTAAAAAATTTATCTTTAAGCACCTGTTTTATAAATATAGTCTTCTTTTTAAGCTCACCAAGACGTAGCCAACCGCACAGTGCTTTAATTAGTATTTATTATACTTAACTAGTATCAATCATATAATATGATGCTTACTTAGATCAAATCATGATTAATTACTTACTAATTAATTACCTGTCTAATTACGTGTCATTTTGGGGTGGCTCGGCGGCGTCCACCGTAGCTTGGTGCTCGGCAAGTCCTATCAAGCCAGTTCTGTCGAGCATCGGTGGTTCGGCAGGACTGCTGTGGAGCTGATGTAGTGCAGCGGCGACACGCCGTGTCAACAGTTCCGCTCCATCTGGCAACTCCCCGTGTCGCACGCCACACCCGATCCGCTTTGACTTCCACATTTAACTCCAGCATAGTAGTAGTGTGCAGTAAAAGTGAAAAATCGAAGGGAAAAAGGCAACACTGCGGTGGAATGACGGACCTACCCCTACCGGGCACCGGCGGACAAGCTCGGATCCCCTATGCCCGCACACGTCTCCTCCTGTGCGCCTCTCTGGCTCTCCCGCGCTTTTCCCACTATTCACACCTCTGCCACCGGCCACGTCGACGCGCCAGGTGGCCTGACGTGCGGGACATATCATGGACACGTGGCCTGCGTGTCAGTGAGGCGAGGATTTGTATACGTCACTGGCTGCCCCCTCGCCGTTGGTATAAAATGCCCAAACACCAACTGCCTCGGCAACGCAGAGAATACTTTGGAGAGTAAACCAAAGCGGAGGGTATCGCTCTGAGACAGATCAAGAGGAACGTTGTGATAATGGTAGCTGCGGTGCGCGCTCCGGCTCTCGCCAAGCCGCCGAGGGGGCCTCCCGCGTCGCCGCCGCCGAAGGAAGCGATGCTGGAGCTGTCGCCGGCGGAGGAGGGGTTGTCGGACATGGAGACGGCGTCGTCGACGGGGGCGCCCAACTCGAGCCTCAGCTCAGCGAGCAGCACCGGCAGCCTTGCGCGCTGCTCCAGCCTCTCGCGGCTCTCGTTCGACTGCTCACCGTCGCCTACTGTTGAGGCCGCGTCCTGTTCGCCGCCACCGCCGGCATCCGTGTTCCGGCCGCACCGGTCCGGCGACGTGGCTTGGGCGGCGATACGCGCGGCGTCGGCCTCCGCGGCGTCGCTCGGGCCCAGGGACTTCAAGCTCGTCCGCCGCATCGGCGGCGGCGACATTGGGACGGTGTACCTGTGCCGGCTCCGGAGATCGGCAGCCACGGCGCAGGAAAGCCCGTGCCTTTACGCGATGAAGGTGGTGGACCGGCGGGCGGTGGCCAAGAAGCAGAAGCTGGAGCGCGCGGCTGCCGAGAAGCGCATTCTGCGGCTGCTCGACCACCCCTTCCTCCCCACCCTCTTCGCTGACTTCGATGCCAACCCGCACTTCTCCTGCGTCGTCATGGAGTTCTGCCCCGGCGGTGACCTCCACTCCCTCCGCCACCGAATGCCCTCCCGCCGCTTCCCCCTCCCCTCCGCTCGGTACGTACACACCCAAACAGCCATGCAAGACTAATACTTTCATGTCGATCGAAGCGCTGGTGCTAATGCCGTCGAGCACGTGCGTGCTTGCGTCCGCCAGGTTCTACGCCGCGGAGGTGCTCCTGGCGCTCGAGTACCTGCACATGATGGGCATCGTGTACCGCGACCTCAAGCCGGAGAACGTGCTGATACGGGCGGACGGCCACATCATGCTCACCGACTTCGACCTGTCGCTCGTGTCCACGTCGTCGCCGTCGCTGGAGAACGGCACCGCCGACGAGCAATCGGGCGAGGGTGGTGAGCTGGACGCGGCCAGCGTGTCCTGCTTCCCGGACCACCTCTTCCCGTTCAAGCGGCGGGGGCGGCGGGCCGCTGCGGCGCATGCGGCGCCCCCGCGGTTCGTGGCAGAGCCTGTGTCCGCACGGTCGTGCTCGTTCGTCGGGACGCACGAGTACGTGGCCCCGGAGGTCGCCTCCGGCGGCGCGCATGGCGCCGCCGTGGACTGGTGGGCGTACGGGTGTTCCTCTACGAACTCCTCTACGGGCGCACACCGTTCGCAGGCCCCACCAACGAGGCGACGCTCCGCAACATCGTGCGCCGCTCACTCGCCTTCCCTCCGGCTCCGGTTCCTGCGGCCCCGCCGACGCCGCGGCCCGGGACCTCATCGCGCGCCTACTCGCCAAGAATCCCGCCGCGCGCCTCGGGTCCCGCCGCGGCGCCGCAGACGTGAAGGCACACCCCTTCTTCCGGGGCCTCAACTTGGCGCTCCTCCGGTCGTCGCGGCCGCCCGTCGTCCCCGGCGCCGCGCTGCACCGGTCGCAGTCCTGCAAGGCGGTGCCGCCCAAGCCGGACCACGCCCGCTTCGACCTCTTCTGACCGTTGCTGTCTCCTGCCTTGCCGGCGGGAGACGCTCCGGCCATTTCGTGGCGCCACGACGTCAACCCCATAATTACTAGCGCATTGACCAATTTAGCTCGCAGCCACTACCGTTGTAGACACTGTTAATTACCCCCTCTAGTTACTCAATCTAATCTAGTTTAATCCAGTGTCATGTGTTTAATTACTACTAATGTGACCACTGGTTCCGAGGCACTGGTGCTTAATCATCGAGGTTACTTGGCTGCATCAGCTAAACCCGCGGCCTAATCACCCCATTAATTTTTCTATCACTAAAACGGGGAGTAGTAATTAACCAACGTGAGCAGTCAGTCAGAGAGCGTTCGAGTGACAATTATGGGTGGTGTTTTGTCGGGCGCTAATTAAGGGGTTTACAAGTTCGGGGGCGTAACACACCACATGGGTGTTGGACTTGTCCGGTTGCATGCATGCGATTCGGTTGGCGACCTGCCTCTTGTGCGTGTCTCCCTCTCTGGGTATGACGTGGTTTGAATTGTTTGTGGAGTGGTTTTACTTTGTTGGGCAGAGGTGTGACATTCCACAAGGGCTTTGTAGCAGTTTGGATGGCTTGTCTACTGCCAATTTTTGGATGTATGTAACAAACAACAAGGTAGTGTTTGCTCTGCAACGGTAGCACTAGTGCATTGCAGCTTGCTAATGATGATGGCAATTTAGTGGCGGAGGCGCGGAGCCCTGCCTGTGGGAGCCCGGGCAGAGCTCGCCACGGAGCTGGGACGACGGCGGCGCTACTCGCCGACACGAGCCCGAACAGCGGCTCAGGTCGCCGGGCGGTGGCTGACACCAAGCCTGACAGGATTTGACAGTCTGAGATACTAGTCAGGATCGTAGAATCGAACCGTGGGGTCATAGCCTTTACACATGATTCAGATCCTTGCTATGGGTGAGATTTTGGTGAAAATTCTAGCACAGGACCCACAGGAAACAGAAAGGGGGGCGTTGGCCCACGTGGCGATCACTTTGCCGGGAGCGGCTTGAGGGCGTGGGGTTGCTTCACGTGGGGTGGCCGCATCGCAGCTCTGCAAAGGCGCGCGACTGGCGGATGGACGTACGCTAGTACGAAACAATTAATGTGTAGCGCTTCCGGTGTCGCCGTCCCGGCCTTATTCCGGTCGGTCCGCGGGTGGTGGTGGTGACCACGTTGCCGCCAGGCCCGCCACCCCGCTCTGCCGGGGCGCGCGGGCGGCAAGAGCTGCCCGTGCAGGCCGGCCTGACGCGACGTGCCTGGACCATCCATCCATCCATCGGAAGCTCGCTCGCCGTCTTTGATCCACCAATCGGACGTCCCCGTCCGACTGATCTCTTGTCTCCGTTGCGTTGCAGAACTGTTCGCATCAGTGGGACTATCGCCATTTCTTTTAAAATTTATTTTGGGCATCGGGTTTTTTCAAATATAGTCCTACTCTGTTATCCTATTGAGCTCGGCAGCACCTACCGAGCTCCTCTAGCTCGACAGATAACGGCCAGCTGAAATATGTATATTTTAATTAGTGTTAATCGTATGTAGCTACTGTTAATCATATTTAATTAGTCGTTTGTTTGTTTAACCTTTTTTGTAATAACTAGATATGCTTGTGATTAGCTACGGATAAAAAAATCTATGTTATACATTTTTTAGGGAGTTAGAATAGACAGATAAACCAACACCACAAACTTACTCTGTCTAACCACCACATGCTTGTGATAAGCAACACCAATAGGTTCTACTTCGTCGCCACCATCCCCACAAACATTACGCTCTACACCGCCACCAGCAATCAAGTGCGTCACTTCCACGCCACCACTCCCACCGGTCTCGCCTCTGCTCAACGCTTTCGCACTCTTCACAAACTACATATACACCACTAGCCTCCCATATATCGCAACACCAAGATTACTTGTAGTCTCCATCCCCAAGCGATGTCGCCAACCATCCTTTTCAACTTCTAGAAACACTCCATCGAAGGTCTAACTACTGTGGTAGTCACTGTCTCGATGACAAGCTTATTCCTATTAAATTCGCTATCAAATACGCTCTATACTCACCTCTTGAGCTCAGGGAGACTCATCTCCTTCACCCTTGGAGCCTGAATTATGGTCCATTCATAATTTTGAATGTCCGCCCTATACAGCTCGTCCCGTACGACAGCATTCCCGTAGAACACAAATAAACATTCTATATCTGACATTAGGTACATATCATAAATGCGGGCGAAATGCACTTATTGTAGACGGTGCTAAATACAACTAAATATAATACACACATATTATATACACACACACTATTCTGTGCGTAGGTGTAGAATACATGTCAGAAAGTTACTGCCGTGCGTGATAAAATTACTGGTAAACATATGTAGAGTTACTATCAGTTATATAGTGTTACAATTGTGTTTGACAGTAATTTAACTCACGTATGACAACAACTTATCATGTGTGTGTGTGTGTATATATATATATATATATATATATATATATATATATATATATATTAAGTTACTATTTATTCTTATGACCGTATGCTAATAATATAAGTACACATATTTTCTACCTGGACCTCAGGGTGAAAAGGAAAAGCAAACAATCCTGGGGCAGTGTTGGCTACAAGCCTCAGCACATGCGAGGTGATGTTCTGCCCTGGAACTCCGCTTACCAGTAGCGTCGTTAAACTGGCCTTGGGGCACCCAGTTCTGGAGCAGTGGTGAAACTGAAAAGGTTCGCATGACCTAGAGCTGGCAGTAGTACTACACTACCCTACACAAACAAGTCTACGTCTGTCCCTGAGCCTGGCCACCCCCGGGCCCCGGCCGTGCATGCACGCCTCGTCCTTTCTTTCTTTACCTCCCGCATGCGGCATGCAGAGGTTCGGTGCAGCGCAGCGCAGCGCATCACCCCCAAACTTGGTAAAGAAATTGAATGCGTCGGGCTGTGGAGCGTAAAGATCTTGCAATCACGTGGTGGCTTTTGACAAGCTTTGAAGGGTGTAAATAAATAGAATAGATAAATTTTGTCTCTCCAAGAACTCATCGAATGTTTTTCTAGCGAATAGAAGCAGAGGAATAAATATCCGATATTGTTTATATTTGATTCTAGCTCTAAAAATATACTAGATAAGATGGAGAATAAACAATATAAAACCATATCTTCTCGATTGGACCGCTGAAGTTATCACCAGCAGTAAATTCTGCTCCTGTGATTTCTAGGGGATGCACGGCTAGCTGTTGGAATTTCAATGAGCAATTAATGATCCTAATACAGAGTATTGACTAGCCGATAGTACGTGGCTGCAGGTCCATCCGAATTTTGCCGTCGATCAGCTAGCATGTGGTGGCAGTCTTCTCTTCGAGCACTTTTTTAGGCTCCGCTGAAAAGAACTTTTTTGGATGGTTTATAGCTAAAACGTATTATAGTTAGTTGAAAAAAATACTATAATTGATAGAGACTTATGTAATATAATTAAATTTTAAAAAAATAGAAAAAATATGTTAGTCTATCACGCATAATGTAAACAAATATGAGAAAAAGAACCGGCAAACAAGCTAAAAAAGCCAAAAGTATAGAAAAAATACAATTTATGAATAGTACGAAATAAACCAAAAACAAAAAATTCAAGCCGAAATAAGCGGGGCGTTACACTTTGCTCGGTTGGGTGAAAAGCTGTGGTTTATGGCTGAAATTGCACTGTAGCGGTCGAAATTTTACTGCAACTGAATGTGGCTTATTTGGCGTAATTAAATTTAAAAAATATGCTAGCTCATCACGAACAACGTAAACAAATATGAGAAAAAAAACCGGTAAAAAACTAAAAAAAGCTAAAAATAAAAAAAGACGAAATTTAAAAATAATAATAAATAAATTAAAAGTTAGAAACTGAAAACAAGCACCACGTTAAACGCGCAGTTGATTGTGATGTCATGGGCGTATGGCTACATGCTACGACTACGACAAGCTAGGTAGCTACAATCACCATGCAATGCAATGACAGTGTACCTGCATGCAGGCCTAAGGGATAGGAACGCAGGATCTGCAGCGTAGGAGAAAGGGAAAGGCCAAGAAAAGCCTGTACGTCTCGATCGGCTTCTCACGTCCGACTTGGTACGCCGCGCCACCTTCTCGCTCCTTCCTATTAATCATCACCACCCCATCGCAGCCAAAAAGCTCGCTGGTTTCTGCTCTCCCTCTCTCTCCGCCTCTCTTACTCAACTCTGTAAATGGTTGCAGCAGGGCTAGCTGGGTAGCTTACCCATGGCGTCCCTGTCCATTGCAGGCAGCTAGCTAGAAGCTACTACTACTACTCTATCGGGTGGAGCAGTAGACTAGCAGTACTACCACTACCGAGTGCAGAGCAGGCACTGGTGATGAGATGAGACGATACGTTTCAGGCTTAGGCTTTTGCTGATCCATGGCTGGCTGTAGAGGTGGCGTTGGTTCGGCATGGCATATAGCACGACACGGCCCGAACACCATATAGGCTGACACGGCTCGTTTGGTCCGTTTATTTTTAATATTTTCATATAATTTTTAAATATTTTATATCATTAATTTTATAAATATAAATAATTTTTATTTTGTATCTTAAATAAATAAATAAATATTATAATTTTCATGCTTTTTAAAAAAATTTAGCCAAATAGGCTAACCGTGCTGGACCAGCCCGGTGAACTAATAGTTCTGGGCTTGCCTGACATAGCCCGTGAGGCTATCAGACCGTGTTTAGGTAGGTGCCTTATCTTATGGGCCAGTATAATATAGCCCGTTTAAGTAACATACCAAACGAATCCATCAACTCATGCCTAAATAGGCTATGCCCAGATAGGCCTGTGCCACGTCACCCATTTGGTCGCGCCTATATGGCTGCATCTGCATGTAGGGCAAGATCAAATTGTATTTAGGGGTGGTAATTTCTCTTATGGAGGCAGCCCCACGGGGAATATTCCTATGGGGCGACGGGTGGGATGGGTCCTGGTTAGGGATGGCAATCGGGCGCGGCGGTACGGGTAGTGCTCGTCCATACCCGTACCCGCGACCCCGTTTTACGCCCACGGGCATACCCGCGAAGGACCACGGGTAAAAAACATCGCCCAAACCCGTCGCCCGCGGGCATACCCGTTTACCCGCGAACTGAGTACATCATATTCAAACATCACCAATGCATCACAAATTCACCCATTCAATAACCAGCAAAATTGTTATAACAATCAATGTATTCATGTTGAATTGGCATGTCTCCACCATAATGTTACACATCCCAAAAATATATACACATCCCAAAAATATATGGCCAAGTCAGCTAGCAGTTCTCAATCCCAAAAATATATGGCCAAGTCAGATTTATGTAGCTTAACATTGAAACACCAGAATTGCCCAATATGTATAAATTGTGAAACATATGGATCTCCTGTTTTCCTAAATTGCCCAGTGTGGGATGTACATGCAAATACAACTGCTTTTCCAGATGTATTCATGTTGAATTGGCATGTTTCATATTTCATATTGATTGGCATGTTGAATTGGCATGTTTCATATTGATTCATCCAAATTCATTGATAATAGAAAGTACTTCTAAATATGAATCTGACAGTACTATGGTATTTGGCATAGCACATATTGTAGTCATGTAAATGGACCCATCCTAATTCCTAAGCCATCACATGCGCACAAACAGATCCGTGAGCTCTGATTTTATCTCGCTGGTGTGTGTGTGTTTTCCAGATCCAGATCTATCGAGGGGGAGATGAAGAAAGTAGAGGCACACTGACCTTGGAGGCAGTCGCAGTTCTCGGCCTCCTTGTGGATGACGTCGAGGACGGAGTCGATGAGCTCGGCACCCTCGGAGCCGGTGCCGGACTGGCCGAAGACGAAGTTGTCGGGGCGGAAAATGTGGCCGTAGGGGCTAGAGCGCACCGAGTCCATGGTGCCGGGCTCGAGGTCCATGAGGACGGCGCGCGGGACGAAGCGGTCGCATGAGGCCTCGCTAGTAGACGCTGACGCGCCGAGCTGGAGGTCGAGTCACCATCGTAGCGGCCGGTGGCGCCGATGCCGATCCGTTGCCGCCTGGCGCCTGGATGTGTAGGATCTCCTCATCTTCGCCCTCGCGAGCGGGGGGGTTGGGGCGGAGGAGGCGAATGAAGCGGCGGGGTGGGCCGGATCCGATCCGGCGGGGTGGATGCGAGGAGGACGGGACGGTTGCGAAGAGGACGGTGGAGGTGGGGCGGGGTGGCGCAGCCGGACGGGAGGAGGTCATGGGAGGCACCGACCGGGTGCGACGCGGATCTGGGCGAGGCGAGGCGCCGAGGGGCGAGGCGCGGCGCGGGCGGGCAGCGTAGTCGAGTGAGGAGGAGGAGATGATCGGGGCGGAGGAGGAGGAGGGGCGAAATCAACGGATGAAGGAGGAGAGTGCGAGAGGGGCGGGGATGCGAGAGCGAGACGCAGCCGAGAGGACCGAGGCGGCGGGCGAAGAGGTTTCACAGGGCGGGGGGTGAGAGTTAGGGTTCTTGTTTTGGATGGCCCACATGTCGGTCTATTTCACGGTAACAGGCGAACGGGTGCGGTAGAGCTAACCCATACCCGTGCCGCTTACCCGATGGGCGAGATTTTCCCGCTTTTCTTACCCGTGGGTAAAGAATACATCATATACTCGACTTATTAGGGTATTTACCAACCACACCGGTAAATAGGTACAATTGCCATCCCTAGTCCTGGTACATTAGTGGGTAGGACGGGGTCGTCCTCTCCGCTGGCCCCTACGAGAACCGATAAAAAAATATTATTTTGATAATAGATTATTGTTATTTAATATAGAAGATTGTATTTTTATATATTTGAACTAAAACTTAAATTTATACGTTAGAATATATGTTTTGAACCTATATTTTAAAAAATGCTTACATAATTATAAATTAATAAATAAAAATATATTATTATTTTAAAAATATTTAGTCTATTTTAAAACCTGAGGGACCCGTAGGGGTCAGTCCCCGCGGGGTGCCGTAACCCCATGTAGGCCACATGCACGGGCCTAGGACGAGGCCGTGCTAGCGGCGTAGGGTGGCCCCGCGGTACGTTGGCACGCCCGTAGAATTGCTTTGGCTTTGGCTCCCCGGCGACGCAGCTGCTGTATCCCGCATGTACAGCAACGCAAGAATTTTCGGGACGTAATCACGAGGACACCTGTCCCGGTCAACCCGTGGCTTGCCTCTCAAACTCTTTCACTGCCGACTCGGGCCCACACGCTCCCACCACCTACAAGCAAACTGAACACGCCGTCACGCGGACTCCCGTCTCCTCCTCCGACCTCGCCATTGACCTGTGAGCGACCGCCTCTCCCTCGGTGAAAAAAATAATCCCCACATCTACTTCTGCTGGTGCTGAGAAATGTGCAAAACACATGATTGGGGGCTGAGATCTCAGCAATGATTGTTAGCTATAAGCCTATAGCTAGTTAATCTCGTATAAATTGGTAATGATACTGGCAGTTACCAGGTTAACTGTGAGCATTTTTTTGTTATGGATTTCTCTCTTGGACAGACTAAAGCTGCTGTCATGTATAGGCAGAATACTATGTAGGCTCAACAATTGAAAATTTGACATGTAGTGCTTAACGTGTCTTGTACTTTGAGAAGAACATGGACATCTGGAGGCAGCTCTGGAGAGTGGAGAGCACTTGAACGCAGTGCTTTGGTGAGTAATACTCCACATTAACTGTCAGCTTCACCCTTAGATCTTGTGATTGATTAGTCTTGTACAATCCCACTGTTCGCTCGTGCTCATGATGCTGGCCCATCCATTACATTATTCTCAAAAAAATGAGTAACAGAGGCATTTTTAGGGTGACACTTGCTATTTTTTGGCCTACGTATTGATGCTGACCTTTATGTTCTGTAGTCGTAATGCATATTTTTTTTTCCAGGAAATATGCTACTCTATTGTGCTCAAATCATATTCGTTTACTTTTGATTGAAGAAAGCAATTGTTGATATTGTTTATTATTCAAATGTACTGACTATGGTTTTCTTTTCTTCCATGAAGCTGGTCATGGTAGTCGATGCTCGGGATCCCTTATTCTACCGCTGCCCTGATCTTGAGGTAATTCTTATCATGCTTTTTGGTATAATGTTTTTCATCTCAAGGAATATCTAGTACACATAGCAAAAGGATAATGGCTTGTCCCTGGTTAAAGTTTGTTCATTGTTCACCTCTGTGCATAGTAGTAGTAAAATTGCTGCAGAAGCCCTATTCTTGAATTATCCTTCAGAGAGATGTTCAGTAACAGCTATCTTACTAGAACGTTCATTTTTCCTGTATTTCTGGCAGAAGAAAATCCAGTGTTTATTTGTATGATGACTCGTGAGAAAACAAGTGGAAGTTAGCCTTCCGATAGATATTTTCTGTGAACATTAGTTTGCTGAATGATTGGAAATGAAAGCCATGTTTCCCATGAAACATCATTTCCTTAAAAACTAGCATGATCTTGGTCTTGTTTTTCTTTGCTCCACATTAAAGATGAACTTGCCATGTTCCTTCTGTGCTAGAAATGTAAATGGTGTTATTCTGAATCCATTGCTGTGCTTTCATGAAAGGGCTTTGTGCTCACACTGAATTGAAGTGCTGCACCCAATATATTTTGTTCAGGATTCTGTAGCCTTTTCTTGCCTTGTGAGTTGTGACATGGCTTTCTCTATACAAGGTATATGCAAAGGAAATTGATGAACACAAGGGAACAATGCTTCCTTGTTAACAAGGCTGATCTGCTACCCTTCAATATCAGGTCTGCACCTTGTCCATTGTGCTTTTCTTGAAATACTACCTTTGTTTGTGTATAGTAGATTAGTAGTAAGTGACATCCTCCTAAATTTGGCTAAAATGCAGAAAGAGATGGGCGGAGTATTTCAAGGAGCACCATATTCTCCATGTTTTCTGGCCCGCTAAAGCTGCAGTACCACCCGTTTCGGTTTCAGTTTCTGACTTCTGATTTATTTTTTACTATTTATAAATTTCATCTTTCTCTGAACTCTTAGCTTTTTTTGAGCTTTTTTGCCGATTCTTTTTGTCTCGTATTCGTTTGTGTTGTCCGTGATGAGCTAGCATATTTTTTTTTCTATTTTTAAATTTTTTTAAATTTAATTATATCAAATAAATCATCTTTAACTACAGTAAAATTTCAGTCGTTATAGTGTAATTTTAGTTATAAACCATAGCTTTTCAGCCCAACCGAGCGGCGGGACAGTGAAGAAAATTCCGCTTCACTTGATTTGTACTAGAGGCACGCTACGCCGCGCC
Source organism: Bonia amplexicaulis (assembly GCA_036346245.1). Lineage (NCBI taxonomy): Eukaryota > Viridiplantae > Streptophyta > Magnoliopsida > Poales > Poaceae > Bonia > Bonia amplexicaulis. Next base: position 7,808,505 of record CM070743.1, on the reverse strand, counting down.
AAAGAGGGTAAAATCATTAGAACTCTGCACTTGGTACAAAGAACTGAACATGGCAGTCTAGCCCTGAAGCGTAGCCATGGATAACAGCAAATTAAAAATATAACAGGCATTCCCTGTCACAGAGAGATACTTGACCATGTATCAAAGACCCTATGGTGCAAAGCGCTGGCCTAGACTGCCATGTAACATGCATTCCGCTGGCCAGCAGTTTTGTCTGACTTCCTGAATGTATTCTAAATGTAATTAGTAAAGGAACGGCTAAAATGCATGTTAAAATTCTTGAACTAAAGTAGATTGGCCCCTAATGGACAAACTGTCTGCGTGCATCGACAGTGAGCTGCAACGACAATGCTCAGCACACATGGAACTGGAGGCAGACAAAGGTGGCAAAGAAACTATTAACCTGTCAACTGTGAGTGGGCAAAGGCAGCAAACATATTAAAAAAAAACTATTTACATATAAGTAACGCATCAGGAAAGTTAGAAGAGGAAACCCTGAAATACAAAATAGGTGATGTACAAGTTACCTCTGCTCATATAGCGTTTTTTTCTGACTGTATATGTGGGCAAAATTGGTGAAGGTGTAACAATTTAACAGCGATGAATTAGTATGATGGTAAACATCAACTGAAAACCAAGCATGTACAAAAAAAAAAAGATGAGTGAGGCATTAGCACTGGTCCACTAAAGGGTAGGGTCCCAATTTCCATGCAAAACATATACTTATTTCAGATGATGTATCCAGAACTATCAAGACTTCTTTTGCTTAGTGTAGAAGCATTTAGGACATGCAAATCTGTTTCATTCCATTCTTAGGCTCTGCTTAATATAGCTTATGGTTTAAAGCTTAAGCTTATTTTTGCACTATTCATAATTTCGTCTTTTTCTGAATTTTTGACTTTTTTTTGAGTTTTTTTGTCGGTTCTTTTTTTCTCGTATTCGTTTACGTTGTCTGTGATGGGCTAACATATTTTTTATATTTTTCAATTTTTTAAAATTTAATTATGTTAAATAAGCCTCTCTTAGCTACAGTGTTTTTTTCAGCCAGCTACAGTGTTTTCAGCCATAAGCTTTCAGCTTTCAGCCGAACCGATCACCACCTTAATTTCTTGGGTAGAAACAGAAGAGTTTTTTTTATTTGTAGAGGTTGTATGTCCTGGCATCACTTTTTTTATCCTCGTATCACACAACAAATTCAAATTGAAGGTTTAGCACTGCTCAATTTGGAGGAAAGTTCGCACGATGGATTGTATCATATAATTTAGTCGGTCCAAGTGAGGTGTGGTCTGGTGGAACCATAGAAGAGATTTGCCAAAGCGTGGTAAGCTAGTAGTGTATTTGCACGTGAAAAACATGACGATTGCTTGCAACGGAAGATGAAAACCAGGTTAAAAAGGATATTTTGGTAAGTTGATCAAAATACAAGAAACTAATTGGATCAAAACCACATCGCTTGGGAATGCGGTTTAGGTCAAGAAGCTAAGATGGATAAATGGCTAAGGACCTAACGGATTCGGGCTTATACGCTTTGACAAGCTTGCATAAGTAGATAATACCCATAAGAATTAGATGGGGCTGGTTATCTTGTCTATTTAATGGTTTTACTCATACAAGCCAAGTGTTCTAAGTAAGGTTCAAGACAACGCTAGGCGCTAGACGGCGGTGGCTCATGGCCTAGCGCCTAGGCGGCGCCCAGGCGGCCGGCTTAGCTACAGTGCAGATAAGCCTAGAACAAAAATAATATGATGAATTGAGCAAGCATCATGCATCAAATTGAGTCAGATAGAAGGATAATTACCTGAAGAAGCAAGACATGGCAATTTGATGTAGTCATGTATATTATCTCCCCTCCAAAAGCTTGGTGTAAACATGTATAAAATCAAATAATCATGTAAACCTGCTTATTTAATCAATGATGAGTTATTTTGCTATTGTGTGAGAAAGAATGTGTGAAATGATTGATGAATAATGACAGTATGAAACATATATATGTATGCAGCCACATATCTCAAAGACTTAACATAGAAAATATTATAACATGATAGTGCCAACTTCACATTGTCTCACTCTCACACAATAAAACATAGAACCACACATAGATGAAATAACTGATAGACATAGTCTTAGACTCTTAGAAGCAAGCAAAATACTAATAGAGTTTATGATGAATTGATAAGATAATTCAATCTGTCAATCATGAGTTAGTGTCTTCGTCCTCCTCATAATTCTTGGTAACCACCACTTTATCTTTGTCAGACTCGAACTCAATGTCGTCCTCCCCCTCGTTGACATCCTCTTCGAAATCGGACGAGAAATCATCTTCATAGAGATCTCTCACTCTTGCGCTCCTACGCATGGCCGTGCCCAATGGGGTGCGGGCCGTGCGACCGTACAGGGCCCCCAATTTCTAGGGCCTCAAAAAATTAGTCCAGCAGAAGAAGGCTCATGTATTCGTGTGAGGCCAGAGCGCCAGATATGGGTGAAAATGGATCGAATATGAACGGATAATATCTCTACCATATTTATTTTCATATTTTTTTTGAATACGGATACGAATACGAATATAAATACGAATAATATCGAATACAGATACGGATCGAATACGAATCGAAACGAATACAGTTATGAATATTTATCGGAACATGAAAACCCCTTAAACTATACATCCAAAATTAACGAAAATACATAAATAGTCCTCCATGATAGCAATTTAAATAAGCATAAGAATACTAGGCTTACTGTATCCGTATCCGGTTTCGTATACTGGGCTAAAATCTCGGATATCCGGTTTCAGACATTCGGATTATCCGTATCCGTATTAGACGGATACTAGGTTTACCGATTCGTATCCGCATCCGATAAAAAATCCGTATCCATATCCAATCGAGAACTATCCAAAAAATCCGATCCGACACAACCCGACCGTATCCGTCGATCCGACGGAAACTATCCGATCCGCCACCCCTAGCCCCAGAGCCTAGCTCGAGTCCGCTCGCGCGTCTCCGCGCGACGACTTCGCATGCGTGACGCCAGATTCTCGCCCGAGCCCCGAGGCCCCACGGCGTTCGTATTCTCTCGTATCCGTGACTTCGCGGTCAGATTGCCTCGCCTCCGTGAAGCCGCCTGGCCGGCTCGTCCAATGTTCATTCATCCATAGCCGTGCCGTTACTTAGAGCTTTGTACAGGGCCTCCAAATTTCACGGCCCGGCCCTGCTCCTACGAGGTTGTATGGCTTCATTAACCTCAGATGCTTCATCAATAAGTTTCCATGTAAGCTCCGTACCGGTCTCAACCTCTTGATCATCATCATCACCTTCAGTTATCCACTCTTGAGCTTGTGTAGCATCCAAAACGAGAATGATTATCTATGACTTTAGTAGTTCCATGTCAGGTCATGCAAATGTTCACAGGCAAGTGCATTACTAATGTAAAAAAATGTTCTTAGTGTAAAAACATTTAAATTTTCTTGCAGTAAGGCCAACCTTCTGGGCCATTCTTCTAATGTTTAGTTGCCCTTGTGATGGTCCATCTCACATGTAATTCTTATGAGCAAATGATCCTTTAAGGTAGATCCTCTTAACAGCATCAAGTGTCAAGAATGACATTAGGAGGAAAAGGGTAAGTAATTGCTTGAATTGTGGAAGAGCAAACTAACCTGACCCCAAAAAGATGTGCATTGTGAGACCCTGCCTGTTCACACATTGAGAGGATGCCATAATATACTGATCAAGAAATATTATAGAACCAAACATGATTAACAAATCCATTGTCCCTATACAATCACTAATAATGCTCACCTGAGTTGCCAGATAAATCAGCTTTACGTGCACATATGAACACAAAGTAGATAGCTAGGTGCAAAAAAAAAAAAAAAATAGGGATCCAATCCAGATATCATTTTTGTCTATAGCTTAGCATACTAACAATGCAGATATTACAGATTCATTCTAATTCAGAGACAATGACCTTCTACGAATGATCCATTTCATGCTCAAGAGTTATTTTGAGTTTAATAAAAGTCTTAAATATTTACATAAACAAGAACCGCAATAAAATAAATACACAACAACAGGAAAAATAAAAGGTAAATACAAAACATACAGCAAGTTCCTAATATAGAGAAGCCTAATTCAGATATTGGCTGTCCTTGCTAACTTGCAGCTCAGTTCCCCTCCCTTAGATCGGCATGCCTTTGGGCACAATCTGGTCCTTTATCCACATGTAAATAGGCACCAGAACATAGTATGCTGCGCATATCGTTCCTACGAGGAAGCGGAAGAAGAAGGTGATAGGATTCACAGGCTTGCTAACATCCTCAGCCTTCGGACCAAGCTGCAGGGGACAAAATTTGAAAAACCCATAGTTGAGCCCCTTAGGATAACCACCATACAAAAACATGGAAAATATATATAAATGCAAACAAAATGAATTCCAGTGTTCATGCTTAAAAGTCAGGAATGTTTTTTCCCTTTTTGGTAGCTATTCTTTATATTTGTGCATAACCTGGAGATAACACATGAGTAATGATGAGCAGTGAAGTCACAAAGTATTAAATACAAAAAATAGAAAACATGGAAGCACAAGACGAGTTCTCCGTTCATCATTGGACAAGTTATTTAAACATGGTAAATTAGTAATCATGAATTTAGATGATCTGAGAAATGGCACAATGGTTAGGCAAGCTGACAAGTTGGGTGGGCAAATCAACTCTACAAGGACTGCCATGATAGGTTGGTGGCATGGTTCAGTTGCAATGCTAAATTCTCAGGTTTTTGCATGTGATTGATCTAATAAAAGAAGAAGCTATAACTGTTAGATCAAAAATACTTAAGCACGTTTCAATTACTTTATGTGCCTTTTACTGCTGGTGAGAACATTGACATGTTCGTTCTTCAACCTTTGTCATATCCATTTGTCAATTTGCCAATCCATGAATTTAAGTTTTAAGCAATTATGTAATGAAAACCATGAGTAATAAACTAATAATCAATACATTGCTTGGCAGAAGTTATAATAAACAGATCCATCTGAACACAGAATGCCAAAATGGGGGAGACTTGAAAATGTGAATTTGAGAGCCATGTTTTGAATTAGCAAAAATTACCTGCAAAGGGGAGTCTCCACGTTCTCTCTTGACACCCGTCACAGAGCATCCCATGATCAGGCCATGCCTACGGACACCACGATACCATTTTGGTCCAATTCTTTTCAGTTTGACATCCTTGAACCCTGCCTTTTTGAACCATTCAATATACTCTTCTTCCTTGGGAAAGAGCATCCACATATCAGCGAAAAAGCGAGACATCCAAAAGGTTGGGTACACAGGGCCAATCACACAAGCTGCTCCGCCAAGCCTCAAGACCCTGTATGCTTCCTTGATTCCTCGCTGTGGATCAGGCCAATACTCGATGCTGGAGGGCAACGTCAAACACAACGGGGCAGGGAAATCAGCATAAGAAATTAAGACTCTATACGTGACTAATTACTAACGGAATGCATCATCATAGCAACATCATTCATGCACAAGAAATTCACAATGTGTAGACGATGGTGACCCCCCTAATCGAGAGCGAAGCGAGCAGAGCAATCACCTGCCGGCGGAGACGTATCGGTCGAAGGTGTCCGTGGGGAAGGGCAGGTCCTCTGCGTCACCCTCCATGATGGTGACCCCCTTGAGCGCCTCCTTCTGCCTGGCCTTCTCGAGCTGGTGGGGGGACTGGTCGAGCAGCGTGACGTTCTCGGGGTCTACGTGCTTAACGATTCCGAGCGTGGTGAACCCCGTGCCGCCGCCGACGTCGACGACCTTGAGCTTGCGGCTGTAGAGCTCGGCGGGCTCGAGCGCGTCGTCGCGCATGTCCTCGGTCCAGTGGCCCGGGTTGATGACGTGGTCGTAGACGATGGAGAGGAAGCGGTAGAACCAGAAGGCCTCCTTCTTGTGCTGGATGAACCGCGGCGCCGAGATGGGCCGCCCCGCCGCCGCCGCGGACGAGGAGGAGGCCGCGCACCTGAGCCTGGCGACGCCGACGCCGCTCCGCTTGGCGAGGGTGAGGGGGCGCAGGCCGAGGAAGCCGAGCCCCGCGGGGGCGCGCACCCCGATCCTGCCCGGAGCGAGGCTCCCGGCGCCGCGCGGCATGTAGGTGGAGGCCATCGCCATTGGCCGGAGACGCGCGCGCCGCCGCGTCGAGGTGGGGAGGGGACAGTTCACGAGAGGATGAGTGGTGGGTGGATGGGCTTCCTCGTGGTCGCGTGCTCGACTCCCACAAGTGTTATGTTAGTCCGTATCCATGCACGTGGGCCCCGCCGCCCCGCCCATGAGGGTCGGAACAACTTTGGGCAAACCTCCGATCCATCGCTACAGTGCCAAATCTAACTATACAAGTTTTAATCTAACTATACAAGAAAAAAAATGCAATCTTTCATATTAAAAAAGCTACAATCTATTAGCAAAATAATTTTTAAAATTTTTAATGGGTCCCCATAGGCCCTGCGGGGGGGGAGGGCGACGTCGTCTCTGTCCCGCTAGCGTAGCGGGGGCGTCATGTTCTTCCACGGGAGGAGATCACCCGTCTCCCTCCCTCATGAGCATATTCCCCGCAGGAGCCGTCCCTAAATCACCCCCCTCCCAAGCAAACATTTGTATGAACTTATATGCAGTATTCGTGTCGATAGTGAGCTTGGAGCTGGCCATCGGAAGGTGGCAAGGTTGTCAGTCATCGTGGTTGTCACAACAAGCATTGCCTTAAACCTTATTGCTACAATTCAAGCCATGATCCTTAGGTATACATTGAGCACATACTACACGAGCATGGCACAATAGTCAGGGTCGTTGTCACCATTGTTGGCCGTCAGCATCTTCTTGAATGGAATTCAATCAATCCTCTCAGGTATACTTGACATAGAGCACAACAAACACTGCCTAGTTCGCAGTTCTCGAATGTGAAATAGTATATGGGTATATAACTAAATTGCTTATTGTCTCTGAGAATTTTGGAGTTGCCATTGGGAGCGGGTGGCAAGTCGTAGTTGCCTATGTCAATGTTGGGCAAGTCATGGTTCTGAAGGTGGATAAGGCGATTTAGCAACTACGGCGCACCACCGCAGACGAGGGCATGATTCCTGTCGATGACGGCATCGCATGATCGGACTGCGAATATCTAGAGCTTAATTTGGACATGCTGACCAGAAGGTCCATTTTGGAGATGGCAAAGATGTTTCGTGTTCTTGCTTGCCTCTCCAAGGAAGAGGGTGTTTGTAGGCTTTTAGCCTTTCAGTTTGCGCAATTAGTTGAATTACCACAATTGACTTGTAGTTATGAGGCTAAAATTGTTTGATTTCTTGAAAGACGGCAATATTCGGTTGCTTTAGAATTTTGATGTCCCAAATCATTGTGCAGGTTGAAGTACATTTGGAACACAAAAAATATCACGTAAACAATTTATTTGTCGTAGAAAGAGGAATTTTTTTTTTTGCATTCGGGTGAGTTACGAGCTACTCGCTATGCACGGACTACCGGAGTGTGTACAACGGAGGGTGGGGCCCGCTTGTCGGTCTCGTAGGTGGACTTCCATGTCAACAGTCCGTGCGATGCTAGTCGAGAGTCGTGCAATTGCAATTGTGCCGTGACTCAAGCATCATAGCCTGGCCCACATGACAGCGCCACCGAACAAAACCCCAAACCCTTCTCCTCTTCCTCCTCCTCTCTCTCTCCCCCAACCCGGCGGCGGCGGCGGCGCGAAGGCTTTGCTTGCTTCCCTCCGTCTCGAATGGCTCTCGTCGCCGGCTCCTACGAGCGCTTCATCTGGGGCTTCTCCCTCAAAACCCTAACCACATCCGCCTCGTCCGAAACCCTAGCCCTCGCACCGCTCTTCTCCTACCCCGCCCATTCGGGCCCCATCCGCTGCGTTGCCGCCGCGCCCCGCGCCGGCCTCGCCGCCTCCGGCGGCTCCGACGACTCCATCCGCCTCTACGACCTCCCCACCGCCGCCGACCTCGGTCCGCTCCTCGACCCCTCCGCCGCCGTCTCCGCGCTCGCATTCTACTCCCTCGGGCCAGTCCCCCGCAACCTTCTCGCCGCCTCCGACGACGGGCTAATCCACCTGTACGACGCCGACGGATTCGCCCTCCTCGCCTCGCTCCGCGCCTTCCCCCGCCACGAGGCCACGGACGGCCTCGCCGTGCACCCCTCGGGCCGTGTTGCGCTCGCCGTCGGCCGCTCGGGGGGCTTTGCCATGCTCAACCTCATCCGGGGCCGCCGAAGCTTCGTGTGCCGCCTCGAGCGCCACGCGTCGGCGGTCGCGTACGCGGAGGACGGCGCTGGCGGCGACCGCTTCGTGATGGCCACTGAGGAGAAGGTGACCGTGCACGACTCCGAGGACGCCAGGATCATTCATGAGATGGATTGCGGCAAGAGGGTGCTCTCCTTTGCGCCTGCAAAGGTATTGCTAGCAGCATTTTCTGTGCATTCGGATAAACTTACATATATTATGTCATAAGAATGCTTTTTGTGCAATACAACTTCCGGATTAAACGATTAGGAGCGGTTTAGACTTTAGAGTGTTCGAGCTGAGAAATTGTTGAATGCAAATTCGACTTTGATCAGCTTTGTGGCTGCCCATAATGTGGTGAATTGACTGCTAGGCACAACTTCATGATATGGTTTTAGCTGTTAGGAATTCAGATGCTTCATGTCATGGCACTTTGGGTTGAGCTCCGTTGCTTTGCTACTCTTTCCACTATAATCTATCTTTTACAAACACCATATGAATATGAATATATGCCTTTTGCATATTGGTCACTTGTTTACCATGTATGTGTTAGAATGGAGTACTCTATACTGGAGGAGAGGATCATGGTATTACCGCTTGGGATCTGTCCAGCGGCAAGGTTTCATCGCACATTGAGGATGCTCATTCAACTCGTGTAAAAGGGATTGCCGTCTTTGATAACTGGAACGATGGATCTGAATTGTGCAATCTAATTGCTTCGGCTTCATCTGATGGTGTCATAAGGATCTGGGATGTCCGGATGTTTGGAAATGAGAAGCATACTCCATTAGCAGAGGCTAACACAAAAGCAAGGCTAACGTGTCTTGCTGGGACATCATTGAAATGTAAGCCCACGAAAACTTCATCGACTAATGAATATTACACTCTACCTTCACAGTGAAAATGACGCAAACACACATTTTGTGTAAACATAACATTGAATTGGTTATTGGTTATTCACTGAGAAAGAACTATGAATGAGGTTAAACCTTGATTTTCATATGTTGATGCTTTAATAAAATGATAATTTGTTCATTTGTCAATCTTTTCATCTGTGGCAACTGCTGCTCTTAGTCTTATGTTAGGATTCTTTTTTCTATTTGTTTATGAGATAGCCGGGAAATTTGGGGCCTGTTCTTTTGGCTGCGGCTTGTGGCTTTTGAGCTGTTTGTGTGAGAGATTACAGAGTAACAGAAACTCACGTGTGGTTTTTGCCGATATAAATGAAGTCGATACAGTATGTACTACAATTAAGACCCTATCTTAAAAAGATACTCCGTTTAAAAACTAGTTACTGTAGAAAAGCCAAAAAACAACTTTTAGAAGCCGAAAAGAACAGGGCCTCAAGTCTTCTGGGATTTTAACTTTGGTTAATAAGATGTAATTTATCATTGATTTTGTTAAGGAGCAACTGTTTGCCTGAATGTTAGTATAGTTTTTTCAAGGATCCTGCTTAGATAATACATTCCTTCTCTTTTCAAACTCAGATATTACGTTTGATTGCTGCCTCGGAAAATGCTACCTACCTATCTGAAATCTGTAGGAATAAACAAAATCCTTGATGTACTTTTGTTTATCGAATACACAACTGTTTCTTTAGCATGATGCCCTTCGCAAATGTGTCTTCTTTCACTTGTGGAATTCATCTTTGTTTTTCAAAGAGCTCAGCTCTGAGCTATGATTGTCTGCCATTTGATGTGGCTCTCTTGATTTGCAGGAGTTAAGTACAGCACAAAAGAAGAGGATGTCAAGTTAAATTATTGAAGTGAGGCCGTGTTACCAATTTTCTAATGTTTACTATAGTCCCCATCACGGATTCATATTGGGTAAACGGACTGGAGGGGCTTCAAGCTTTTCATCTGGCAACTGGCAAGGAGGCACTAGTTGGATGCATTGGAAATGTATGATAGTCATCAATTATACATCAGCATAGTTTGGCTTGAGGGCATGAACTGCTTAATGTTTAGGCTATTGCGTGATCCGATTGTATGACAAGTTTTCAATGTGAAATAGATATTAAGTGGGTAGTTTTCCACAAGCCTCTTTGCGTATACATGAAGTTTCTCTTGTTTTCTCAACTTGAAGGATGTTCATATTTCAAACCTCTCTTAGTACAGTGAGAAAGAAAAGGACACATGTCAGTCATTTAAAGAGAGTATCAACTGGAATCATCACTATATTAAAGCCGGGGAGTTCCCGGCCTCTCACCCATGCCATGTTACATTACTTGTGAAAAGACCCCTGTATTTTCTAAAATCATGTAAATGTCTCGAAAATCCCCTCCACTTCACCGAAATTACGTATCCTTTTAGAGGATAGCACCCTGTGATTTTCTAAAATTACGTACGGGTTCTTATTTAATTATGTATAGGTCTTTATAGGTCCTCAGTTTTTTTGCGAAAAAGGCCTTTGGTTTTTTCAAAATTATGCATGTGTCCTCGATTTTTTTTTTAAAAAAAACTTCTCGTGAATTGTCGTCTCTTTTACTTCGGTCCATACGGTAGCTAGAGAGACGTACCATCGCGCTTACATTGCTAGTGTATAAGATGTCACACACACACACACACATATTGGAAGCACCTGTAAAGCTGATCGGAGAAATCAACAGTTTAGTAGACAGATCTGGCAGTCAGACCAATCGATCATCAATCTATATGAGAAATCCAGAGTTCTCTCACAATAGACAAGAACTCACAACTCAACACATATACACCTAAACTTATGTGGGGCTCAATTTGGCGATGATTTATAGCTTTTTTTACTCTACCTGGTTTATTTTTACTGTACTTGATAGTGACTTATTTGGCATAATTAAATTTAAAAGAATTTAAAAATCGAAAAAACAGGTTAACCCATCATACATAATGCGAAGGAATACAGGGAAAAAAAGAAAAGGTAAAATCCAAAAAGCCAGAAAAAATGAATAAAGAAACAGTGAAGTAAAAACCAAAAGCTGAAGCTAAACGAGGTTGTGCATGAGGCTTGTCCGGTTGTTCCATCCCCTCTTCTTGTCCCTGTTGCGCTGCACCCTCTGTGCACGGCAGCGCCACTCACGGCACTCGCCGCACCCTGCGAGCACTGTCGATCCCCTGGGCAGCGGCACTGGCCCTCCTCCCCGACTTTGGCACCATTTGTGGCCTGATGATCACTTTCTTTTGCAGGCTGCGCCACAAGATGCTATTGACCCTCTTGCTCCTGCAGCCCTTGTCGTTGGTGATAACCGGGGGAGATGGTGGTGAACAGTGCTTTGTGATCTTGTCAAGGGGTGAGTGTGGCACTGCTGCAGGTTTCGCGGTGGGTAGAGGCATCAATGAATTGAGCCGCGGAAGTGGTATCAGCAAGTTGCGGCGGGAAGCCGGGTTTGTCCGATTCTGGTTAGCTCCATTGCACAGAGAGACTCTTCTGGCTTTTGTAGGCAGGGGCAGCCGACCAACTTCAGGGTTGTTTTCCTTCTCTGCTAGAGACATCAGCTGATTGAAGCTGTAGGTGTTAGTGTTGCTGTCAGAAAACATCTCCTTCGCAATTCCGAAACCTTTGGCTGTTGGAACTCTCAGGAACTACTCACGCTTTCACAAGATACTCAATGAAGGAGTACACACACACAAACGTGTGGGAGGAGATGAACTCGGAAGAAGAAACGCGCGTACAAATATTTTGGTGATACTACAACTACATAGGAACCAAATATAAGCTTCTTTCTTTTATTCACTCCTGCCAAAACATAAAGGTTACAAGGACTTAAATACGCACGTCTGAAACGTTTGGCTAGTAGCCTTGATCCCCTATTTTCACGCCAACAGCTAACGTGGTTGCCGCATGCACTAACAAACCAACTAACTCACGATCCTATTTTAACTCCTAGTGCAACATGCATTGACCGATTATTCTGGACTCCATGCACACTCGATGCACTCCCATCCGGTTTTCTTGCTGCTGTAGCAAACTACTGCATGCCACCTAACTAAGTCAAGATTTAGACTAACAATCTCCCCCCTAATCTTAACTTGCTAAACTTCAAATAAACATGCTAAAAAAAACTTTATCCCTAAATCTTATTGTTTAGAGCAGTGCCGGTTCTTCGTCGGCATCCGCCTCGATGAGATATGCCCGCGCTTTCTCCCTCTTATTTGGCTTCTGGCAATCTGAAGCAAAGTGCCCATAATCGTTACAATTAAAACACCTTACTTTTGCTTTGTCAATTCGTCGGTATCGACGTCCACCGCCGCCACCAAAACCACCTGAGGAGCCTTCACCTTCACGCTTCAACGATCGGGCCTCCCACTCTGCGCGCGTCAGGAGCAAGTGCTCCTCGTCTCCGTCGTTGTTGCCGTAGCGACGTTCTCCCTCTTCCTGCGTCTTCAAGCGCCCGATTAGCTCTTCGATCGACATATTTTTTATGTCACCAAATTGCTCAATCGTGGTGACGACGGGAGAGAACTTCTTAGGCACTGCACGAAGAAACTTCCGCACGATGTAGGACTCCTCCATCTTTTCGCCTAGACCTCGAATCTTGCTGACGATTGTCGTCAACCTCATCGCGAAGTCATCGATCTGTTCGGTGTCCCTCATGCGCAAGTTCTCAAATTCGCTTTTGAGGTTTTGTACACGCGCCTCCTTGACGCGATCGGCACCGAGATGCATTACCTTCAGGGTGTTCCAGGCCTCCTTTGCGGTCTCCTTCTCGCCTAGGAGCAGCGGACGTCTTCGGCACCGCGAGGAAGATTGCCGCAGCGCCATTTGATCTTGCCGCTCATTCACCTCTTCATCCACGATTGCGTTCCACACGCCCTGAGCGCGCATGAACACCTTCATCTTCACGGCCCATGTCGTGTAGTTGCTCCTCGTGAGCATGGGATACGGAGGAGATATCGCCTCGCGTGCCGACGCCTTCGGCACGCTCCCCTCGCCGGTCTTCTAAACGCCCCCATCGGCGGTGACGTTTCTCGACGAGCTCGAAGACGACATGGATGAAGGTGTACACAAACACAAGCTCTGATACCAATTGTTGGAACTCTCAGGAACTACTCACGCTTTCACAAGATACTCAATGAAGGAGTACACACACACAAACGTGTGGGAGGAGATGAACTCAGAAGAAGAAACACGCGTACAAATATTTTGGTGATACTACAACTACATAGGAACTAAATATAAGCTTCTTTCTTTTATTCACTCCTGCCAAAACATAAAGGTTACAAGGACTTAAATACGCACGTCTGAAACGTTTGGCTAGTAGCCTTGATCCCCTATTTTCACGCCAACAGCTAACGTGGTTGCCGCATGCACTAACAAACCAACTAACTCACGATCTTATTTTAACTCCTAGTGCAACATGCATTGACCGATTATTCTGGACTCCATGCACACTCGATGCACTCCCATCCGGTTTTCTTGCTGCTGTAGCAAACTACTGCATGCCACCTAACTAAGTCAAGATTTAGACTTGGCTACTATTGGTTTCTCTGCTGTGGAGTTGAGATTCCTCTCTACCATAGGGCTTCTCAGGTATGAGTTCTCTTCCTTGATGCTTTGCTGCTTTTGCAAGTGTGATATGAGCGAAATTCTGTGAGGGTTTGCGGCTGCTGGTAAGGGGCAGAAAAAGGTGGTGCTGTGAATTAGGGTTTGAGCGCAAAGGATAATGAGGAGCAGGCTCCTGTCCGGGATTTTCACCGGCTAGGTTTGCTACTCGAAACTCAAGAAGGAAATTACTTCTTTATTGCTTGAACTCCCTATTACATCCCAGCCATATATATATAAGGCTGTGTAATCCACCTCCGACTCTATCTCTAAGCAATCAACGCATACGTAGCAAATCTACCCGGACTATGGAGCAATCTGGAATTGACTCCATATCCTAAGTAATAATAGTAATCCTTTCCTAATACTACTCTTCCTTCTGCTTAAGCCATATTGCCTTCAAACACTGCCCTGTTTTCGACTGCAAGTGTTCTTGCTGTCCTGTAGCCCGTCAGGCGGTGCCGTGCGGTGAAACTGCCGCATCTTCTCCTGGCGCAACACTGCCTCCCGCTGCCGTCTTCTAGTATAACAGCGCCCCCAATAAGAGGCCATAACATTACACCCCCGTGGCGAGACAGCTCGTCCTCGAGCTGTCAGGTGGCGACCATGGGCTAAGATCTTCACGTTCCCATGTCGACGAAAGGGCACAATAACAACGTCGTGCAGCCCGAAAGATGATGAGCGAAGCCTCGATACACAATAGCGAGGACAACACTCTAGCGTTGGCTAACGTCACGAGAGTCACCGGTGGCAAGGGTAGTCGACGTAGGGCAGCAACGATATCCTTCTTGCCATGAGATGCAACGGTTGTGGAAGAGATGCGACGACGCCGCTGGCCCCCATATGGCAACCATTATGCTCCACACTTGCGGAGGCATGGTGTCAGTCGACCGCGTGGAGATGACCGCCGCTGGACAGTGACAACCTTCCTCCTTAGCAAAGGCACCAAAGGTGAAGCCTGAAGAGGAGTTATTATTGGTGATGTGGCCATTGCCAACGCCGGCGCGGGGGAAAGTGGTGGCAACGTAACCATTGCAATGGCACACGATGCCTCTCTCTGCTTTTTTAGCTTGTTCATCAACTCCATAGCCTTCTCCAAGTTAGACATTATATTGTTGAGTAAGGACCTTGTTTTCTCGTTGCTAGCAATCAATATATTCAAGGGAGATAATTCAGCATCGAAAGCCATGGTGAGTGGCTCTGATGCCAAGTTGATATGAGCGGAATTCTGTGAAGGTTTGTGGCTGCTGGTAAGGGGAGGAAAAAGGTGGTGCTGTGAATTGGGGTTTGAGCGCAAAGGATAACGAGGAGCAGGCTCCCGTCTGGGATTTTCACCGTCCATGTTTGCTACTCGGAACTCAGGAAGGAAATTGCTTCTTTATTGCTTGAACTCACTATTACATCCCAGCCATATATATAAGGCTGTGTAATCCACCTCCGACTTTATTTCTAAGCAATCAATGCATATGTAGCAAATCTACCCGGATTGTGAAGCAATCCAGAATTGACTCTATAACCTAAGTAATAATAGTAATCCTTTCCTAATACTACTCTTCCTTCCGCCTAAGACATCTTGCCTTCTGAAACACCGCCCTGTTTCCGACCGCAAGTGTTCTTGCCGTCCTGTAGCCTGTCAGGCGGTGCCGTGTGTTGAAACTGCCGCATCTTCTCCTGGCGCAGCCACTGCCTCCCACCGCCATCTTCTAGTATAACAGTGCCCCAAATAAGAGGCCATAACAAAGTGATCTTGGGCGATCTTGTTGTCAACATGCTGCCTTGCTATCTTTCTTTCAACAAGTAGCTGTGATTCCAACTCTTTGATCTGGAAACAATGAGAAGCAACGATAAGCATGTTAATTCGTCATGCATAACATTATTAAGGAAAATCATATTATTGAGCCAATGGTGACTATAATTTATATACCGCAAACGACGCTTAAAGAAGTTGAAGGCAACAGCTAACGATGCTTGAAGTACCTTCTCTTGGAGATTCATACTGAGCAGATCTTTGGCCTTTTTCATCGCTTCAAGGGTTGGATTGCTTCTTCCATGCTCTTAATTTGAGCATCTTTGTTCTTGCTATCCTGTTTGGCTCTCCCAACCCAGCAGAACCAACAGTATGTATTCAGGTTAAACATATGGAAGCTAAGATCGTACTGAAAATGTGTATTAACAGAGTAGTATATTACCATAAGCTTATATCTTAACAGTTCTATAACATCAACTTGTTTCCTTGCTTGTCCAAGCTCTATTCCCCGCACTCTGCTCGCAAAGTTTAGCGAGCAAAGAGTTTCACCCATGTCATTCTCATTAGGGCTAATCTGAACAAACATCAAAGTTTTGGAGTCTCCACCTGCAGTGCTTACACACATTATTACAAAAACTAAAGAATAGCTCAAAATCCTACCACCCTAAGAACAAAAGGGTACGTACTTAGCGAGTCTTGCAGCAGGTGCGTTAACTTTGAATTCCTGCCAATTTGAGAAATAAATATGTCAGCGGGTTTGCATAATCACCAATGCAAATTATAAATGAATAAATCTATATAACACCCTAAATTTTGCTTGAAAGTTTGTCCAGCATTCGAACTATGAAACTAGACATTTGACCATTCAAACTTTGTAATTTGGTTTAAATAACCCCTGACTAGGTTTCATATGATGGGACAACCATGAATCTATCGCTTGCCTCAAAGGCATTGCCTCGGCAGGGCAGACCTACCTCGATGGCTTCGCCCCTATACGTCACTCATATTGGAGCCATGGCCTCGACGGTATAGCCGCAACTCCGCCATCTACCTCGAAGGCATTGCCTCAGCAGGACGGCCCTACCTCGATGGCTCTGCCACTATGCATCGCTTGTCTTGAAGGCATTGCCTCGACGAGATGCCATGCTCCATTGCTTGCCTCGAAGGCATTGTCTCAGCAGGGCGACCCTACTTCGACGGCTCTGCTCCTGTATGTCACCCGTCTTGGAGGCATGGCCTCGATAGGACTGCATGACTCCGCTGCATTTCTCGAAGGCATTGCCTCGGTAGGGTGGCCCTACCTCGATGGCTCCACCACTATGCATCACCTGTCTCGGAGGCATGGCCTCAATGGACCACCACGACTTCGCTGCCTGCCTCGAAGGCATTATCTCGATAGGACAACCCTACCTTGATGGCTCCGCATGTACGCGTCACCTGTCTTAGAGGCATAGTCTCGACGGGACCACCACAGCTCTACCGCCTGCGTCAAAGGTATTGCCTCGGCATGGCATCCCTACTTCGACAGCCCCGCCACTATGCATCACCCATATCGGAGGCATGGCCTCGATGGGACGTCGTGACTCCGCCGCCTGCCTCGAAGGCATTGCCTTGGCGGGGCGGCCCTACCTGATGGCTCCAACACTATGTGTCGCCCATCTCAGAGGCATGGCCTCGACGGGATGCCACGACTCTGTCGCCTATCTCGAAGGTATTGCCTTGGTAGGGTGGCCCTATCGAGACGGCTCCACCCCTACGCGTTACCCGTCTTGGAGGAATGGTCTCGACTGGACGCCGCGACTTCGTCGCCTGCCTCGGAGGCATTGCCTCAGTAGGTTGCCCCTACCTTGACGGCTCCACCCCTATGTATCGCCCGTCTCAGAGGCATGGCCTTGATGGGACTACCGTGACTTCGTCATCTACCTCGAAGGCATTGCCTTGGCAGGACGGCCCTACCACGACAGCGCCTCTTCTATGCACCGTGTGCTTCAGAGACGAGACAACTACGACTTCACCGATGGAAGTGAACTCGTTCCAAGAGGTTTGGGGCATCTAAATCCTCGAGGGGCTGAGGCAATCAGCTATGTCAGCTCGCCCCCGAACCTCGAAGCTTGTTGTCGCGGTAGTATTGTTGTGGGGGTGCCTAGTCCCTCGGACCATTGGGATTAGCTGGTGGGCCCTGAAGCAAGCCCAATAGCATAGTGTGGCATATCTAAAGAAATGTACCGATATATCTTTACCTTTTGCAATTATTGAGAGGCAGAATAAGAAATTCTCACCCTGCCTCATTCGTGTATATAATTCCTCAAGAGGTCATGAGGAAGGGGGATTCACTTATTTTCTACTTATCAACTCTTTCACACACACGTGGTGGTCTTTAGCTATAGCAAATCCACATTTTCAATAGAGGAAGGGTACCAAGTAGCCACTATTGTGGCTTATGCCACAACAATTGAATTTTAGAAGTAATTTTAGATTTCTTTATTTTTAAAATAGCTAGAATATCATTTATATGAATAGTTCGGTACCCGCTAGAAAATTTTCCGCTCGGCACCCTTGCCATGATGGGCAGGATCTCCGCCCATGCCCATCGCGGCATCGCCCCTGGGCATGCCAGCTTGCCCATCAAATCTGGTATTAAAGATCAAAACATGGACAAGCCAAAATAGACCAAAAGTATGAGATAAGCTTTAGTTTGCATCTGCAATCACACAATTTTTTGTGTTTTTTCTCGACAAGGCATGTTCAACATCACAAAAACAAACATTAAACAGGGCTACTCTTCATCTGATAATTGGAGTCCATGGTCGAATTCGGACAAGATTCCTTCAAAAATCACATATCTTAAAGAAACGAAAATCAATCTTTTGTGGAACCATTTGCAAACAAACACCCAGCACCAAATAGAATCACTTTTCATTTGCTATTTGTTTTTGTGTATAGGAGGAGGGGAGCGAACCCCTACTCGTCGTCGTCGGCCACAATTCTATCAGTCCATTGCCGACACCTCTCCCCTTTTCCAGCTCTCTCCCTCTGGTGTTGAGTGGGTGAGGGATTCATTGAATTTTTAAAAGTAATTTTAGATTTTTTTAGTTTTGTTTTTCTAGATCAATTTGTTTTAGTTTTGTTCTTCTCCGATGAGTTTTTACTCGGATTTTATTCGCCCACAATAGTTTTTATTGAATGGACTCATATGAATGACAATGACGATGCTTACGCCGAAGATAGACACTAGGCCAAGTTGTATATAATAAATCATCTATGATTTTCTTTGGACGAAGAGCACTGCTACTGATGCGTAAGTTTTACACATCAACGACGGAGATCATCAGCGTTCTACACTGCCATAATTATACAGTCATAACAATATAACATCACCGTAAGATACAAGGGAGCCCGGGCAAAGCGTAAGGCGCCCGGAAGGGGTGCCATGCGCCTGAGCATTCTGGACGGAATGTGAGGATGTGCACACCCCCTCTCATAGGCTCAACAGGGCAGCGGGCTTCCAGGTTGGGCTCTCCCTCCAACAAGTTCTGCCACACCTGTGGCATTTCGCTTCAGAAATCAAATCAAATAGTACACTAAGTAGCAGAAACGAACTGAGTTTCGCTAGCATTTTGCAGCCTGGTACGTTGGCCTCACCAAGGGGGCCAGGAGCATCTTTCTGGACTCTGAGTTCAGCACTGTACATAAAGCTGTGCTTTCCGTTGAAGCACAAGGAGTTTCGGATTACAGAATGAACTAATCAGTGGTCATTCCAGATGCACGGACGCACACAGAAGAAATCGAGATTAATCAGCATGATTAGATTAATTTCTTCCTCTTGGGTTCTTTGTTTCTTTCTTTCTGCCTACCGGTGCAGCCTTCTTTTCAGGTGAAGTTGCACTACTATTCAGAAAACCGTGGCATTGGCCAACCGCCAATGGCGTCGCCTAGGCCCAGATACCGGCGATGCGGTCGGCGACGAACGCGGCGATGCGCCGGGCCGACCGCGCGACGAAAGCGGCGCAGAGCTCGGCAGGGTCGTCGACGCACCCCTGCCACGAGCACGCCCGCCTGAGCAAGCGCCCGCGGCCGCCGCGCCCTCGCCCGCCGCCGCCGCGCACCTGCACCTGGCCCCAGAGCCGGCCGAGGCAGCTCTGGTCGCGTGCCGCCACGACGATGGCCGACTGCAAGTACGCCGACGCCGCGTGCTTGAGCAGCTGGTTGCGGATGCCGATGTTGGACGCGTCGAAGTCGTGGATGTCGTGGCACGAGTACTCGCACCAGCTCCCGCCGGCCCCGCGGTGGTGGTCGCCGCCCTCCACCAGCACGTCGCGGAGGCTCGTGTACTCAATGCTCCCGCTCCCGCTCCCGCTCCCGCCGATGCTGCTGCTCCGGCTCGTCGGCTTCGACCGCCGCCCCGCCCGCGGCGACACCTCCATCAGCGACACATCTGTCTCCATCATCGCCATGATCCATGCACCACCTCAAACTCTTGGCTGCGAAATGGCGTCACTGTCATGCAATGCCTATGCCATACTTTTATCAGGTGCAGTTCGAGATGAGGAGAGAAACAAGGTGAGCATTACCAGTGTGCTCCTCTCCAGTGGCTCTGCTTAATTATAGGAGGTGAAGCCTAACTCCGACCAGGCCAAAGATTGCAAGAACAAACTGAAGGCTCACAGCACATGGGAAACATTCCATGAAACTCTGCATGCCTCCAAGATCAACATCAAGGCCAATAAATCACAGCTCATGTGCAGTCGATCTGTCGATGTGCAAGGTAAAGATTTGCATGGAGAATTTCTGCTAAAACTGGAAGCAATAATATGGAAAATTTCTCCAACAGAAATCTCCCAGGATCTCAGTCGTCGTGGAATGGAAGCTTATCGCCTACATATCCCAGGAAATAATGATAGGATACCACGCAAGAAGTGAACATTTGGTGATAAGAAAAATACGAGCAACTCATGTTGATCCCATTGTAAAAGAGAGCACATGTTAGCCATCCAAAACGGAACGCAATAATACAAAGGTTAAATGGGAGTTCAAAATCTGATTTGTCAAGGACACACTACAGCTCCATTGGTCCATATTCTCTTTTTAGGGTGTACATTATTGGGAACACAAATGATCAAAGCAAAGGTGGAATACACCAGCAGCAAGAGACCAACCAAAAAATCCCCAGAACACTCTTGAGGCAGCCCCATGTCGATACCTAAGCAGGTACATATCTCAAACAATGTGCTCAGCCAACGCCAGGATCTTGAGATGCTTCTTTTTCCTGAGCTCATGGGGGACAGGTCCAAAGACACGAGTGCCAATCAGCTCGCCTTTGTTGTTCACGAGGACTATCGCGTTGTCATCGAACTGAATCTCGCTACCATCGTTGCGCCCTCTCTTCATAGCAGCGCGGACAACCACTCCATAGACCACATCTCCTTTCTTGACCTTACCACGAGGTTGTGCTTCCTTGACAGATCCAATTATCGTGTCCCCAAGCCTCGCCCCTTTCTTCCCCCTCAAGGACTGGATGCACATAACCCGCTTGGCTCCAGAGTTGTCTACCACCTTGAGGTTGGTTCTCATCTGGATGAATGTTCTGATTTGCTGAAACCAGAATAAGAACATATGTTATCATCTTCTTCAAAAACATGAATGCTGAAATGAACAAGCACTTCAACAGAACTATATCTTCCAGCAATAATCCTTTGCACCATATAGCGGTTACAGAGAATTTTCTTCATAGTTCAGAAAACTAATTTTGAATACTCAGTCTCTGCTGGTTTTGAGCAAACCAAAAGCAATGAGAAGTACGAAGATTGGCTAAAAGAGTGCTTCACAAAGGAAACCCTGAAACACGGAGTGCAATCTGTCATAGGAATCTAGTTCGTAATCCTACTACCACTGTTCATAATATCAAATTAAGGCAACTGAAGAAAGTCTCAGATGTTGACAACAATGATCAACATAAGCTATTCAACTATATCAAGCAAATTACCTCGTAGTCAAATAACATATTGGATCATGGATATCACAGGAAAATAAAAGATGAACTATTGTCGTTGATTAAATTTGTAGCTTTCGAGACACTACAAGAAGGAACCGTATGGCTTACGAATTACTAAAGACCATGTAATGATTTGCTAAATACCAGAAAATATCCATAATAGCAAGGACATATTAAGGTCAATAAAATTTCTGCTTGAAAGAAGCAATACCTGACAGATAGCATCACAATGAGATGTTCTTGTCACTGTTTCAACAGACGAGTTAACAGCTCCGAACAGGTTATTTCCAAGGCTTCCCATCAAAGTACGCCCAACTATATTGATCAAGAAATTTTTACGATGTGAATTAGAACAAAATCCTAGCACAGCACCATAAGCCAATACAGTATGTCACTGGGCAAACTTAGAAATAAACTGAGCCGCTCAAGGTTGAAACAGAAACATGATCCTATCACTTCCTCATAGCTAGAGCATCCGTTGCACCTGAACAGGATCAGCAATTCTAGTTCTGAAAGCATTTAAATGTAGGACCTGATCATCATTCACCACCAGATCATAGCCCTATAAGTTCAACAAGCAGTCATGACTTTAATTCACCTGAATTGGTTAAGGTTCAATTAGCAGTCATGACTTTTCTCCAAGGTTAAAGATAACATTTTTTTCCTTGTACCAATAGCATCAGCCACAGCTGCATACTAGCAATTTTGAGTTTTATAAAGAGGCAAAGAGCAACAAGACAGGTATCGAACAAAACGAGAAGTATGTCACTTTCATCTAACTTGATATGAACGAAATCTTGTTTACTATCTGAAGGCAGGTGCTAATGCGGTAGGAAGTTCTCATTGTAAAGGCACCCATGTGCGAAACCAAAGCAGTAGGCTTATATACTGAACACTCAGGCTGCTCAAACTGATACCTGATGAACATTTTGACCTCAGGAATGCTGCCATTTCTTGTTACCCTGCTCCTCAACTCCGCTTTCCTGCAAGTGAAAAGGGCGCATTGACGCATTAAACTCAGCAAGGCAAGAACATCGCAATGACAGCAGTAGAATTAAACCTACCGCACCAGGGCATATATAGCACCGGGCAGAAGCTTAGAAAAGCTACCCTAGTGATACAGAGGTTCAATAGTAACACCGATTTGATACGAGATGAAACCAACATAGGACCCCTTCAGCGTTTGCTTCGAATGAGTTATTGCGCATCTAGACGTCTAGGTAACAAACAGTCGCCCTAATCCTTATGCAAGCGGAGAGGAAACAAAATGGCTCCCGACGCGGAGGGGACGAGAGGATCGAGCCAGACAGGGGCGGACCTAACGTGGGACATGGGGGTTCAGTTGAACCCCCAAAAATATGGAAAAATAAACTGCTACTGGTACTCCACAACGCAGCAAGCAAATCCACCACAAACTCCATTGGACTGGACTATCCATCCCAGAAAGGAAGATTTGGGTGAGATTGCTCACGGAAAAGAAAAGATCCTCGGGACAAAGCTCACTTAAACAATCCAAGCAAGCTAGGGTTTCCTTACCAGCGAAAGAAGAGATCAATCCGGCAGAGCGGAGGACGACGACGACGCCTACGAGAGAAGAGTTCCTTCGCTTCGAGGGTTAGACAGACGGCGAAGCAATAGCCGCCGTCGCGACGAGATATGGAGAAGAGTTAGGAAGAGGACGGGCTGGAGACGAGAGGGGTTTGGGATCGGGCCGCGAGGATTGCGGATTTGGGGGGAGGAGGAGGAGGGAGGAGGATAGAAATCTTTGACAATGGCCTGTCTCTTGTGCTGGACATCGGAGATCTATTCTAGGGGTTTGTGTGGAAGAAAAGGACAGACTGATTAAAGGCCCATATATCATATATGTTACTTGCGCTGGCCACTGCTTCGCTCGTGCTCGGTTACCAGGTTCGCCAGCTTCGTCTCGTGCACGCACGCGTGGTCCAGCTGCTCACTGTTGGCGTAAGGCAGCAGCGAGCAGATCGGCAAAAATCGGTGTCAATCAACGGTAGAAAAGGAGAGTAGCAACGCCAGGAAAAAGGCAGGAAAAGAGTGAAGGATATGGTGGCTTTCTCGCTTCTCGTTTGGGTAATGATTTGATTTTCTCTGATGGTTGTTAATTTAATTAGATATTAGAGTTAAGATGAGAGAGGAAGTAGCAAGTATTCGTTAGAAAAAACTAACATATCGGTTAATCTACTGTATTGTTCTTCTATAATTTTGGATATTGTATGAGAGTAATTTAGGAATGCCATCTACTAGATAATTATAGAGAAATTCGATAGCTTTCTGTACAATATTTATTTATGTTGATCGGATAAATAGATTTTAAGCTATGAATTTTGTAATCATGCTCTCTGGTAAATTTATCATTTTCTAATAGCATATATCAATCTGTCGATTAAAATTACTAGATGGAACAATTTGGATGATTTATCAACATGAAAGATGTAGATAATTAAGGATTCTAGAGATCTCATGAACATGATTTTTCAACGAGTAGGATAGAAGTTATGAATCTTGGAAGATTGTTGTCCAGGACTGGTTGCTTGTGGTTTGGTGGATGTGAATAAGTACATATGGTCGGGATTTGTGATACTGATCAAATGTTTTAAGATGTATCTCTCAAAATATACTCCCTTCAGTTACAAATACTTACCATTTTGGACATCGACACGGTCTCCAAAATATAACTTTGACCACTAAGTTGTATTCTAATATGTTTGTAAAACCCAATAAAATTATAATATTATAAAAGTACATTTCAAGATAAATATATACATATGATTTTCTTGTATTCAATGTAAATTTATAAAAATATATCGATAGTTAAAGTTTCAAAAGTTTGACTACAAACATCTCAAAACGACATGTATTTGTGACTAAAGGAAGTATTTATTTAATTAATACTCAATTCAGAAAAAATGTGATTATCAAAGTGCAATACTAGCTTATTTTATCAAGCACGTGCACTCAACTACTTTATCATAAATGATAGAGATATTTTTCCTCAAAATGGTCCAATTAAAATATTTGAAAATCTTGGTCCAATTAAAATATTTGAAAATCTTTCTAAAATCCAGATATTTTCTTAGAAATATCTAGATATTTGAGATGTTTTATTCGAAGGAATTTGATGGTGCCAATTGTCATAAATCTAGTGGTCATAAGAAGTTATATAATCCTTTCAATCCAAAATATACATCATTTGGGAGAGTTGGTTTTGGTTTATAAATATTTATATTTTATTTTTCAGAAGCAATATGTTCGTCAAAATGCCCATGTTAATTATTAGTCTTAGAGAGAGGTAAATCATAAATAGAGATAACATATGTCAAAAACAAAAACATGTACTACTTCTTTTTCTATGTGTGTGAAAAAATACCATTTTATATGCTAACACGGAAAATAAGAAAAGAGAAATGGGTTAAAGTTAAAATCTATTTAAAAACAAAGTGTACACTTGTGTTGTCAACTAAAGTTGTAATAGTTTTACTATAAAAAGTTGTAATTATACTGTCACCAAATAAAGTGTTAGTATTAGTTTATTATTTTAAATTTTTTAGTGTTATTGACTTTTAATAGACTTAGAAATATGACTTTTATCTTCAGTTTTTATAAACCAATATAAGTATATATTAAAAAATGTAACACAATGTAATTAGTGAACACCTATTCATAAAATCCTAAATCCGCCATTAGAGCCAGAGGCACAGCGCCAACACCGCGGTTGCATACAATCCAGCAAAATCAACAGCAACAGCTGCAACGCACTAAAGTTGGGCATCGGCATCAGCGCCAACACCGCGGTCGCATACAATCCAGCAAAATCAACAGCAACAGCTGCAAGAGCAAGAACGAGAACCCCACGGAGACCTAAAACCCTCAAGCTCCCCCTCCACCCCTTTTGACACGAACCGGCCACAGGATCAGGTCCGGTCTTTAGTGAAATGACGCGGAGACGAAACCGCTCACCTTCTTGAGCGCGCGAGCGAGGCGGCGGCCGAAGCGTCCGACTCCGGCGACTAGAAGAGAGAGAGAGAGAGAGGCGAGCGCAGCTGGATGGGAGGGATCGCGCTGCGAGGGTTGTGGCGGCGCCGGCTGCCATGCCAACAGGGGAAGGGAAGGGAGCTCTTACTGTGCTTGGGCTGGGCCAGAAGAGTGCGGCCCATATACAATCTTTGAGCAACCCTATTGGGCCAATGAGCTGTAGCTGGGCCTATATGAACTGGCCTAAGGTTACGAACGATCAGCCCTGCCCATTGGTCGACGTCCCGAAACGTGTCCCAGGTGTCGGCCAATAGGAGATGTTCAATGTGCAGGCCTACTTGCACTAAACAAAGGAGGCTGTGTCTAATATTTTTCTCTAGCTCAGCGACGGGATGCCTTGATGTCCGGGTGTAATGGAACGGATGTGGGGTGTAAGGGGACACGGACCGTTCGCATACCCACTTAAATACTCTTAATTGTAATTAATAGCAGCCCAATCCCTCGATTCCATCCCAATCGCAAGTCCCAGCAACCGAAGGGTGGCCGCATTCCAAGGCTTCCCTGTGCCGGCCGTTGCCCTTCGCCCGCGCGCTGCTGCGACGAGGCCGTGTGCGGCGGCGCGGCCGAGCAGAGCGGCACCGACAAACAGCCGAGTAGGAGTGCAAGTCCGGCTACTTGGCCCTCCTGTTGGTGACTTTGCACACAAGTACGCAATAGATTCAAGATTCATGTTGGTGACTTTGCACACAAAATTTTGCACAAAGCGCTTCCTGAATAGAATTTGCACACAAGCATGACTTTATCCGAGTCAAATTTCGGTATACAACTTTATCTCGCTCGTTTTGTTACAAGGGACCCATGGTAGAAATTTCAGCATTTCACCGATCAATATTTTACCGCATCAGATTACTTGAACTATCATTAGCTAAGCAACAATAAAGTCGCATCAGATTACATAAACCAGTTGCACCCACACACTAAAATGTTTACTTCTCCTAATATATCATGATTATCATCCCTGCTGTTCCCATTTGCAGAACAACAATGCAAAAGCCGAATAGTTGTCCATGATGGGGTAAACGATCTTATGCCCACACAAGGTAAATTGCGGCCCAGTTCATGATGGGCTCTGTTAAACCTGTTGATTTTTGAGCCCCTTAGTGCCAATGGACCGAACCGGCCAGTTGCATCCCTACAACCGAGCGAAGCGTCTCCATCACCACATGGCCGCGACGATATCGACAACCGAGATATATATAGCCTCGAACCGTAGCTAACGTTCATATACCTTCTAACATTCATGCATGCGTGAGCCTCGGCAAGTGGAGATTAGTAAGTCTGGGAATCAAAATGTCGGCACAGGCGGCAGTGTGCCCTCGTACCGTATACCGTGAATCGTCAATGGCTTGATGAATGAATCCAGCGCGCGGTTTGTCCAGTTGTATGGTGAATCTGGTGACGATGAATCAGAAAGGTCCTGCTGCTGGGACACAACTTTTGTCCCCGCGTCCCCGATGCCATTCGTCCGTCCGTCCGTCCGTGCTACAGTGCACGATCGCCCGGCTCCCGGGACCGTCCGGGACGGTTCACTTAGAAAAGGTCTTCCTTCCCTGGCTCTCTGCCCTATGTTGTTACATGATATTATACAAATAAATCTTATTATGTTGCGTAGTGTTCCACGGAAACACAAACAAAAGACTAAGTCAATAAAGATTGCATCCAATGAACATGCTAATCCGACCATAACAGAGAATAGTTGAAGAAATAGGCATAACTTTTTTCTTGCTAGATGATGATACAACAACAGATTAGAAAATTTAAACTAAACATAGTAAAGGAGTGTGAGAGTAATTATGGTTCTTTTGAACTTTCCATGCTTCATAGAGTAATTTCAGATATAAATAAGAGTACGCACAACAACGAATTGTAAATTGTATCTATGCAATTACAGTTCTTCAACCATTGTGCAGTAGTCAAATTATGGTACACGTAGAGCTAGGCTTCATGTCTAGTGTAATGTCCTAGGGCCCTTGCGTCCGTCCCTTATTTTGTAAAACCGCTTTTGGAAACTACAACGAAAACCTGGCAATAGTTACTCCAGTCAAAGTTGTATTCTTCTGAACAGATCAAAAACTAACAATGCAGTAGGAGCTGCAAAGGGTATGAAAGACTGAATACTAAACGACTCAAAAACGCGTCCTTCTGTTTTACTCGAGTCGATGCTCATCTGCATTATCAAAACAAACAATTTTAGAAAAACAGAATGCAATGGAAGAATCGATCAGGTAAGCTATTAAGCACACACTGCATCATCAGCTAATTAAAAGCGATGAGTTGTTTTTGTTGTGCAACCCATGGGATGCCTCCGCCTCTGATAGGCCAAAAGCTGCAGCCGTGCCGCGGTCTAACCATCCGCTGGGCCAGTGACAAATCTAGAATGAAAAATAAAGATAAGCTAAAAAACATGTATTTTTCAACTAGATCATAAGAAGCATAGTTTTGTATTCTTGTGCAATCAAATTCATAGTTTCATACATGAATAAAAGCAAAGAACAAAAGAGAGATACAATAGAGGTACCTGCTAATGGCAAGTAAATCCCTAAAACATGTAAATATGGTTCCGGTAGGTAACAATCTATACATAAAAATTAAAAAAAATAGTGATACAATAGTAAATTGTACTTAATTACTTAAATGAGTAATACTGTTAAATGGCAACTAATTGAGAAATAAGACAATGAGTTTGAGTTATATTGTTGCAAACCTACCAATCGTTCAATACTCCAATCGGTTCGCCTGTTCGGCCGATTGGCAGCCAACAACGCTTCATAGTCTTCACTTAAAGTCTTCGACGGTTCGACCCTAGGCCCCAGCGTTGCAGCGCAGCCGCAGAGCGTCCTCCCTCGGCCCCTCGCCTCGGGCCTCCAATCTCTAGACTCCCGGCGACGCGACCCTCCCTGCTTCGGCGCTTCCGGTCTCCCCTTCTCCGCGATGGCGCGACCCCGCCCCCGGCTCAGCGCCTCAGCGGTCAGTCGTCAGCGCCTCCCCGCAGCTCTGCCTCCCCGGCTCAGGTTCACCGCTCAGAGCCTCAGGCCTCCCCGCCTCAGCGCCTCCCCGGCCCACCTCTAGATCTCGTTGTCATCGGACGTTGGCACCTCCCCGCCTCTAGATCTCGTCGTCGTCGGCACCTCCCCGCCTCGGCTCGAGCACGATTGCACGGGCAGCGTCGCGGGCTTCAAACCTAGAGCACGGGTGAGCAACCTCAGTCACCACTCCTCACTGCCTCCGTGCGACCGTGCCTAGGTCAATTGATTGGGATTTGGGGGAACGGGGAAGGGAATCTGGGAATGGATTGGGGATTTCAGATTTGGGGAATTTTCGGACACGGGAACAGGCCAACAGGTACCATGTGGACTGGTGGGGATGTGGGCGGTGGGCCGGCGGGCGGACCACGGACGTGAATTGGGCCTGGCTTCGCTGCTTCTTCGGCCTTGCTTCTTCAATTTTTTTCTTCTTGTTTGCAGTTTGCCGACTTCTTCTTCTTCTTCTTCAGTTTCTTCAGCCAGTAGCACCGGTCGCCGGGGGAGCCAGGAGCCCAAGAAGGCGGGTCGGTCAACCAGTGGAGGGTAAGCTTCAGCCTGATGAAGCCTACCCGGTGGATTCGCCACTTCGCTGATTTGGCTCAGACTTGAACTGTGATTTGATTTGGCCCGAAGGAAAGGTGTGGGGTTTGTCTCTAGTGGTTGATTTGGCTCAGACTTGAACTGTGATTGGTGGGAGATTTGTGATATGTTCTTGTTGTTCACGAGCGCTCTCAGCCGGAGCTCTCGGTGGTCTTGTGTGGCATCAACCCTAACCTTCGTCTCTGGCTTTAGCAACCGAGGTTGGAGTGGGCATTGTATCTCCGTCTACCTCACTCCTCTACTGCGAGCGGCACAAGGGGGTGCTAGGTTTTCTGGGTCAGCACCGTGAGTGTGCCTTGCCCTTTTTGTTTTCTTCAGGGTGATTTTGAGTATCACCACTGCTGTGAGTAATCTGTTTTGTTACTTCTTTGCAATCTGGTGATATATTCCATATATCTGTGAAGCCTCTTTAGCACAATATTGCAAAGATATTCCTGTGGATTACTTTCTCTGTGAAGAAATGACATGATACTGAGATTATATATGAATGTGATGGTAGATTGGTCTTGAGCTGTCAATTAAATCTGTTTAGCTGATCAGTGAGCTTGCTGTTCTTGTCTAGTTGCTCTCTGCTGTTTGAGCAGTGCTGATTCTGTTCGGTTCTATCCTGTGTCGTATGCTGTTATCCTATTAAATCAATATTGTTCTATGTAAAGGAATGAAAGATTGATTTTAGGAGATATTATGCACTGTCTAGCAAGCTGATTTCTTGTTATGTTATCCTTTTGGCAGTAGCAAGATTTAATTCTAACTCAAGATCTAATCTATAACTGTCATATATAATCAAAATTAGAGTTTGTCATAGCGGAGATGGCCAAGATTAAATCTTGTGCAACTAGCGTGCTGAGAGCACCTTTTAAATTCAATTACTTGAACATATGCTTAATCTGGTCATATATGTTAAGTTCTTAATGAGATTAACATTTAAATAAACATGTATACTTGATGCCATGCTAGTTTTGAACTCCTATATGATAATTTTGTTGATCATATGTTTCTTTTCCAATGACTTTCAAGATTCATATAATTATATGTTGTTTAAGTCGTTTGTATGCCATGTTTATCATGCTTGGACTATTATTGTTGTTGTTGAAATTAAATTAAAAATTATGCTTATACTGTATATTTTACAACAATTCCAATACGCACGTACCAAGCCAATGATTTCATTAATTGACCATTTGCGATCTTGCTTTTCCATTATCCTCTCTTTTTATAAAGCATTTTTAATTAGACGAGTGTGTTTAAAATTCATTCAGTAATTTCTTCGTTTTTCTTCCATTGCATTGCTGCCTACAAATTAACTCTCAACTCTGAAAGTAATAGACACTCGGCTAGATTTATTACTTCGATGTCATGCATATCGGTGTTCCGAACTATCTGTGATATACTCGACTATCACAGACGGTTTCAAACACTGAGCTGTCTGTGATGTGAAAGATATCACAGACGATCTTTGTTATTAACCGTTTATGATATTATGTATATAACACCGAACCGTCTGTGATATGATATTAATCATATCACAGACGGTTAGTAACAAAAATCGTATGTGATAGTCGAGTATCACAGACGCTCTTTGTTATTAACTGTCTATGATATTGCGTATATCACAGACGCTTCGGAACACTGAACCATCTATGATATACACAATATTACAGACGATTTTTTTTATAAAAAATTTGTGATAGTCGACTATGACAAACAGTTTTTTCTTAAAAACCGTATGTAATGTAAGTTATCACAGACGGCTTCTAAGCCGTCTGTGATAACCACCTATTATCACTGACATATAAACACCGACGGTTCAGGAACTGTTTGTGATGACGATTCTGAACCGTCTATGATAGAACTGTCTGTAGCAGTGGCTATAATGGATATCCAAGATCAGATAGATGATGCAGGTTTTCCTATTGCACTTGCCGACGTACACGCTCGCGTCCTCCTGTTTGCATGCAGCTGCTTGTGCTTGACAGGCCATGACCGCGCTAGCAGCTGTGGACACGGCCGTACGTACCTGCAAATAAATCGCCAAATCTTTATATTAAGACCATACAATGTGGTTAATTCCTCACTTGAACGGTGTACGTACCCAAGCAAAGTGAAGCCGCGAGTTTGATTCTTCACTAAACAAAAATAATTAATGTGTAGCATAACAAGAGAACAATTGATATATGTTGCTAATTAAGCGACGAAGAAAAAATTAAGAGGTCAAGTACTGTGCCCACTTATATAGTCAACAGGGCCAGTGAGCTCTACTAGCTACAATGTACAGCACAGGCTGTAAAGGGAAGGCCCCTCCTCCTCCAGGGGTGAAGCCAGTGAAGGTGCATTAGGGTCTAATGATCCTAATAAAATATAGCAAATCTTATATAAAATTACTATTCATTAGTAGAGCAGGCATGAAAGTGACCACAATTTGCTAGGTTGATAATAGTGGGAAAATAGATGAAATTAAGAGCATGCACTTTGTTATTTCGATTACAGAGGCCATTGCTATTTGCTAGCTACTAAGGAAAGTGTAATGAAAAACATTATAATCACAAGACAGAGCCGTATTGTTTCCGGTGTTTTACAGTCAAACCCCTGCATGGTACTGTGCAGCAGGTACAGCTGCGATGTATGAAAAGGTCGAGGCATTTTCTACAAAATGTGTTCCTCCATATATGCTCAGTCCAGCAGCAGCTGCAGCCTGCAGGTGCTCAGAGCTCAGTGTGTTTTTTTGCGTGTGAGCCCCTGGCATTTCGGACCTCGTAGAATCCGGTCCTCTCGGTTGGCATTTCGGTTGATCCCCTTCTGGTGAGCAGCTTCTGCTTAGTTCCTCTTTACTCTAGCTCTTGTTTGTGGCCAAAGATTTGGTTCTGTCAGAGCATGAAAACCACAAAAATTTCACTCTGGTTCGGTTGCATTGCTTTCACTTTCGTTTTTGAGATTTTTGAGCAAGATTTGATGGTGCTTGAGTGTAATTAAAATGATTTGGGGAGTAATTCTTGGATAGAGCAGCCTTTCGTTCCCAGGATTGATTCTTCCTCTTTTGGACACAGTTTTGATTTTTTTTCTTGCAAATTTGAGTGCCTGTTTCTTTCCAAGATTTGTTGCCTTTGGTTGACGTAGAGGAAGAGTGGTGAGAGCTAGGTACATTCAGTTGAGAACTATTTTGGCGAACAAGCCTTCCTAATGTGCTTACAAAGCTAGTTTCCCCTTTTCTTTTCCCCCAATTTTTCAGAATTGTTTTGCCCAAAGTTTTCTTCACTTACTTGCTAGATTTGATTCTACGAAGCTGGGAGCTTCATATACAGGACCCCAAAACACAAATTCTTGATCAACTTGCCGTTTTGCTTGTTCTTTTATTTTCTAATTGAAATCCGTTCATAATAGAAAGTTCAGCAAAGGGTACAGGGAGCCACAAATTTATGCAAGAACAGCTACCCCTGTTGAGATGTCTTTTGCTTTTAGTAGATTCCTTTGACAAAGCTTCTGCTTTTTCATAAATTGCAATTTTGGGTGCTAAAGAACTCATTTAATTAGCAGCAGCAGAAGAGCAAATGGGCTATGGAGTGCAGGGAGATTTGTAGTTCTAAGAAGATTTTGCGCAGAATTGGAACCCTTCACAGATTTTTTGCAAACTTTCTGCAAGATTTTGTTGCTTAAACCCTCACTTCAAGAACTAGAGTTTGACCGCAATTGCAACATTTCTCAAGAAAATTTCCAATCTTTTTGCAAGATTAGGTGCTAAAGCCTCCAGCGTTTACTGAATTCTACCCCCAAATGAGCAGAAGCAGCTACGGACATGAGCTAGCCATGGAGGAGGTCAAGGAGCGCAACACCAGCAAGCTCCCGCGCTCGGCGGCCGCTGCAGCGGCGTGGCGGACATGCCGGGTGGCGCGCGCGGCTGCGGGCGGCAAGGACCGGCACAGCAAGGTGGTGACCGCGCGAGGCCTCCGCGACCGCCGCGTCCGTCTCTCGGTGCCGACGGCAATCCAGTTATACGACATCCAGGACCGCCTCGGCGTCGACCAACCCAGCAAGGCCATCGAGTGGCTCATCCGCGCCGCCGCCACTGCCATTGACGCGCTCCCATCGCTGGACTGCTCGTTCGCCCTGCCCGCCTCCCCGCCGGCCGACGAAGCTGGCGACGACACGGAGGTCAGCACCTCGGAGACCAGCAAGAGCTCCGTTCTCTCGCTCGCCAACGCCCCCGCCGACAACGGCCATGCCACCGCCACAGCCGTTGCTCACCAATCCAACGCCTACAACGGCGGCGGCAATGGGGCGTTCGCCGAGCTCCTGCACTGCTCCGCCAACGACAACAAGCCAATGCAGCAGCAGCAGCCGACGCTTGCCTACTACGCCGCCCAGAGCTCGCACATCGCGCCCATGTCTTTCGAGATGGTGCCCCACCTCGCCTTCTCCCAGGAGCTGCAGCACCCCGCGGTCGCCTTCGATCGGGGCACACTTCAGTCCAATGCCGTCGCCGCGCCGCTGTGGCCGCCGTCTCAGCACCCGTGCCTGATGCAGAGGTTTGCTGCTCCAGGTGATGCCGCCGTCCTGCCGTTCTTTCCTGGAGGTGGTGGTGCTGCTGCTCCGGCGACGGCCAATGCAGCGGAGCGAAGGCTCCAGCTCTGGGAGTTCAAGGAGGAAAGGAAGACATGACTAATTCTTGGAGGTAATTGGAGTTGTTTGCTTGCAAATTTTGCATCAAAATTGTTTGATCCTGAGAGATTGGAGTTTATGATCAATAGATCATGACATCAACTGGTCTGCTTTTGAGCTTTAGAATGGTAAACTGAACCTGTTTCATTGACATTGTGACATTTAGAGTAAAAAATCTTGCATTAACTATTATTGGATCGCCAGAGGTATGTTCCAATAATTGTTTTGTAACGTGATCTAAACATCTTTGGGCGGAAAATTGATACGAAAAGAGAAAGGCTTGCGAGGATTGAAGGGGTTTATACAATATGGCGTTTGGAGTACGGCCGTCGGCGACGGCGTTTGGCACCAAGAATCGAACGATATGCCAAGAAAAGGATGCACCTTGGGAAGGTTGAGGTTGAGGTGGTCAAGGACGAGGGCGACGAGGTCGCCGAGGATGTGGAAGATGGAGTGGGCGGCGGGTGCGTCGGAGCCGTCGTAGCCTCGGAGGTGGGCGGCGGCGCGGCCTGCTCGGCGACGTGAAGGGGAGCGCCGACGTTGGCATTAATTCAAAGGAGCCCTTGCAAAAAAAAGCGTCTCCACGACACGCTACTCCCCCATCAATCTGATCCGCAAATCGCTAATGTTATCAGCGATCCAAATCTGAGAGTGCAAATGGCTAGTGGATAATACCTCAGGGGTTCGAAAACGTGCGTCCAAGTCACATGAATTTCCCGTTAATCTTTATCCGCACAATACCGATCGAACGAACCACAATCGCGAAAATTATCCGCGATCCAAATCAGAGGGTGTGTAAATGGCTAAAAGAGAATAACGCAAGGGGCGTTCGTGAAAACTAGCGTCCAAGTCAAATGAGTTCCCCCTTCGATCTGATCCGCACAATATCGATCGAACGGTCCATATCTGAAAGGCCTTAAATGGCTAATACCGAATACTACAAGGGTTCTTCGTGAAAGAGCTCCTCGCTACGGTTTTCTACTCAATCTGAGCCGCACAAATGCGATCGAACGTCTCACAGAGATTAGGAGCGGGTCGCTCCGGTCGTCACCGTCGCTCCAGCGCCGTGCCGCACCACCGCAAACGCTTCACTGCCGCTCCAGAGAGCCATGCCCCGCTGCCTCGGCGCCGCCCACCGGCCTCGTCGCTGAGTGCGCTGCCTACGGCGTCTACGACGATCGATCTCACTGGCGACGGCGACTACGGCGAGGTCATCGCGGATTTCATTGACTACGGCAACTACGACGAGGTCACCGCCGTCACGCCAGAACTCCGTCGTTCAATTGAAATTGCACCAAGGAAGATGATCAGGAGAAGAAGACAGCCAATTGTAACTAGATTAGATATTTTCATATTTAGATGTCCTAATTTCATTGAGTAGCCTTCGACTATGTTTGGTGTTGCACCAAGTCATGGCCGATCATCATAAGAACTATGAGGAGAAGAACAATTCTGTTGTTGTGATAAGAAACCATGTCAACTGTTGTTGTACTCTGATAATTGGTGCAAACATGAAGTCTTGCTTAGATGCCTATATTGATATCATCTTCAGTGCTAAAATTTACTCGAAAAGAAGCTATAGTACGTGCAGATGATAATTATTCAGGTACTATATATAGCAATAGTAATCCAAAGTGGAATGACCTTAGTGTTGCTCATATGCATCACAGAGTGTTCTTTTTCTTCCTTTCCATCTTAATTTGCTTCAGCGCCGACTATCTGAAGAAATATCTGCCTAACCTTTTTGCACCTCATCTCTGAAATCCTGACATGGCTTTGTGGTTGTGCAAAGAAACGGCACTACTCAGTAAACAGTTCAGGAGTAAGATGATGTAACTGAACCCAGCATTAGCATTCGATCCAAGCATTCAACAAAATACGGTCATTTCTTTATTGTATTAATTAGAAAGAGGATAATGCTGCTGCTTCTGCCTCTGCACCTGCCAATAGGATCCCACCAAATGTTCTGACAGTTGTCACTCCAAAACTTGTCTCAGGAACAAGACATAATACTAGTGTTGCAATGTAAGCAGCTATGTGTATTGGCATCTGTAAAAAAAAGGAAAGCGTAGCTCTGCAAACCAGGCATGTTTACACTACAGGACGCAGAGAGTGATGGCTGCCTGCCTGTTTGCACAAGGCAAGGTTGAATTGTTTGACATTTCTGAAAGATCTGCAATGGCTGGCAACTCATCGGCACACTGTGCTTTATCCAGCAACAGTAAAATTGTTGATGTACAAGTGCAGAAAGCAGAAAAGAAGTTGCAAGTTGTAGAGTAGAGCCAAAGCCTAATGCTGAACCAAACCACATTAATCTATTTTTTTTCTTTTGAAACCAAAGCGAAACATCAAAATAAGCACAACAGAGTTGAAGTCAGAGTAAGATATGCTTGTTATGTTCAGACTCTGATGCCTACGTCTGTCGACTTTTCTTTCTCTCAACCCATCGTCGCCATCGGCATCTCCAGAGGCAAGTAGGGCATGAGATAAACTAGGTTATCCAAAACAAGAGGCCACAATCGCTGATTGTCCTGTCCATTGTCATAGTTGTTCGAGATGCGTGCATGACACAAGCACCCGACCATGGAAATATAATGGAGACATATGTAACACCTCCATTTCTAGAAGCGTGATGAATCCTTTACAACTATTCAGGACTGTTCAGCTATGAGTTACATCAATCAAGTGTACAACATTGTCATCACATACTTAAGACAAAAGTCAACTTTATTACAATATAAAGACATAAAAGTCGAGTTTTACAGCGGGGCTAACAGCCCTTAGATACAATACATATAAAAGAACGCCACAGGCAGCCTGAGCAGAAGACAACCCTAATTCCAAGCGCCATCTATTTCGTAGAACTCCATTTCGTCGCCTTCGCATGTTTCCTCATTGTAGGCTATCTCTGTTGATGTTTTTAGCAAGCATGAGACAACCCACCGTACTCAACAAGTCACATAGAAAATGCTATTTAACTATATGAAAGGATTTACCAAGTGTGGGGTAAGTAGTCTATTATTTTACGTGGATACACTTTTAGTTGTAAATAAGTTTTAAACATAAAATCATAGTCTTCTTTAGATATTGGGGTTTCAAAACTTGATTACCGAACCATCAACATTTCCAAACCATTTCCAATTCTATTTATACTTTGCTATTAGATTCACCCATTAAACACAACTTCATTTACCGGAAGTACAGCGTACTCGAATACCATTAGTCATGACTTTGCAAAGCTGCCCTGCTTTACCCACAAGATCCCTTAACTCCCACGACAGAGTTAAGAAAACAAGGTTGATCACTTGCTCAATTCTTTGTATAGCCTCCATCCAGTAAGTTTCCCCAACAAGCTTAGGTGACCCCTCAGATCTACCCAACTTATCTCAGTCTTACTGTTGTGTGGATAACCGATAACCACCTTCCATACGGTCATTCTTAACCCCTCTCGTATAGACTCGCACTTGGCCTTCCGCTGCCCGTGTAGATGTTCAATCGAATTAGAGCAGCTACTAGACCAGGTTTGACGAATCAACGCTTGTGGTTGGGCGATCACTATGTTCTTTACTCAGCATAAGGTCTAGTCCTTATATTTTCACTGAGACGATCTTTCTCCCACAAACCCATATTCAGTGCCTCTACATTGCCACTATTTCATAACTCATTCATCCACCCTAAGATAAGGTCACGGGATCCGGTCCACTCTAGACCACCAGCGATCCTCGCTTACCCTAGAACCACTTTCTCAAAACATATGCCAAATCTTTTAACAACGGGAAAACTTGTTGAATCTCTAAATTACCTTGATTACAATATTAATATATTTAATAATATTATATCTTGTCAAGGTGAATATGGCCGTTAATTTTAAACTGGGCTTTTTCGGGTGGTAGAACATAACTAATATCATGTCATTCTAAACAGTTATTGTACATAAAATAACAATATGTGAATAACATAATGAAAGTACTGATAAATAAATAATTTAAAGGAATGTAGGTTCAACATGATCAAAAACATGTGACTTGCCTTGCGGGTCTACGATCGCAACGAGTTCGAATTCTTCGGTTACTTGAGCTTGGGCTTGGTCTGCTCCTTCCTGCTTCGGGGAAACTTCAGCGTCGGAGGCTAATTGCAAAATCCAATTAAAAAATTTAGTTCCCGGATTCCCGAGCGCACGAATTGGGAGAGCAGACTAGATTCCCCCACAGCTCTCGTGCTACAGTGTAATCGTGCGGTCTCGGACCGCACGATTTTTTGCTACAATGTAATCGTGCAGTTCTGGACAGCACGATTTCTTGCTACAGTGTAATCATGCGGTCTCCGACCGTACGATTAAGCTACAGTGTTAATTGTGAAGTCCGGGACCACACAACTAACACGTGTTGGCATGCCGAAGTTCCATGGTCAGAAGGAGGGTTAAAATGGATTTTTTAGACTTAGAGAGCTATATTTAAAATTTCTAAGATATACAATACTACGAATGTCCAAAATTCGAAATGGGTTGTGGACCAGTGGCCGCGGGAGAAGAAAAGTATGGCTCATTAATTGAGTAGATTGAAAGTCTATAGCTAAGCCACAAAGCAAAGCATTAAAGGATGCATCGTTCTGTGTGCAAAAACGACGAGTAATTCCGAACGGAGGGATCTAGCTTCCTGCGCTGACGTGGCAGCCGATCGAGTCGAGTAGGACACCCTCTTCCTTCCTGTGTATACCCCCACCCGAGTAGGAGCAGAATCCATTTCGTCGGACGCCTCTCGTGGCGGCGGGGCGAACAAACAGGAGCGCGAGTTTCAAACACTTCTTGCGAGAGAGATAGTTGCTTTGATCAGTGAGCGCGACGGCGATGGCGGCGAACGCGACGGCGGCGATCAAGTGCCCGCCGCCGATGAAGGCGACGTCGCAGGGGGCGTACGGGGAGAACCCGCTCGACTTCGCGCTCCGCCGCCATCCTGCAGATCCGCCTCGTCGTCGTCGTCACCGCGGCCTCGCCACATCCTCCGCCCACTCCGCCACCGCGTCATCGCCGAGATCATCGTGAGTTACCTCCCCAAATCGGGGGATCTGATGGTTCATGGGTGTTCAATGAACACCCAAATTTTTGACAAAAATTTAGTATATATGAGATATAATACATGTACATATGTTTAGTTGGGTCAAAATCACTAATTTCACCTCCAGGCCGCCACTATTCTACGGTGCCGCCCGCCCGACGTTCGGCGCTGCGTGCGGCCCACCCATTACGCAGCGATACGGCGATCGAACGCGGCTATGCCCGGCGCTCGAGTTCCCACCCTAACCCTAGCCGCGCGGCCCTCGCTCCGCTCCGCGCGCGCGCGCCGCCCTCGCTCCGACGGGCAGCCGCGAAGACCCATCCAGCGGCGGGGCTCGCTCACACTCCCGCACGCTCGGCTAGAAGGCGGTCGACGAGGTCCGCGCGACATCATGAGCTTTGTCGGTGGCGACAATGCGCCGGCGGCCCCCGCCTGCAGCTCTCGGGCGCGGCCGTACGCTGGGGAGATGACGCGGAGGAGTTCTGGTGCGGTGGCGTGGTGCGGGAGGACATGGGCTAGGCCATCGTGCTGCCGGCGCAGGCGCTGTTATCTGAAATCGAACTCAGTGGTGCCCATATATGGTATGCCCCTCGGTTATGTTGTACCTTATTCCCTTGATTGATCCGCTACTTCATGTTTAGCTGTTAGATATTAATTTATGCTTAAGTAGCCACTACAAATAGCAAGTTGCATCGTTAAATATTGTTAAACCAAAGAGGAGAAGAACCTATGCCTGAATCATCCATGGTTCAAGTTGACCCTCTCAGATTCAGAAAGGCAACATATAACTTTGTTCATTTTGGAAGTGCTAGTTCGGCATTGCAGCGTTATGGGCTTTGTTTCTTCCATCTACTATTGCCATGATAGGGATAATATGCTCATCATGGGGCAATGGGGCATAAAAAGAAGCTTAGCGAGACCAATGACGAGAAATAGTTTCTGTTCTTTTTTTTAGTGATTTTTTTGTCAGACCTGGTGATAAATAGGCATCTTTTCTATGCATAAGCTATGCTGCTATGGTGCGGTCATACTGCTGACAGAATAAATCATGTGCATGTAGTTGGTTATCTCTTTTTCAGTTAACTGCATGGGAGCATCTATATATTACTCAACATATTGCATGAAAAGCTGCCGCTTCTGCAGCACCAAAAACCTGTGCAAAGTTCCATCGCTTTGCTTGAGATCAGAGTGTCTGTTGCAGTGCTGAAGCCTGACGAAAATCCGGCACGCCGAAGTCTGACGAAAATCAGCACACTGTCTACTCTGAAGAAAATCCGGCACGATGTGGTTTTCCGCCAGGCGGCTGAATTTCTGTCAACTGCTATATAAGCTATGAACATGTATTTTGCTAAAGCAACAAGCTCAAGTCTATTGGTTAGCACTAGTCGATAGCAAATAGTTCCAGATGGTTAGATTGATTCTTGTTTTTGTAAAAGTTGTTTTTCTGAGTAGTGTAAACTCATGTTTTGTTTATGGCACTGTAAAATATAGCATGAGGTAAACTCATAAATTTTGTATTTTATGATTTTGTAGATCTTTGAGCTTTAAAAAATGAAGGAGTTAGTAAATTTGAAATCTTTATGGGGAGAGAGCTGGAAAGAGCAAAAAAGGGACATGATCAGCAAGGTACGCAACTATCATTAATATCTATAATTTGCTATTTAATTCATGTCATTATGCTAGTTTTATATCGTCTATTGTCTCATAAGAAATCATTAATTTCTATATTTTTTGTATTATTATTACATATATATACATGTATCCTTGTATCGGTATTTTGAGGGAAATGACGTGTCGTGGTATCGACGTATCCGAGTAACCTAGATCTAAAGTCCGAACACCTCCTCCCAAATCAATTACTCAACCGCCTCGCATTCGTCCGTTCGTTGCCTGGCCGCGTTCCGGACGGAATGGATTCGATCGGAGCAGTACGTGCGTGCTAGCTTTTTGTGCGTCTGGTTGCGGCGCGCGTGCTGTCCGCGCTTTTGGTGGGGAAGACGGATCCCTCCCAGGAAGCTTCTTTTGGGTTGGGTTTTGCTTCCAATTTTGTCATCCAGTGACGCGTTGCGGTGCGGTGTCGACGAGTCTGAAGGCTCCGAGCGTGCGAATGGGATGGGCGCACGCTCGATCGCGGTTAGGTTACGAATTTGTTGGAATTGGGGGCTGGACTCCGGAAGGAAGCGACAAGCGTGTCCATTGTTTTCAAACGTGTCGTCCTTTTCCTCTGTTTCAGTTGCCGTTCTTCCTAGT
Source organism: Bonia amplexicaulis (assembly GCA_036346245.1). Lineage (NCBI taxonomy): Eukaryota > Viridiplantae > Streptophyta > Magnoliopsida > Poales > Poaceae > Bonia > Bonia amplexicaulis. The sequence goes on along the minus strand of CM070743.1, from coordinate 7,767,355 downwards.
GCATGATGGAGACATTCGCTGACAATTTGATTGGAAGCTCTGCGATAGGGACATTAGCTGACTGGCTGGTGCTCCTAATTTCATATTATACCCTAAACCGACTTGAATTCTCAAGGAGTCAAGGGGTCCGTGTTCTTAAGTAGATCAATCACATCTACGAGTTAGTGCTTGCTTGGGGGATTCATTTAAGCACGCGGTCGGGGTTGAGGTTGGTGAGAATTTTGGGGCATTTCGAACTCCTCTCGGCTTGATTTCGACCGTCCAAATTTTAGTTGGTTCTCGTCGTAAGGAAGTTGGATGATTCACGTCTTGTTGGTGGGTGGTCAAGAGGAGATCTCATGGCAATTTATGAAGGTAACAAGCGATGAGTCATGTGTCAGTAATATGGAGGCTGTACACAATTCTGCTGCAATATATGGCAGATTGATGGTGTACGTTTAGTTTGTGGAGCGAACAGAGTCATCTGGCATGCTTGGTTCCGGTGCAGGTGCTACTGATGTAGTGCCTGAGTTGGTCTCCAGCGATGATGTAGATGGCACTGCTAGTGGAGATGCTGACAAGGCGGTGGGTGATAGAGACCTAGCGAGGCGTGCATAATATTTTGAGCTCAATGAAGGCGTGCAGGGATTATGGGCAGCTCGTATTGACTGTCATAAGTACCTGGCCGACCCAGCGTTCAAGAAGGCGGCCTGGGCGGCCGCCTAGGCGCCGCGTAGGCGCTAAGCGGTAGGGTGCCGCCCCCGCCTTGGCCCCTAGTCGGTGGTCGGGCGGCGGGCGGTCCAAGGCGGGACCAAGGCGGTCCAAGGGGCCCCAGCGGCCTAAGCGCGGCGGATAGCCGGGCGGGCGTGGTGGCGGGTGGCCGCATGACGCCAAGGAATGAAGGAATAGAGGAGGAGTATATAAACCGAGGAGGGAAAAGAGTTACCACACACGAGGCCGTCACCGCCACCGCCGACTTGCCGGACTCCGGCGCGAGATCCGCCGCCGCCGCTCCGTGGCCGCCACCGCCAGATCGACTCCTGCGCCAGATCCGTGGCGCGCCACCGGATCCGGAGTCCCCACGCTAGATCCACGGCCGCCGCTCCGCCGGATCCGGGCGCGGGGGTGACGCGAAGGGGCGACGGGAGGGAGCGGCGAGGATGGGCGGCGGAGGGCGCAAAGCGAGAACGGGCGGCGGAGGAGGGCAGAGCGGTCAAGGATCATGGAGGAAAGGCGGCGGTCGGGTGTTAGGGTTAAAGGAGGCGCGGTCGGTGTTAGGGTTAACAGTAGCGGTGGTCGGTGTTGATTTTTTTGTGATTTAGTCCTTATGGCTTTTAAAATTTACTGAGTAGACTTTTTAATGGATTTCTTTCAATCTAGACCTCTCTAATAGCAAATATATATATATAATTATTTATTTTGTCTACTATTCTTATTTTTAATTCGGCCGCCTAGGCCCCGCCTAGGCGCTAGGCCCCTGCTTGCCGCCCGCCTAGCGCCTAGCGCCTACTTGAACACTGGGCCGACCAAGTGGAAGAAGTGGAGAGTGAGGAGGAGGACATGGAAACATCTAGTTTTGAAGACGAGGGAGATGGAGGAGCTGCTGCGGGTGGTATAGTTGGTGGTGTTGTTACCACCGATGGCACTTATGTCAGCTGTAAGTTGGGCGACATCGCGGGTTCTACCACAGCCAGAGGAGGCACACTGGGGCTTTAATGAAGACACTCTACTTTTAGAGTAGGGCAATGTTCAAGAAGGCGCTAGGCGGATGGCGAGGTGGGGCTTAGCGTCTAGGGGGCCTAGGCAGTTAAATTAAAAATGAGGACAACAGGTAAAGATAAGCAATTATATATATGTATTTGATGTTTAAATGACGAAAATTGTTACCTTGAGCAACAATGATAGCTCTCTATCCATTGATGTAAATTTTTGATGTAAATGCTTGATGTAAAGTTGTAAAACCTGCACATTAAGCAATGTGTGAGTTTTTGGTATTGAATAACTATTGTGCATTTGTGCTTCAAACTTGTAAATTCAAAAGAATAAAAGAAATGATAGCAATATAATAAGACATACGTAATGAATTATGAAGTTCATAACAAAACACACATAATCATTGTTCTCAAATCTCAAATGCACGCAACTAAACACACATAAACATAGTTTTTCTCACAAGTTACAAACAATCAACATAGTTAAGGTAGCAAGCATGATAATATGAATATATGATGATGAAATGAGTCAATTTTTGTCCTCTTATCCATAATCTTTGGTTGGCACCACTTCATCTTGATCTAATTCAAATTCAACATTTTCAAGATTCCCATTGACCTCCTCTTCTTCGGATTCGAAATCGAAATCATCTTCATGAAGCTCTCTCACCCTAATGCTTTTACGAGGTTGCATGGTTTCATTGGCTCCCATCGCCTCATCAATTAGATTACATAAAAGACCTGTTTTGGGATTAACATCATCATCCCCGTATTCAATCATTCACCCTTGAGTATTACTAGCATGTGAAGCTAGAATGACATCAATTTTCTTCGTGTTGCTCTTTTCTTTTTTGTTCAATAATCTCGCATTGAATAGAACATAAACTAGGTTATTGAGACGGTGAGCATCTAATTTATTTCTTTCTTTGTATGTACCTACAAGTTACATAGTGAAGTTTAGTGCTAGACTTTCTTAACTACTAGAGTTGAAACATGTAATTTTTTCTTGAATAGCAAGAGTAGAAAGATATCATGTCAAAAGTGCTCCAATTTCTTTCACATCCCGATGAACTTGAGGTCAAAGAGAGAATTCTTGTGGCAAATTATTGCAAGTGGGTAATATAACATCCATATTTCGACCACCAATTAGCTACATAGTAGTAAGAATGAAAGATGAGTTATTAATAACTGATGAAATGTCAATTTATTAAATATGTTTAATTAAGAACAAGTTTACTTTAACGGGAATAAGATCTCTTTTTTGACATTCAAGTCAGGTGGGGGTTTTCCCAAATGTCTCTTTTTTATCCTTGGATATATCAAAGTCAACATTGAGTACTTGATTCATTGCTTCATCATCACCATGATAAAATATTTCAACACATTCAATAAACCCATCCATAATATCTTGTTCCAAAAAAATAGATCGATCACGATAGCTATAATATGGGTTTGGGTTTAATAGATATGCCGTCAAATGCAACGGTGAATCAAGCCTTCTCTTTATCTTTCCATCAATAAAATTAATGATTAAGTTGTAATTGCTCTCCGAATTATTCAAGGCCATAGATGGACCATCCTCATCAACCATGCGAAGAACCTTCACTAACGGCTCAAAAACCTTCAAGCAATGCAACATAACATGTTAGCAAATTGAAAAAAAATCAAATACATAACATAATGGATAGTACTATTATACCTTTAAAGCATTGTTCACACCATTCTAAAATGATCTACTAATGAGTGTTGCGGTTGCGTGACGTCTTTGCCTTTTTTAGTGTGGGCAAATTCTTCCCATTCCTTACTAAGTGTCATCGCTCTTAGTTCGGCCTTCTTTTCAATTAAACTTTGCAATGTAAGAAAGGCCGAAGAAAATTTAGTCACCCCAGCCTTATTATATCGTTTCTCTTTGTGTGTTTTCTCATCAATGCCAAGATCTTGTGGTGTGAGTAGATAAAAACCGTCAATGCCTTTGCTTGTTCAAACGTCTTTTTGTACTTTCGCATATTGTCAATTCCTTGTAGCATAAGGTTGATGGTGTGAGTTGCACATGAGCCCCAAAAGATATTTGGTCTTTTAGCTTTTATTAATTCCTTTGCTCCCATGTTATTTGAAGCATTGTCCATTACTATTTGAACCACATTTTGAGAACCACTGTGTCAATGCATCCATCCACATGTTCAAAAATATACTCACTTGTGTGCGCATCTTCCGACGTCTCCTTTGATCATATGAAACTTATCCCTAAATTGCAATGAACACATAAGTTCATGATGCTTCTCCTCTTTTGATCCGTCCTTGCATCGGTCATGAGGGAGCACCCAGTCATGGCTCTTTCTTCTTCATGTGCTTTCAACTACTCATTAGTTCTTAACACTTTCTCTTTCAACAACAGCTCTCGAACATCATATTCAGAGGGACCTCCAAAGCCTGAGCGAAAGCGACCTACGGCCTTCAACATTTGTTTGAATTCATCATTGTTGATGGCATTGAAAGGAACACCTAAAGAGTAAAGAATAAATGTATAAGCCATAAGGTAAGGTTAACAAAGAATGAATTAATGGCATACAAGATAACAAGAATAAAATGAATGATAATTGCGATCTTTACCAGAAACATAAAGCCATCTTGCCACATATTGCTTCACTTTGTCATGTCTCTCTTTCCAAATTGCCTCCGTAATTTTTTTTGCCTCTTCAACTCTTGAGTGCTCAAAGTGCTCTCTTGAGGATCAATCGGATTCATAAATCTATCCATAGGCTCTAACTTTCTTGGTGCTGATCCTCCGATCTCTTCAAGTTCTTCATTTTTATGACCACCTATTATGCTCACATTTTCTCTAACCTCATCTTCTTGTGCTTTCTTGCACTTCTTCTTGTTTTTTTGCCTCCTCAATAGAATTACGGCACTTTGCTTGGTCTTCTTTTGTATATTTGGGACATCTTGCAATATTTTCTTGAATATGTGCAATATGTTGCTTGATCCTATAAATGCCCCCGGAAATAACCTTTCCGCACAAGATACATTTCACCTTGTCCAAATTATTTGGGTTTACTAACACCTCATATTCCCACCCTACGTCACCCGACTTTCTCTTGAGGCTATCTTCGGTGCCCACCTCAAGAGCTGACGCAATGGATGACATCCTAGTTTAGATACACATATTTATTCATACACAAATTAGTGGATTACACAAGGAACTACTAGCTCTGTGCCTCTGTAGCTCACTAGCTGGCATGGAAGAATACTCAGAAATTAGAACAAAGAGCAACCGACTAATTAGTAATTACCTGTCCTATGCAGAGGTGACGGCGTGTCGGCGTGAAGATTGAAGAAGCGCTCGTTGAAGCGGACCAAGCGGTGAAGCCGGCCAGTCCCCACTCCCTTCTCTGCAAGCTGCTACTCCCCGCAGTCGGCCAGTCCCCATTGATCCTCGCCTCCTCCGCAGCTCCCTGCAGGCCGACGCAGCTCCCCGCAGGCCGACGCTCGTCCCTGCAAGCCAACGCAGCTCCTCGCAGGCTGGCGCAATGGCGCTTCTCCCCACTAGCTCCTCCTTACAGGCCGGTGCTCCTCCCCGCTAGCTCCTCTTTGCAGCAGAGGTACTAGCCCTTCTTTTAGCTCTTGTTCTTGTACTAGCTTGGTAGCTCCTCCCCACTAGCTCCTTTGATCCTCTCCTCGCCGGATGAGCGCACGGCCACGGCGAATCCGCGGAGGCGGCGATGGCGTGGATTCAGAGAGGTCACGGCGATGGTGCGGAGGCGGCACGGCGACGGCGTGGAGGCAGCGGCAGAGAGAACCCTAGCCCATTCCCATTTCTTGCTCTTGTGGTCCTATGGAGTGGCTTATGGTCCCGTTTCCGTTTCCTGCTCTTGTGGTCCTGTGGAGTGGCTCTTAAGTGTTGTGGGCGCCTGGGACGCCTCACGCCGCCTCACGCCGCCTCGCCGCCTCGTCGCCTCACGCCACCTCGCCGCCTCAACGATTCCTCCCCCGCCCAACACCCTAGGCGAGGCGCCGGGTGGCCGCCCAGTGCTTAGGAGGGGCCTAGGCGGCCGCTTAGACAGTCTTTTAGATCAGTGGGCAGGACTTTCCTAACAAGAGCGCTGCACAGCAAGCCATTGCCAGATATACCGTGGCCATCAGCCAGACATATAGGATGCGCAGGTTGTACTCTAACACCTATATTGTGAAGTGTGTGGACGAATCATGCTCTGGAAAAGTCCATGCCCAGCGGTCAATGGGTGGTGTCACAGATTTCTAGATCTCGGTGCTGTTGGATCACACATGCGAGCTTGCTAAGCCACTCCGAAGGCACAACAACTTGATGTCCTCGTATGTTGCCAGCCTGATCAGCCATCTGGTCATCGTAGATGTTTCCATTTCACCGAAGCTTCTCCAGACAAATGTATCAACATGGTAGGCCTCGAGGTTAGCTATAAGCAGGTCTGGCAGACGAAAAACAAGATCCTAGATCGTATGTACGGCACATACGAAGAGGCGTACTACCTAGTCCCAAGATTGCTCCACCAAATAGTAGAATCAAATCCTGAGACATACATAAACTAGGTGGAGCGACCGTATCCCACGAAGGGGCCAAATTGCTTCATTCTTGATAGAGTATTTTGGGCCTTCGGTCAGGCGATCGACGGGTTCAAGTTTTACCATCCCGTGCTGACGATGGATGGCACCTTCCCATCTAGAAGTACAACGGCACCATCCTGGCTGCGGTTGCAGCCGATGCCAATGACCAGTTACTCTCTGTGGTATTCGCAATTGTGGAGAGAGAGAACACTGAGAGTTGGCTGTGGTTCCTGGCCAATGTGAACCAAGCGATTGTTCAGGACCGCGCAGATGTGTGTGTCATCTTGGACCGCAATGTTGGGTTGCTGTCCGGGCACGATGCAGAACGGGATGTAGTCTCCGTTCAGGTGGAACGACATGAGGAACCGTTGGTGCATGAGGCATCTCGCGGCGAACTTCCATAGAAGATTCTGAAGCAAGGAGCTAATGAAGACCTTCAAGAAGCTCTGCAGGCAGAACCAGAGGCGGAAGTTCGGCTCAATGAGGACACCAGCAAGCATGTCATGCACTCAGAGGATGACGAACCAAGGGCAGCAGCATGCAGTTCTGCAAGAGTTGGGGAGTTCACGAAGTGGGTGAACACACTTGCGTCTGACGTGGAGAAGTGGTCTCTACTGCATGACACCAGCGGTATAAGGTACGGAATCATGATGACAAATATGTCCGAGGTGTACAACAGTGTCCTGAAGGGTGTACGCTCCCTACTGATCACCACGATCGTTGACAAGAGCTGGAACCGCACCATCGGGTACTTCGTAAACAAAGCCCTGATGGCCAAGAAGCATATGAAGGAAGGCAAGCAATCTCCGAAGTTATGCAGGCACACATGAGCATGAAGATGATGAAGGCTCGTTTGCACACTGCCAGACCCTAGGATGGTATAATGAAGAAGTTTGAGATTCGTCTGAGAGAAAAGTACGTTATAGGTTATGCTAGAGGGGAGCACAAATAAGTATGCACGATCGATGATGAAGCGTCATGCACGTGCAACAAGCCGCAACTTCTTCACAAGGTTTGCTCCCATGTGTACGCGGCCTACGCGACGTGGCAGCAGGCCTTGGTGCCGTACATCTTGGAGTAGTACGACATGCACCACCTGTATAGCACTTGGAGTGCGCAGTTCAACTCATACGGACTGGATGTGCACTAGATGGATGTTTGGCCAGGGGAGGTGCGGTGGGTGCCAAACGACGCGCTGAAGCATGCCAGTCGTGGAATACAACAGTCCCACCGCATCTATAGTGACATAGACGAAAGCCAATGTGGCGAACAGGTAAGACGGTCGAGATGTAGACTGTGCAAGACGATTGGGCACACCCTCAGCAACTGCCTAAATAGATCCAGCTCAAGCAACGCACTGTAGCGTTCAACATATCATTCCCCTGTAGTTATGTTGCTTATTCAAGAATCAAAGATAGATTTTCATGGTGCCATTCAATGATCAAAGCAATCAACCAGGTCAATCGTTACTACTTTGTTTGCACATACATTGAATCGGTAACAACATGCATTACACATACATATATCCTACAAACACTGTAGGTACCATACATATATCATTTCCCTGTAGTAAGCACTAGTTACAGTGTGTTCCCCTATTATTTCTCTTTCAAAGTACGCACTAACAATCTCTCCCGTTCACTCACAGTCCCTGGAACCGCTATGTGGCTACCGCAAGTGGATCGACCTAGAGATCTACCCATATGAATAGTGGACTCTCGATTACGAGGAGTAAAATGTCAAAAGGGCCTACGAGATCCGGGAGGAGGAGCGCCACAACAACGAGCAAACTGAGCATATACGTAGGGAGACGAAAGTTTATCTCGAGGCATGCACGCGCAAAGAGCGTGAGAAAAAGAGGAAAATAACGGTCATGGCCAAAGAGGCCATCGAGGAGTTCAACGCCGAGCTCGCAAGGAAGGAAACATGGCCCCAATTCACGCAGTAGGTCAGGCCGTCCCGCACTAGTCCCTCAAAGGTCAAATTTATTTCTATTCCAGAAATGCGCATATGTATTGTAAAAGTGCTTTGGTTTGTTATATCGTGCATAATGTTGTTTCTTATGCACATAACCAAATCATGTGCGTCGTGTTATTCCCACCTTTATTATAAAGTCAATTTTAATTCGCAATATCAAATCTCGTTATCTTTTCGCATTCAATTCTTCACGTGGTCAATATAACTTATCTTCGTACTTGTCAATCGTTGCTATCTCAATCGTCCTCATAAAATTTTTCAGAAAATTGTTTGCACTACAAGAACATACGACGATCGTAAAATGTTATTGTGAATCAAACATATTTTGTACCATTCACAATATACGAAAATCACAAATGGATCAATAGTTACGTCGCATTATTATTTACCTTCATATTTACGGGTCATTGACGCCTCAATCGTCTCCACAAAATTCTTTCAAAAATTTCTCGTACTACAATAACTGATTTCGTACCGTTGAGAATCTACGAAAATCACAAACGGACTAACTAACCTACATTGTCTACCCTTTTATTTCGAAAAAAATAACAATCTACAAATAAGATTTGCTACATGTATTATTTATAAAAAATGCTTTTTATTTTTCCATAATTACTTCCATCAGAGCAATAAAAAATGTTACTATTATTTTTTCCAATTAAATTTTTAATTAAAATTTATACTAAAAATAAAAAACTTGAATTTCAATAAAAATTTGCATTAAAAAGCTAGAATCTTGCGGTGGGGGGGCGCGCGCGCACCTGCTGGTGTGGGGGGGCGGGCGGCGGCGGGCGCCGGTCGGCTGGCGCGGTGAGTGGCACGTCACTTCCCTTGCGCCCTACGGCTCTGCGTCAGAGGGCTATTTCAGGAATTTGCGCACAAGAGGGCTAAATCTAAAATTGCTCCGAGGGGCCACTCCTGCGCTGACGTGGCGGCAGATCGAGTCGAGTAGGCCACCCTCTTCCCTCCTGTATATACCCACCCGAGTAGGCTTACTTTCGTCGGATGCCTCTCGTGGCGGCGGGGCGAACAAACAGGAGCGCGAGTTTCAAACTCTTCTTGCGAGAGAGATAGTTGCGCGACGGCGATGGCGGCGAACGCGACGGCGGCTATCAAGTGCCCGGCGCCGATGAAGGTGACGTCGCAGGGGGCGTACCAGGGGGAGAACCCGCTCGACTTTGCGCTCCCGCTCGCCATCCTGCAGATCTGCCTCGTCGTCGTCGTCACCCGCGGCCTCGCCTACATCCTCCGCCCGCTCCGCCAGCCGCGCGTCATCGCCGAGATCATTGTGAGTTACCTCCTCCCAAATCAATTACTCAACCGCCTCGCATTCGTTCGTTCGTTGCCTGGCCGCGTTCCGGACGGAATGGATTCGATCGGAGCAGTACGTGCGTGCTAGCGTTTTTGCGTCGGTTGCGGCAGCGTCTTTGTCCGCGCTTTTGGTGGGGAAGACGGATCCCTCCCAGGAAGCCTCTTTTGGGTTGGGTTTTGCTTCCAATTTTGTCATCCAGCGACGCGTTGCGGTGCGGTGTCGACGAGTCTGAAGGCTCCGAGCGTGCGAATGGGATGGGCGCACGCTCGATCACGGTTAGGTTACGAATTTTTTGGAATTGGGGGCTGGAGTCCGAAAGGAGCGACAAGCGTGTCCATTTTTTTTTTTCAAACGTGTCGTCCTTTTCCTCTGTTTCAGTTGCCGTTTTTCCTAGTGCATGATGGTTTCAGTTGCCGCTCTTCCTAGTGCATGATGGAGACATAATGATCTGATCTTTTCGACTTCTAAAAGCTGTTTTTCGTCTTTTCTATAGTAACTAGCTTTTAAACGAAGTATTTTTTAAGATAAGTTCTACTTGTTAATTGTAGTACATACTGTACCGACTTCATTTATATTGGCAAAAACCACACGTGAGTTTCTGTTACTTTATAATCTCTCACATGAACAGTCCAAAACCCACAAGCCGCAGCCAAAACCCACAAGCCGTAGCAAAAAAGAAAAGACCCATTTGCTGACAATTTGATTGGAAGCTGTGCGATAAGGTCATTAGCTGACCAGATTTGATTGGACTGTTTGGGGCTAGCTGGTGCTCCTAATTTCATATTATACCTAAACCGACTTGAATTCTCAAGGAGTCCGTATTCTTAAGTAGATCAATCGCATCTCCGAGTTAGTGCTTACTTGGGGGTTCATTTAAGCACACGGTCGGGGTTGACGTTGGTAAGAATTTGGGGGCATTTGGAACTCCTCTCTCGCCTTGATTTCAACTGTCCAAATTTTAGTTGGTTCTCGTCATAAGGAAGTTGGATGATTCACGTTAAGGAAAAACAAGATCTCCTCCTTTGGAATGGAGGAATTCGGTAGAAAATTTGGCGGGATTGTGTTTACTGTTGTGAAGTTACTACATTCTGAATAGGCCTTAAAGAAAAGTAGATGATTTATACAAACGGCATCAGGCAGGCCGGATCCCAACTCTCCTGGGGTAGGCCTGCCTCAGATAACCCTGCATTCAGATAGCCGACCAGTGCCAGGTTTATAATTATTTGTTTGACTAGAGATTGGGGATAGTCAGAAGGAGATTCCACCTTTTCTTTTCAGCCTTTTAAAGCTTTTTTTTTTACTTTTCTACTATAGTTAGCTTTCAAACGAAATATATTTTCAAGACAAGATCTATAAGTTAATTGAAGTATATACTTTAGCGACTTCATTTATATTGCTTAAAGGCACACGTAAGTTTCTGTTACTCCATGCTATCTCATAATAACCTAAAAATCACAAGCTGAAACAAAAAAGAACATGCCTAGCTCTCTTCAGGACTACTCTTTGCTTGCACCACGTCTGGGGGACACTAGCTGCTCATCTGTTTTCCAGAAAGATGTGGTTTCTTATCACAAGGTTGCATTCATAATATTCTCTCCATACCTGAAATCTGCTGTTATTTGTGTTTCAAAAATATGTGATTTTTTGAAAATTCAGAAATATGTGATTTCTAATTAAACTTGCATTCATGATATTCATCATATGTGCATGACAGCCTCTTCTTGTTAGAAAGAGGGCTGAGGAGCTGTAGTGATTTTCAGTTTAGGGAAGAAATGGTTGTCGACACTGTCCCAAGATGGACAAAATCACCTCTTCTATAATAACTTAATAAGTAATCTGCTCACGTATGGGGACGTTTGAGTATCTGCATAGCATTGTACTTAACAATCCGAAAAGTCATTATCTATGTGTCATCTGCTGTCTTTCAGATGCCCTTCTAACTAACCAGCTGAGCTGCAGTTCTCCACACGTTCAGAAACATAGTCTCTTATCTCGGAATAAAGCATGGTTAAACATTAACAATTGATCAAGAAATGAATGTGGACAGGTTTCTGGCTATTGTTAGCAGAGAGGTTTGCTTGTGTTTCTTGCCTTGCTTAACTCGTCAAAGTGAAGACTAAATTAAGGATGTATACATTAAAAAATGTGGAACAACTAAGGTGAATTGTTAAGTGCATTATTGGAAGAAAGATATGCGTCCTTGCTACCTAGCTGGCTGTCATTGACTTGCAGATATTGTTTAAGCAAGAAAAAGGGTGCAGGTAGTACTGGCAGCTACTAGTAAACAATGTTTTACAACTGTTCACACAATGGCACTAGTCATTTATTTTATCAAATTTAGTTTCCAAACATCTGTTTTTGTAAATCTAGCCTCCTCCTTCGACATACCGAGCTGGGCATATACCTACCGAGCTAGGGGAGCTAGTAGATACCTGTCAAACTCCCTTACCTCGGCAAGTCATCGGCCGGATTAGTGTGTGTGCTTAATTAATGCTAATCATATTTAATTAATACTAAGTGCACTTAATTAGCACTAATTATGGTATTAGTTGCTGCACCAGTGGAGGGGGTGCTCGGCAGTAGGTACCTGCCGAGCTCCCCTAGCTTGGTAGGTCCAGAAGAGAGCTAGATTTGCAAAAATGGTTGTCAAGGAGCCAAATTTGAAAAAAAATGGCTACAATGTTATTTATGTGAACTATTCCAATGTTTTACTCATCAGGGAAGTAACTTGTATAGCTACGCACATGTATTAGTAGAACTGTTCCCTCGGACATCTGTTTTTACAAATATAGCCTTATTCCTAAGCTCGGAAGGCGCGATAGGTGACACCTGTCGAGCGCGGTAGGCCGGCAGCTGGAGCGAGCTCGACAGGTGAGGGGACAACACTGCAGTCGACCGGGGCCACGACACTGCTAAGCTCCCAAGCTCAGCAGCATCGACTCAGTAGTGATTGTACCCGCGCGACCAAATTAGTGTTTTTAATTAGGTGAATACCTGTGAAAATAATTAGGTGAATACCCGTGAAAACTAGTTAAATACCTGTGCTTTGATACGCATTGTTTTTAGGGTGGTGGGATTTGTTTTTTTTTGTTACATTGTTTCGTTCGTATCAGGGCTGAAATTTTTTAGGAAGGTGCAAGAGGAGTTCGGAGGGGTAGATGAATCACCATCACCATGCGGGCGCTTAGGGCCGCAGAATCCCTAGGTGAATAAACAGGAATCATAGGTCGCCTCGCATCACGTCGTCATGGGTGGCCATGCGGGATTCTCCTTCTCCCCACGCCAGCAGCCAACCTCGCCTCCTCCTCCCGCATGTCAAACCATCTACCGAGCTGCCAGCGCTCAACAGCGCGTCACCAAGCTAAGTAGGCTCAGCAGGCCGTGGGCCTATGCTGTCGCTGTGCGTTGAGGCCACTGCCAAGACAGGTGTTGCCTTTCAAGCTTGGGAACGGGACTATTTTTGGAAAAGCGGATGTCTGGGGGCGAAATTTGGGGGGAAAGTTGGCTACAGTGCTAGAGGGCGTTCATATTGGTTTTTGCTGATGACTTTTGGCTATGACTTATGTTTTTTACTGAAAATGAATAATAATAGTTGAAAGGAAACGAGCGGTGGAAAAAGTGAGAGAGATATGTGCGTGTGATGGGAGCAAGAGGTGTGGGGTGCGTAATGCACATGTGACCTCTGTCGCTTAGTTGGGTTTTTTTTTGTGGCTTATGGTTTTTTTCACTATAGTTAGCTTATTTTGCACTGTAGTTGCTGATGAATTTTTTGTGTAATTAAATTTAAAAATAAAAAAATAAGTTAGCCCATCACGAACAATGAAAAGGAATACGGGGAATAAGAAAAGGCAAAAATACAAAAAAAGATGAAATTAAGAAACCAGAAGTATAAACCGGTTTATATAAACCAAAATGAGCATAGACAGAAACTAATATAAATATGTCTAAATTCGTGATCAGTTCCGTATTAGTATCCCTTACCGTGCCTTTGAAAAAGCTTATTCGTTTTTTTCTTACATCAATATCTGCTATCATTCAAGTGACCTAGTAAAATACTTGATTAGTAACTCTCCGAACTCTGACACGTTCGTGAGGGCCCCTATGACCTCACTGTTGGTTTTGAGTTTGACAGGAGTACCTGTATTTTTTTCTCCTACAGTGCTATATTCTGGAGTCACTACTGTATAACCGCATAATGACAAATATGATATTTTGCTCCATTTCTTGACAGATTAATATACAAGCATACGTGTGTTTTTCCTTTGAATTGGATGAAGTGATGGTGCGATTGGTTGACTGACACGGCATGCATGGCTTGCCTGGTTGATGCAGGGAGGGATCCTGCTGGGCCCTTCGGCGCTGGGCCGGAGCAGCAAGTTTTTGCACGCCGTGTTCCCGCCGCAGAGCATGACGGTGCTGGACACGCTTTCCAACCTGGGCCTGCTCTTCTTCCTGTTCCTCGTCGGCCTCGAGCTCGACATCTCTGTCGTCCGTCGTACCGGCAAGAAGGCCCTCGCCATCGCGCTCGCCGGCATCTCGGTCCCGTTCGGGCTTGGCATTGGCACGTCATTTGCATTCCGTGCTACCATCGTCAAGGGTGCTCCACAGGGGCCGTTCCTTGTCTTCATGGGCGTCGCGCTCTCCATCACCGCCTTCCCGGTGCTCGCCCGTATCCTGGCCGAGCTGAAGCTTCTGACCACCGACCTCGGTCGCATGGCCATGTCCGCCGCAGCGGTCAATGACGTCGCTGCCTGGATCCTGTTGGCGCTTGCCATTGCTCTCTCCGGTTCCGGCTCGCCGATCATTTCGCTCTGGGTGCTCCTCACCGCTGCGGGCTTCGTCATTGCCATTTCCTTGTTCCTGCGCCCGGTGTTGGCGTGGATGGCGCGCGGTTCCCCTGAGGGCGAGCCAGTCAAGGAGGTCTACATTTGCGCCACCTTCGCCATTGTCCTCGCTGCTGGCTTCGTCACCGACACCATCGGCATCCATGCGTTGTTTGGCGCCTTCGTGGTCGGCATTGTCTTCCCCAAGGACGGGCCTTTCGCCGGCGTGCTCATCGAGAAGGTGGAGGACCTCACCTCGGGGCTGTTCCTCCCGCTCTACTTCGTCTCAAGCGGCCTCAAGACCAATGTGGCCACCATCCGGGGAGCCAAGTCCTGGGGCTTGCTTGTGCTCGTCATTGCAAACGCCTGCCTTGGCAAGATCGGCGGCACGGTGATCACGGCCCTGCTCGTCAAGATCCCCGTCCGGGAGGCGGTCACCGTCGGGTTTATGATGAACACCAAGGGTCTCGTCGAGCTCATCGTCCTCAACATCGGTAAGGATCGAAAGGTGCTGAACGACGAGTCGTTCGCTATCATGGTGCTCATGGCCTTGTTCACCACCTTCATCACGACGCCCGTCGTCATGGCCATCTACAAGCCGGCGAGGCCGTTGGTGCCGTACAAGCGCCGCACCGTGGAGAGCCCGCCCGGGGACGTGGACAGCGAGCTGCGCGTCCTCGCGTGCTTCCACACCAACCGCAACATCCCGACGCTGCTCAACCTCGTGGAGTCGTCGCGGGGCACCGGGCGCCGCCGCCTTGTCATGTACGCCATGCACCTCGTGGAGCTCTCCGAGCGGTCCTCGGCCATCAGACTGGTGCAGCGTGCGCGGCACAACGGCATGCCGTTTTTCAACAGCCGGGACCAGGCGGAGCAGATGATGGTGGCGTTCGAGGCGTTCCAGCAGCTGAGCCCCGTGAGGGTGCGCCCCATGACGGCCATCTCGGACCTGGACACCATCCACCGGGACGTCATCTACAGCGCCGTCGATAAGCGAGCGGCTATCGTCATCATGCCATACCACAAGATGCTCCAGCACGACGGCTCCTTCCAGTCGCTCGGCTCGGCGTACCATGCCATCAACAAGCGCGTGCTCCGCGAGGCGCCCTGCTCCATCGCCATCCTCGTCGACCGTGGCCTCGGCGGTCACGCGCAGGTCTCCACCAAGAACGTCGCCTTCTCCGTTGCGATGCTCTTCTTCGGCGGGCCGGACGACCGCGAGGCGCTGGCCTACGCGACTCGTATGGCCGAGCATCCCGGCGTCGCCGTCACCCTGGCGCGCTTCGAGCCTAACCGCCCGCTCTCCGATGAAGAGACCGCCGCCGACGAGGCGGCGGTGGAGGCTTTCAAGTCCAAGGTCGGGGCCGTGAAGGACGGGTCCGTGCGGTTCGAGGAGAAGCGAGAGGCGTACACCAAGGAGGAGGTGCTGGAGACCGTCAACTCGCTGTCGAAGTGCAACGTGTTCGTGGTGGGGCGGATGCCGCCGACGGCGCCGCTGGTGGAGAAGCCCGACGAGCTGGGCCCCGTGGGGAGCTTCCTGGCGTCGACGGAGTTCAGGACGTCGGCGTCGGTTCTGGTCATCAAGAGGTACGACCCGGTGACGAACCCGGCCAGCAAGAGGTTCGACCCGAAAGCGATGCCGCCGGCCGCGACGGAGGAGGACGCGCTGGACGAGGAGATGGGCAGCGCCAGCGTGGTGACCGTGGCATCCTCGCCGGTGAACGACGTCGCCTGAGCCGATCGAGCTCTTCTTCACCGCAAGACTCCGGCGTATACAGCCGTATAAAGAACATCACTCGAATGTTCCTAGGTGTTGATAAACATCACTCGAATGTTTTCTTTCTAACTATTATTTAGATTTGTGACTATTAGATTAGAGATCCAACGGCTATGAATTCTCTCTCCACCTCCTTCAAAAAATCTCCTCCTTCAAAAAAAGAGTCTCAAATCTAGATAATTGTTAGAAAGAAAACAGTCGGGTGATGCCTAGACACACCCTTGTAATCTGTTGCTCCGATGACAGGCGCGGAAGTGTTGTCGTTTTTGTTTTTGTTTTTTTAAATGAAACTGCAGCAATTTTTATGAGGTATTCAATAAAGAAAAATAAATAAAAATAAAAGAATTGTTATATCTTTATGATAATACAAAGAAAAAAAAGAAAAAAAACCATGTTAAAAATTCAAGGTGCTTGGCTTAAGCCAGAAACTATTTGGAAAATGACCTTAGTTTCAGCTAATTGTATGTGGATTGATATGATAATTTAGCATGTGCTTGTTGTGTATGCACTTGCGGTGTTTAACAGATGAATACTTGTCGAGACCTGAATATGCAAATCCGGACTCTCCTATGTATTCTGCACTAGTCCAGTATCACACTAGTGCACACAATGTAAACAAATATGTAATATCATCCACATCACGATTTATTAAGAAAAGATCCAAATATTAATAATAATTATCAAAGTACGATCTTATGGCGAAGCTTACAATTAATAGTCTGAAAGGCTTAAAGAAACTAGCAACGAAAAACAAAAATAAGCGCGATAGCCATTCGACATGCCCACAGGCAATCGACTGGGGAGCGAAGCCCTAATTCGCGAAGTCGTTGAAGTATACTCCTTCTGATCTGTCCATTCTTCCTCAACTAAGCAAATATGGATGAAGCCGTGAGTACATAAAATACTCAGTAAGTTGTTTGTAACAAAATGCAATATAATATGCAAGGGTTACCAAAGGATGGATGAAAGGTTAACTTTTGCAAAAAAAACAACAATTTAAAGTAAATATAATAAATCGATTAAAAAGTGAACTTTTGAGATAATAAATAAGTAATCAAAAGCATTAAGACCAACCACAAGTGAACTGACCATTCACCCCAAGGAATCCACCATGAACCAAAATCCATGAAATGAACACCCATGAACTAACCATTCACTTCCCAACTTAACTCAATCAGGCTTTTATGAAATCTCTACCCCTCGTATGAAATCACCGAGTATTGTCCATGACCAAGGACACGACTATTTGAATAGTTTTACACTCTGCAGAGGTTGCACAACTATACCCACACGATGTGATAATCTTCACGTTAAAGAAAATCACAACAAGGCTTTTACGATGCTCCATCTCAACCTGATCCCACTCGCTAAGGTTTCGCCGTCGAGTAGGTTAACCACCTAGTCAATAATTGCCCCCCTACGCCACAACAACATCAGTAGCGAAACTAAAGTTGAGACTTCACAAATTATTATGCCAGGTCTATCCCATACTTGACATGTGGATTGCGAGGTAAAGCTCAGATCAATAGTGCACAAAGTTAAGTCATTAAAGGTACCCAGACGATCATCCACATCCCATGTGCAAACTACACCCCATTTACTGCACAATCATTCGCTCGAGTGAATACCAATTTTGTATAACCAGTACCAATAACACTACCCATGTCATGGTAGTCAAGTTTTATAGTTGTGGCTGACCACCACGTTCTAATATATCATTAAGTCAAGATTAATTAACACAGGTGATGATAGACCCAACGTACTACCAGCATGCTAAGCAATTCTAAACGCACAACCCATGTGACAACTAATATTGCATCACTAAGTAATTATCCATCCTATGGTGACAATGGAATTATGACATTCAATTTATCAAGGAGGAATTGATCAAATAGGTCATTAATTACCAATACAAAGGTTTGTAATAAATAGCGATGCATGATAATTTAAAACAAATTAATACATAATAGATTTGAAAATTAGGTTCAACATGATCAAAGATCACGACTTGCCTTGGCCTTGCTCAGTTGACAGCTTTTAATCCTCGAATCCGGCTTCAGCTCCTTCGAAAGCGTGATCTAACGAGAGAGAAAGCGAAACGAAACACAATAAAATTCAAATGAACTCCAAAACCTCAAAACCAGAGCCAAAAGATAGATCTCAGTTTTATATGAATTTAGGAAAAAGAATCGGGTCAATCGGAGTTCGGACGGGGAAGAACGGGCTCTCGAAAAATCTAATCTAAAGATGAAGGCTGAAAATCGAAAAAGTTAATGTGCTGTGGACTCGGTGCACGGAATAGCTAGTAAAATCGAAAAAGTTACTGTGCTGTGGACTCGGTGCACGGAATAGCTAGTCTACAGTAGACTCGGCTCATGGAATAGTGCGTGGCTAACTAGGCTTGCTGACGCGGCTGTTGACTGGGCTCTAGGGCTTACCTGGCATCCACGTGGTTGCTGATTGGGCTCGACTGGCTCACGGGTCTACAGCACAGGGCGACCGACAGATGGGACCCACACAACATCAGCACGGTGCACGGTGGGCAGGGTTCATGGAAAGGCGAAGCGTCGAGAGCGCGTGGATGCGGGGTGCAGATGGCGACGTGCGGCGCGAAGCGGTGGCACGGGAACTGAGGCGACGGCGGCGCGGTTCAACGGTGACTAACCGGCGAGCAAGGACGGACGATAGTGACGGTGGCGACTCACCGACGGTGACAAACTCCGACGACGGTGAGGACGAACAACGACGAACAACAGCAGGACGGCCGGCGAACTTCGGCGGCGACTCCCGGGCGGTCTAGGCGAGGACGGCGAGGTGAGTGACTAGCGGCGGCTATGGGACGGCGGAAGACCTTGGGGTCGACCCCCTTTTATACCTGGACGCCGAGGAGTCGGGGTCGGGCATGGCGGCGAGTCCGGGATGGAGACGACGGCGGTGTTCGGCTCGAACATGGAAACCGGGGCTACGGCGGAGACAGAGATCGGCTCGGAGACGACGACGCGCAAGGCGACCAGCGGACGGTTGGGGTACGGGGTGCGGGTGAGGAGAGACGACCGATGGCCGACACGCGTCAGCCATCTGGTGAGCGAGCGAGAACCGGATGATTGACACGCGGCGCACATCGAGCGGGTCAAGGCGGGCGCGGGCTGAGCCGCGTCACGTCGGGCTACGGAGCGGGCTGGGCTAGACCGAGCTTCGGCCCAGTTGGGTTATGGGTTTTAGAAAATTCATTTTCTTTTTCCAAAATTCAAATAAATCCTTTTGAGCTCTAGAAAATAGCAAATAAACCAGAAAAAATCCACAAAATTCCTTGAAGCTCAAGGAACTCAAATAAAATATTTTTGATAGAGGTTAATGTTTAGTTTAGTCATATTAAATCTTTTTAATTAATAAAAAATCTAATTAAGCTTTAATTAATTCCAAAAAAATCCAAATGGTGAATTTTATTTTAAAAACTTCAAAAAGGCTCTGAAAATCAGGATATTACAATACTACTACAGAAAAGGTCATCATAGACAGTTCAAAACCGTCATCACAAATGGTTTTTGACCCGTCTAAATCTATGTATATGTGATAACAGGTGTTTATCATAGACGGCTCTCAAACCGTCTGTAATAAGTTACAACTCATGCGTTTTTTTAAAAAAAAAACGTGTGTGATATTCAGATATCACAGATGATTCTTAAACATAGTCGTCTGTGATAGTTTATTATCACAAACGGTTCTAGTTAAGAACCGTTTGTGATTGCGTCACGTTCTTATAAATATGCATCTTTCAGTTCATCAACATTCTCTAATTGCGCTACAAAACAGCGCAATCGGATATTGCAATTGAACCAAAGTAGACCTGTTTATGAGAACTAGATCATCGTGCAATAAACTTTGGTGCTATGTCTTCATTCTGCAATAAAATATAAATTTCAACAAGGGCCAAAACCCTAGTTATTCATCAATCATCACAAGAACTAAGGCATCAATAATTAATTTCATACGCACAAGAATCAAGATTTACATGACTGAAACCCTAGCCATCCAACAATTTTTGATGGGGGATATATCACCGGTGATGAAGGAGAAGTAACGGCAACATCACTGCTGTGTCACGACGGTGACACTGCACAAGACACTTTTACGACACTTACGACAAGAGTGTCTTGTGTAGTGAACCGTGACGTCACAACCGGAGGTGGAGGAGCTCACGGCGGTAGTCGGTGTCATCGAGGGGACTGGGCGCTTTGGTTTAGGGGAGGAAGCATGAATAAGGAGTTGATGAATTAGAAGCGGTAGGAAATATCCTCATCAGTGTTGGTTCTTAAGAGTAAAATTGGGGGAAAGGGAGATGGGGAGTAATAAGGGGCGAGAGGTGGGAAGAGACCGGTTCTGCCGTTCGATGCGGAGAGAATGGATGGTGAGATCGAAATCCTAGAAGAGATGACACGGATCGATGATATGTCATGATGTATACTGACATCACAGACGGTTTTAATCTTAACCGTCTTTGATAGTTCTTAACAAGAAACATCTGTGATAATTATGTATCACAGACGGTTCTAGCTATCGCTAGTAACGTAGACGGTCACATTTTTAAAATCGTCTGTGATAATTGTAATACTGACGGTTCTCTGAAACCGTCTGTGATAAGATGTTTGTATAGTCTTTTTTTGTAATAGTGGAAGTGTGTAGATATTGTAGTCCCGCAGCCTTTACTGGAAGAACACATGCAGTTGTACATCCATCTGGTGGAGCGTACGAGCCGCTGCCTGCCCGGTTATATGTATTGAGGAACCGTCGCTGGCGAGTCCAGTCCGATCGACTCCTCTCCCATGCAAAGAGACAGATCAATCATACAGTAATGCAAATAGTAGATTGGAAACACAGAGATAGGGGGAGAACTCCAGATCTTTCTTTATTGCTTTTTTTTCACGTGTGTACAAAATAGCCAATGGGACTTCCTATATATAGCCTAGTGGTGAGGTGTTCACCATAGGCTAAGCTTCAAGCCCCGGCCCAGGTTTCCCAACACTCCCCCTTGGGCACTCATTCGACACATTCATGCCTCATCAAAACTCCATAAAAACCCATTGGGAAAAATTTGGAGAAAAAGTACATGATACGTGTTATGCTGTGATGCACGAATTGCCTTATTAAAATCCTTGGCCGAGAAACTTTCAAGAAAACTCGTCAAGGGAAAAAGAGTACAATCCACCTAATTTCATTTAATCTACATGATTTATTCTTTGGGTACTCGATCTTCACGATCAAGTTTTAATAACGAGCTTGAAAAAAATCTCCCCCTG
This sequence comes from Bonia amplexicaulis, assembly GCA_036346245.1. Taxonomy (NCBI): domain Eukaryota; kingdom Viridiplantae; phylum Streptophyta; class Magnoliopsida; order Poales; family Poaceae; genus Bonia; species Bonia amplexicaulis. Next base: position 7,745,900 of record CM070743.1, on the reverse strand, counting down.
AATTCCGCACCTTTCTAAGTCTCATCATTCCAATTCCTCGTACGCATCTTTGAAAACTAGATACTGGGAGTGACTTAGTGAATAAATTTGTAAGATTTTCACATGACTTAGTATATAGTACCTTAATTTCGTCCATCTTTTGCAATTCATGAGCATAGAAGAACTTGGGGTTGATATGCTTTGTGAGATGACTCTTCACGTAGCCCGTCTGCACTAGTGCAACATAAGCTGCATTATCTTCATAGATAATTACGGGAGTTTGCATGATATTCAACCCACATGACTGCTGGATATGGTGAATCATTCGTCGGAGCCAAGCACATTCTCGTGCAGCTTCGTACAACGCTATAATTTTCGAGTGGTTCATCGAAGTCGCTACAAGACTTTGCTTAGACGATTTCTATGAAATTGCAATTCCACCACACATGAATACATAGCCTGTTTGTGACTTTACGGTATGCGGGTCTGACAGGTACCCTGCATCTTCATAGCCAGTTATATTCAAATTTTGGTTTTTCCTATAAAATAGCCCAAGGTCCTTTCTTCTTTGGAGTTATCGGAAGATGTCCTTTATTCCCTGCCAATATCTTTTGGTAGGTTCTGCACTATGCCTTGCTAACAGGTTTACGACAAATGCAATGTCCGATCTAGTGCAGTTCGCTAAATACATAAGTGCTCCTCTGCACTTAAGTATGGGAATTCCGGTCACAGGACTTCCTCCCCCTCTTCCCTAGGTCGGTACGGATCCTTATCTTGCTGTAAAGATCTCTCAATCATTGTTACTTTCGATGGGTATGCCTTCTCAAAGTCGAACATTTCTAACACCTTCTACGTATGGGCTGACTAATGCACTAATATCCCTTCCGGGACATGCTCGAGCTGCAAGCCTAAGCAATATTTGGTTTTACCCAAATCTTTCATTTCAAATTCTGACTCCAGGTAAGAACTTGCTTCCTTTATATCTTCCCTTGTCCCGATGATATTCAGATCATTTACATATACTGAGATTATACAAAATCTATTCTGGGATCGTCATATAAATACACATGGACAATCTTTATTGTTCGTGTAGCCTTTCGAATCCAAGTTTTCATAAAGCTATGCAGTTTGCTGCCATTGAGATTAAGTATCTAAAGGTAATAGCACTCATGACCGGGGAATAGGTTTCTTCATAATCAACTCCTAGATGTTGAGCGAAATCTTGTGCAACAAGCCTTACTTTATATCTTACAACTTTGTTTTTTTCATTTCTCTTTCGAACAAATACCCACTTGTGCCCTATAGGGTGCACATAGGGAGGCGTGCATCTTACAGGTCCAAACACCTCTTTTTTGTTCAGAGATAATAATTTAGTTTCTATTGCCTTTTTTCAATCTTCCCAATCTGATCTTTTCTTACATTCAACGAGCGATGCGGGCTTTGGATCAAGATCGATGATTGTGGCTATTTTCTTTGCAAAATAGATATCAACATTGGTTGTTGTCCTATTCATGGATTCTCCCATGTGCACATAGCTTATAGTTATTTCATCGTGAGTTGATTTTTCTTGTGCTTCTACCTGCTCACCGTTCCTTCCATTTGCGGCAGCAAGTCCCTTTAATTTTTTAGCTCCGATGTATGCGCACACATCTATGCTGATTTCTCCCTCCATGGGAATGTTCAGATCCCGTATGCCCTTTTTTAAAGGTGTCATACCGGTGTTAGGTCTCAACTGGCTCCCCTTCTGGTTCTGGGGAACTGCAGTGATTGGCTGTGTCAAGTCCTTATCCTTTTTCATTAGGCATCCCCTGTTACTTAGGGTTCGAGGGGCCGTAGTTCTTGTCTTTTTATTCTGAGGCCTCTGGATGGGATTAGGGATACCTTCAACTTTCTTTGGTATTTCAACTCTTTTCGGTGCATTGCGTGCAAGCACATGCGACTTGGTTACGCTCTTTAAATCACTAAAGTGATCAGGTAGTTGGTTTGCTAATGATTGCAAATCAATGATCTTTTGGACTTCTCTATTTGCTTCACTAGTGCGCGGGTCATGTGCATGGATTCTCGTGGCTTGCCACGTAATTTTCCGATATTTTTTATCAATTGGTTGATTTCCCCCTAATGTTGATGCAGATAACACATATGATTTTGGGCTTAGAAATCTGTTTAGAGAATCCGCTTTAAAAAGATGTTCTGTTTGTTTCGACTTTTGGAGAAGCCAAAAGTCCAAAAGAATATAGACATATATGTCCTGTTGGGTCGAGAGAGCCCTACATCTGGGCCGGACTCTTCTACCGGACGCTGTTTGATTCCTTCGCCCAGGCAACTTTTTTTCTGGCTGTGCAGATGTTTCTATAGCTGGCTGGTCATCCCTTTCCGCTGCGTTATTGAGAGGAGTTGAGACGGTGGGCCCCAACGCAGAGTGGTCGCACTCGGCACTTAACAACTCTAGGAACCGTCCGGTTTCCATCAAACCGGTGGGGCTGGGAACCAGGGATTCAAATTTTGGTTGGAAAAAATTTTTAGCAATCGGCGAGAAAACTGAAATTCAAAAATTTCAAAAATTTAGAATTTTTTCAGGAAACTTCCATCTAAATATTCAGACATCCAGTTCGAATTCAAGAAATACAACTCGCAACATACCATTCGGTCGAAACTGCCGGCGCCACCTCCTCGCCGCAACGTAGCCTCCCCTCCCTCGACGGTGCCACCCATATCAACCCTGCGCCGCCACGTCCCCTCCTTCCCAGCCGCCGCTTGCCTGTGCCGCCTCCCCTCGACGGCTCCCCCGCCCTCCTCCTCGCCTCCGCGGTGGCGCGCCTCCGCTGCTTGGCGTCATCACCTCCCCTCCCTCGACGACGCCGCCCGTATCCACGCTATGCTGCCACATCCTCCCCCCTTCCCTACAGCCCACAGCCGGCGCCGCCTCCGCCGCCCGCATCCACGGGAAATGGGGAAGGAGAGAGAGGGATGGGGATGGAGAGAGTGGGACGCAGGATCGGAGAGTTATGTCATTGGGTTGTTGGGCCGGAGTTTTTCAATTCAGGCCGAATTTTTAGTTGATATGGGCTTTTTTGGCTAGGCCGGGAAATCTGAATTTCCCTAAATTTTGGATTTCTCGGCCCGAAAATGTTTTCCCTGCTGGGAACTAGGCCTGCTTCTGTTTTACTAATCCTGCTTTATACATTTCGCATTCCTGCCTACTTGAACTGAACAGGGATATGCCATAAACTTTTTGCTGGTCCTGGGTTGCTCTGGTGATGACTAGAGTTCAAATCTTACCGCCGCACCGTGTTTTCCCGGTTAATATGTGGCCTCCTTGCCCTCAGAAAGCGGTAAATGATCAGCTGCAAGCTGCAGCAAACCAGGGTCAGTCAAAACATAGGAGTCAATGAGGCATCGCACGAGCGTGATTCGATCCATGCCTGACCGCCGGATCAAGGACTTTTAATCGGTGTATGTACGTACGGTGAAAAAGGATAAGCGGCAATCAATTGGTCATTTCTACGTACGATGCATCTCTCAGCTCATCAGAAGATTGATCTGGATTTGCCTATTCATTGGCGTGAGGATTGATGCGCGACCGAGTTGATTCGTGTGGCAGGAGCAGTACCAGCTTAGCTTTGTATCGATCTGTAATGTACTTGTGTGAGAATTGGGAGTCCCCAAGCGCAGATCCGCCGTTGCAGTTACGTACCCCCATTCTTCTTCTTCTTCGACTTGCTTATTTGTAATGTGCTCGCGTTGTGTGCTGCGCTGCGCGTGCTGATTTTTTTTTTCTCCCTTGGATGATTGCTATGTTTGCAGGTGAAGGCGGATGAGGCGGCGGCGGGCTCCAAGTCGGGCTGGTAAGATTTGTGCTGCAATAGCATAGTAACGTGTGGTTGCTTTTGGGAAAGCATCTGGAGTGATTCAGATTGGTTGGGCAAACAATTCAGTTTGATTTAGATGCAGCCAATTGTGAATAAGAAACATCACACATTGTTTCAGTTTGATTTAGAAGCAGCCAATTGTGAATAAGAAACATCACACATTGTTCTGTGTAGTACCTTGATCTTGAAACTAATTGGCGGTGGAGATTAATTCTGTGCTGCTATAGGGTGTCCCATGTGTTGAGTTGAATGTATATCCTGTATCAACAGATCTGACACTTTACGAATTCCTGTTCCGCTTGGTCAACATTTGTACTATTTGAAATGTTGATGTGTTTATTATGAGAAGTCTAACATTGCTGATGGCCACTTAGACGTAGCTTGGCTTTACAACATATGATTAGTTTGTATTCAGATTGGCTCTATGTGAGGAAGCAAAGTCACTAATTAAAATTTGAAAACTTATGTGCAAGGCTTATGTTAACAAATTATAGGTGTTAATGTGGAAATAATAAGATATCTCTTTAAATTGACAAGTTTTATTAGGAATTGCTTCCCTTTAATGAACATGTTATTGCCATCCGAATTGGCCAGTTTGCAGCCAGTTGCCAGTAGGAGACAGTGTTGAACTTCCTTGGTTCACAGCTTAAAACGGAAATAGAAATTCGTGGCAGCCAGGAACTTCTGGATACTGCTAGAAAGTCTGTTGGTTCCAACTTGTAACTAAAAATGAGGCAAATTATCCTAACTTTTCTCCATCTTTTGTTTATTTATTGAAAATGATTATGTCATGTGGGGGCGTACGTACGTATGAAGACGTCATAGACCTAGAGCTGATACGGCGAGATTGGATGGGGTTGTTGCAGTACAGAACAGTTCGGCTGCTTCTGAAGATTAGATCTTGGTTTCCTTTGGGGACACGGCAACACAGTCTAAAGGGGTCGTATTCGGATAGGAATAGATGTTAAGTTTCCATATTTTATCCGTTTCGAATACTAGTTAGCATTGCTATATATTAGTGGTTATTGTAACTACAGGAGGGGATTAAAAGAACAATCTCTTCATATCAACTCTCCTGTCTCTGCTTCCGATCCTGTTCTTCCTGCTTCTTCTACCTTCAGATCTTCCCAGCGAATTCCCTCTGCGACCACCACATCCACAACAGCGTGTCCTCCGGCCACGCACGACTACAATCTGCGGCCTTGAGACCGAGCCCGTGATAACTTGGTATCAGAGCAGTCAATCTCTTCCCACGACTTCTGCTGCCATGATTCCTATTGCTGAGTCGTTGGCCACGATAAAGGCTAACGCCAACAAGATGGCCAACATTGACAAGAAGATGACAGACATCTTCCTCAATATGCACGTCATCTTGGAGAAGATGATTGCGAATCAGAAGAAGACGCAACAAGAGCCTGCAGCAACGCTATTCCCAGCAGCCACTGCAGCGCCGCCAGAACATGTCGTGGCAGCTGCAATTCTGCCGATACCTGCCACAACAGTGCCACGCCCTGTCGTGGCAGCCGTGTTACTGCCGAAGCTTGCCGCGGCAACTATGTCGCTGCTGCGACCTGTTGTGGTACTACTGACGGTCATCGCAACCATGCTATGTCCTACCACGGTATTGTCGAAGGCTACCATGACCCTGCCGAAGCCTGTCGCAGCAATCGCATCGTGAAAACCTACTACAACGCTGTCGTGGTTGCTACCGCATGTACCGTGACGGTCGCAGATGTCACCAATGTTACTGCATCTGTATGTATGTAGAGGCTACAATCTTCAAAATCACTAGTAAACGTCACAATATCTCGTTAACTTAAGGTCTCTTAAGGCTGCAGCTATGGCCGCCACCACAGCTAGAGGACAAGCTGTTTCTTTCGGCTAGGGAGATGTAATGTGGGGGCATACGTACGTACGAAGACGTCACAGACCTAGAGCTGATACGGCGGGATTGGATGGAGTTGTTGCAGTGCAGAACAGTTCGGCTGCTTCTGAAGATTAGATCTCGGTTTCCTTTGGGGACACGGCAACACAGTCTAAAGGGGTCGTATTCGGATAGGAATAGATGTTAAGTTTCCATATTTTATCCGTTTCGAATACTAGTTAGCATTGCTATATATTAGTGGTTATTGTAACTACAGGAGGGGATTAAAAGAACAATCTCTTCATATCAACTCTCCTGTCTCTGCTTCCGATCCTGTTCTTCCTGCTTCTTCTTCCTTCAGATCTTCCCGGCGAATTCCCTCTGCGACCACCACATCCACAATGGCGCGTCCTCCGGCCGCGCATGACTACAATCTGCGGCCTCGAGACCGACCCCGTGACAGATTAGTAAGTCATTTTGTTGACATGTAAATCGTATAAACTCTAAACCCATCATTACTCCCCTTCAATTGGCTAAACACTGACTAATCTTACTGGGGTAGACACTAGACAGTATACTCCAACTAGCTGCTGCGCCCAACTGTAGTTTGTTTAAGTCTGTTACAACAATGACAACTGCTATACTGCTTGAAGAGTTCAATGAATACTGCAGACTGTAGTTCTGTTCTCTTAAATGCAGTTCATGCTGATATGACACATGCTGCCTTGTATGAATAAAGAAACTTAAAATGCATTTGGTATACGGTATCCGTTCCTTCTGCTTGTTCTGAAAATGCCTGACTGCATTAACCTTATGTTCTGTAGTCATGAGGTCTTGTTGTTTGAGGCCCTTAGAGAAGCCTTGATAGAGGAGATGAAATTGGATCCAACGGTGTGTGTTTTTGGTAAGGTACCATGTGATGCAGGCCCCCGAGACGTTCGTGAACAAAGGATACAATCCAGAGGTCATTGACACCAGGTCTTTGAAGCCATTTGATCTGCACACCATAGGAAGTTCCATTACGAAGACCCACCATGTGCTGATTGTGGAGGAGTGCATGCGGACAGGTGGTATCCATGCCAGCCTGAGGTCGGCCATCATCGACAACTTCTGGGACTACCTTGATGCCGCCATCGTGTGCTTGTCATCACAGGATGTGCCAACTCCGCATGCTGCAACTCTGGAAGCGTCGACTGTCGTGCAGCCTGCACAGATTGTGGCCGGTATCGAGCAGATCTGCCAATAATTGAAATCTGAATACATTGCTGAGTTACATTGTTTCGTGGATCCAGAAGCACTGTCATCTGTTCGTACTGTCACGAAGTGACCTTCATTGTGGTGTAGACAATGTGTTCCATTTGGCGACGCTGAATTATACCCTTAGCTATGCGTTTTTGGCCCATCTGCTCGTTCTGTTAACTTGGATGCTCCATGGTAATTATTGTACCACTCCATGCTAGGGTTTGATCGTTTGTTTGTAAGCGAAGAGCTTCGGCAGGCATGCTGGTGGAGGATGTGTGATGTTATATGGTTCCTACTTTTGCTGATTTTAGCTCGAACAGTTGCAGGTATATGTTAACCTGATGCTGATCTTGTTCCTTCTGCTTGGCTGCTCTATTATTCAGAACTGTTGGCTCTGGGATCAGCTGCAGCAGCAGCAGCAGCTGCTGCTGCTTCATTTTGTTTCATCGTGATCTATCTGACCTGTGCACCTTACTCGATCTGTGAATGCACGTTTCATGGCGGATGCGGAATGTGCTTTCGTCGGCCGTTAGAAGGCACATCATGAGCTTTCCCAGACGGTCCGATCATGGATCGGACCGTTGTCGAAGGTGTGTTCCTACCGCGCAATGTACACCCGGCACATGTCAGATATGCTGCTGCTGCCGCAAGGCCATCACAATTGTACAGGAAGAAGAAGGGGAACAGCAACAGCTGCTCCTGTTGGAGACGGTCAAGGCGCATCCTCGAGCAGTAAATAGTTCCAGAGAACAGGAGGCAGTGGAGGGCACAGATCGCATTCAGAGATCCTTGAACAGCTACTGCCATGGCCGGCCATGGTGTCAAGGGCCATGAGAAATCATAATTTCATGCATGGGGAAGAAGGTCGTCCGGCCAGAAAAGAAAAGATGATAACTGATGACTGATGGCATGCATGCGTGTGTAAACATATAAATTAGGGCAGATAGATTTCTTTTCGGGTTGGGTGAGTCAAGAGTGGCTGTAGGAGTAGTAGTGAAAGCATCAGATCAGATCATCAGATTGGATTGACAAATCTGCGAGAGCACAGGCACGACGTGACAGATGCTTTAGCTTATTGGGAAAAAGTGCTAATACCAAATTTTCCGTCTTTGCCAGTGTTATGCTAGTACTATTTATATATATTCTGGTCCGTTCAAGGGTGTATTTGCCTTCTGACCTGCATTGACTTTTTAATATAATTTTTTAAATATTTTTTTGGTTTTCCTTTGTATTGCTCATTGAGATATAACTTTTTCCTATTTTTTTCTCCTTTTTCTTCTTTTTTAAAATTAAATACTCCAATCAAAAGCTACCAGCCACTACAGTATCTATTTTAGGCAAAAACTAATAGCCACAGCTAAAAGCTATAAGTAAATACCATTTTGAACAGGGCAGTCTCATAGCACAAGAAAATACTAGTTAGTAAACCTATATAGGTGAATTTTTAATTTATTTTTAAACGAAGTACTTCTGTAGTTCCATGTGAATTTCGGAAAGGGCTTTTTTTTAAGAAGAGTGTTTTTCACCCTATTAGCCGGTATGAAATTCGAGCCAGTAGCCTAATGGTACGGAGGCTGTTTATCCATTTCTTTTTTTGTGTGTGAATGCTACAGCTCGACCAATTTCCAAATAAAAAGGTAGAGATGTTACGGCCTTACAGGCAACTAATCTTAAATTCCTCCCATCTGCAAGGATCAATTGAAGTGATCTAAAGAAAAGGTAATCTAATTGTACAGATCTGCTTCGGAAATAAGCGCATGATGCTAAATATGAATTGTTCATATAAGGATGATGTGGCAACTTTTTCTCAAATTTAGCCTTTTGTCGTCTATTTTTATAAATCTAACCTCCTTCTTATATGTTCACCGGTCACCAGTACAAGTGAGTGACAATCATATTTAATTAATACTAATTTAATAAATGCTAACTATATTTAATTAGCACTAATAATGACCACTAATTTTTCTGCCGCAGTGGGGTAGCTCGGTAGGTGTTGTTGAGCTTCTGTGGCTTGACAGTATATGCCAAACTCCTATAGCAAAATAGGTGATATGTGTTATCTGTCGTGACTCCCGAACTCAGAGAGACTAGATTTAAAAAAAAAAGCTACTATATCATTTATATGAACAGTTCCTAAATCTGTTGTGGTAAAAAGGTAGAAGTAAACGTGTAAGAAAAAGGAAAGTTACCATGAGCGATCACTCGTCAATGGTCAATCCTGCCACACGTACGGATGTAAGGTTCCATCGGGATGCCGCATCCATTTTTCCCCCTAATAGGAACACCTGTCAATGAGTTCTATAGCCATAAGTGGGCATAGTTCAAAGAAAGATCGATCGATGGCGACAAAAATCACTCAGAGGTAGTGGTCGTGGAGTAATTGTTCACCGCATGACATGAATTTTTCGAAAAAATCGAGAATCTGTACGTAAAAAAACAGGGACCTGTGCGCAATTTTCGAAAACACGGGGGGCCATCCCGCAAAACGGAGGGCATAAAAAAAATTTCCAGGGACCTTTTCGCGAGAACCAAGGACCTGTACGTAATTTCGGAAAAATACATGGACTTTTTCGTAAAATCGCCTCCCCTGACCGTACCGAAATTTCTTTTCCACGCGTCGGGCGACCCAGCGCATGGGGGTGACGTGGGCGAGCCTGGGCACCGGAACCCCCCTGCTAATATGGATAGGGACGATAAAACGAGACAGATGAACCACGCTACGACAGCGTCGAGGAAGGAGTCACTGTAAGATGGGTCAACTTTACGAGAATATATATATATATATATATATATATATATATGTGTGTGTGTGTGTGTGTGTGTGTGTCTGTTCTTTTGGATGCGACTTATAGCTTTTGGTTGAAATTTTGAATTTTGGTACATTTACAGTGCATTATGAAAGCAGTACTCATTTACGATTTTAGCAGGTACAGATGTTGGGCTTTTAACGTGTAGATCGTTTAACCTGTAAACTCTGTCTTAAGAAAATACTCCGTTTAAAAGTTAGGTATTGTAGTAAAAGCCAAAAGCCGTCGGCTTCGGAGGAAAAGAACAGGCCCATAGGGCTTATTGGATTGGATTCTAATATACCTTTTTCATTTTGTTGTATTTATCTACATTCCACTATGTATACAGATAAAAAAACTAAATCTAAAAAATAATTAATAAAAATAACCATATATTCTTATTAACTGATATATCACAACCACGTAATCTCTTTTAAAACATTTAAGTAATGATATAAAGTAAAAAATTTATAATAACTAAACTCTAAATTCTCCTAATGAACAAATATAACGAAACAAAGAAAGTAAGAACGATATTTTCGGAAACTCAACTAACCGAAACTCATCGGCTAGTAGACAACGCTGATACGGTTACAGGCGTTCGGGACTTTGGGCATTTCTACGTGGGATACGTACGGCATAGACAACGAGTTGGCTCACGGTGGGCTGCGTCTAGACAACGAGTCAGGGAGCTTACGGCATGCGTGCGTGGAGCTGTGGCTCGTCCATACGGCGCTGCTCAGCTCAGTAGGGCCAGGGAATCTGTCGACTCAACAGTAGCTCAGCTCAGTGGCTTGCTTCGCATGCTGCTGATGCCAGTCTACTCCGTAGTACTAGGCCACTACTAGCTGGTAGAACTCCAGGTGTCAGCCGCAGGAGGAGCCAAAGTAGGCGGCGTTTTCCTTGGCGCGCCACAGCGGATCCTGCGCAAGTGCAGCGCGTGTCGATCCGGCGTGGAACGCCAGGTCATGTCGTCCAAGTGTGGCACGCCATGGAGGATGGAAGATGCAACTAGACGACGACGACGACCTTGATTGCCTCCGTTGCCGCCAATGATTTTGGTCTCGCTCCAAACGTTTCGCTTTCTGATTTTTTCTGGTTTCGGTTTTCTAAGTCAGAAGCCACTAAAAATACATCAGCTTCTAAATTTTATTTTTTTGGTTTTTTGCTTTTGCTTTCCTCTTTTTTGAAGATATAACGGTATTTTTATTTTTCTTTATTGTTTAATTGAATAATATAGAAAAAAGTAACGCATGCTACAGTAAAATTTTAATTTTGAGCCAGAAGTCATAACTATAAATTTTACCTGTTGTTATTCCAAAGTACATTATTAAGAACTAGTTTGATTTTTTTCTCTTCTAGCCGCGGAGTGGCTTGTGATTTTACGTGATGAAAATTTAGACATGTTCACTACTATAAAAGAAGTTAAACTGGACATTTATATCATAGATGGTTCCTAGGAATCGTTTGTGTTGTAAGTATCACAGACGGCTTATACGAATAACCGTTTATGTTATTTTTATAGATGGTTATTTATACGAACCGTCTATGATAATACAATACATCACAGACGGTTCTTATGAATTATCACAAACTGTCTATGATACTTTACAGACGGTTTGTAAAAAAAACGTCTGTGATATGTTTCCCGCATCGTAATCCCCCAAAATTTCATAATCTCCCGCCTAGGTCCGAGTAGGATTCAGTTTTAAGACACCTTTAGTAAAACAGACATAACTTTTGCATACGGTATCCGTTTTAGATGTTCTTGTACTTGTTAGAAAGCTAACGACGAGTCCGATTGAAAAAAAATGACCCGCTTGCGCCATTCACCCTCTACGACCCTCAAAATCGGCCATCTTTGGCCCCAAATTTGCATTTTAAGTTTTCAGTTTCTGTTTTTGCCAAAAATTTCCATCTTCCCTTCAGAATTTGGGTTTCATCTCAACTGCAAAGTTGTAGATCTCGTTGAAACCTTTCAAACGAGTATATATAAGCCATATAAAATTTTGCTATTTTATCTTTTGAGACTAGCTATTTATATTGTGCCGACATATTATCTCTGTGACACCATTATCACCGGCTATTTTTATTAGAACCGTCTGTGATGTATGAGTACCACAAACGGTTCTAGTTATAAACTGACTGTGATGCATTTATCATAGATAGCTCACAAACCGTCTATGATAATCTCTGATTATCACTGATGCATAAATTCAGACGGTTCAAAAAACTGTCTGTGATGACAGTTTTGAACCGTCTGTGATGACTTTTTTTTGTAACAGTGGTTCTTTTTGGGTTTTCGACCGCTTTTGAGTTCTAGCTTTTTTAGTAATTTCTATTTATTAAACTAATAAGTTATAGTTAAAAATTATAAATCATAGTATATAAGAATAAACCCTTTTGAGGTGGAACCAAGCGAGAACAAGAGTTGAAACCGTGAGAATTTAAGCTCGGGTCAGAAGGGTTGGATGGCCCGAATGATCAGCTGTGAGGAACACGGTGGTGTGAAAAATAGTTGGTCATGTCATTTGGCGAGCACGTCGCAACCTATGGGGTCCTCTGTTTGAAGACTTAGGTGTGCCATACTTCTCACGAGAGCATGGTGGTGTTTGTTTTGATAGAAGCAGAGCAATGCTGTTGTAATTTGGAAGCACTTTAATAGATAGTCTGATTTATTTATTTTTTGAGTGGGTTCGAGAAACCTTACCGACTGGCTATAATTCTGAGCGAAGTAAATTTAAGTACTTAAAAGCGATAACCAGATCCGAAAAAAACAGTGCAATGCCGTGTATACAGATGTGTGCGTAGCTCACATATCCAAAAACAAATGACATAGCAGATCTTCGAGACTTCGACGGATTATAGATTCGAAGTTCCATGGCACGCTACAATAGCAATGGCACGCACATGAATTAATAAACAAACGTTCTCATGTAGCCCATGCATGTGAGGTAAAAGCAATGACGTCTATTATTGGTGCTACGAGAACTGATGACCAAACTCCATGCTTTAATTAGTTCAGTATTTCTCATGCGTGATTTTCGCAATTTTTTATTTTTCTATTCAAAAAATAAACTCATCTTTATGTATTTTCGATATTTGTCAATATACTCACCAAGAGGGAGATTGTGAGACCATGTAGAGGTCACCCTGTGATTGTGATGAGTAATTGACGTTTGGTTCAGAGAGTTTACAGAGTTTGAGTTTGGTTTTTAGAAGACTGAAATTTAAGTGTGCAATGAGAGTTTGGAGCAGTTGGCAGTCAAGTTGTCAGACCGGCGAAAGGGTGGCGGTCTGATCGATATGACCAAGCGGTTAGACCATATAACCAAGCGGTCAGACATGCCTTTGTGTCAGCAATCTGACCGGTTGGTTGGATCGGTCAGACTGCCCTCAGAGACAGCGGTCTGACCGGTCGGTTAAATCGGTCTAACCGCCTTATGAGGTTTCAGCTCGGGTGCTTTTGAGCTTTGGAATTTTTGAGTTGTGAGATGAGTGTGGTCTGACCTAGATCGTTGCATGTGTGTACAGGGGTTTAATATTTGGTCCTAGACTTAGGATAAATCTGAGCATAATTGGCCCCCGGGGGCCGAGAAATCCCTGGACTACCCCCTCGCGCGAATGGCCATAATTGGCCCCCTGGCGCGCTACAGCACCGCACCACCCTGTTGGCGCAGTGTCATCCCACACGACCCAGTCTGATGCGGTGGCCCAACGCGAATGGCCATAATTGGTGCTATGCGACCCAGTCTGTCACGCAGTACGTGCCCATGCAAGGATCTTACGTCCTTCACGAGGTATCCTTTCGTGTCGCCAGAAACATGAGAGGCATTTGTGCAGCTTCGGTTCTGAAGCCTGTTGCATCGGCTCCCGTGGAGATACCGCCGAAAATGTATCATACGCGAGGCTCTAAGACTGAAGAAAATTAAGGCGCGTTTCGAGCCATGGAAGTTTATTCTAGTAGTGTCGTTGGTCCCCAAGTCACAACTACCCTGGCTTGGTCTGGTTTTCAATACATTGCATACATGGTACATGCAGAGGTCCAACATGAAACCAAACCGTCACAGTGGATTCACTGTGAGATACACGGAGGCTCTTTAGATTTTGCATTTTTTGCATGCATACATACTCTCTTTTATGCTTATTTTGCTCTAAATAGTATCATGTACATTTTGAGAGGGAGTCTTAGCCCTTGATATCTCTATTGCCAAAATGGGAGAATGATTGAGAAAAAATATTAAGGGGTGTAAAAGGCATTAAGGGGAAGAATATACATTTTGAGTGATATAAGTGGTATGAGTTGCAACACATGCTAACTGGAATCTAAAAATCCCAAATGAGATATTTCAGTGAGGGAGAGCTTTATTACATATCATTTGCTCTCTTTTGTATTTTTGGTTTGTTCTCTTACATGAAAATGGCCATGGTAAGCAATTGTTTTTTTTATCATGAGCAAGATTAGGTTTTGTGAGGTTTTATGTGTGATTTGGAGCTTTTGTAAAAAAACTTGTTCTTTCTTATTGTTCCATTTCTCACTCTGCCAACATGGTCATTAGTTCTTTCTATTCTTTCTATTGGACAATATGTGGTTTTTGCAACTTCTTGCTTTTCTTTTCAAGAAACAAACTTATCTTCATCTTTTTTTAGTGTTTGTCAATATACTCATCAAGGGAAGATTGTGAGACCATGTAGAGGTCACTCCGTGATTGTGTTAAATTAATGACTTTCTTTACAAATCGATGCTTTTTCGAATTAATGAATACTAACGGGTTTGCCTGATATATTTTATATTATTGCATTTGCACGTATCTAAAAGCAATCTAAAGACAGAAAGACTTATTATCTAGGCACCATGATGCTTTATTTCAGCGTCATATTTAGTGTGTGTGTGGATGATACATTAGCAATGGCACGCACATGAATTTTGTAGGAAACAATAGATGATGATAATAGACGACGACTTCGTGGCCCTTGAGCTGGGTAGCCCAATCAGACGCACCCAGGTCGATTGCAAACAGATCATGAAGCGGTTTGCGCACTAGTAGTAGTCAAGCACTGTGCCCTAGTTAGCAAACAGGGCTTGAAACGTGACAGTAAAGGGAATCGTACTCCCCATGTCGAGAGATTGGGTTGCACAGCTAACATGGATCTATAGGCTAAGATTAATATCTCGGCAGCAGCTCGAATAAATCGGGCCCTACATATCTGGTTTGGATCTCGTGAAAGGCAATGTCACGCACTGCATAAACATAGTTGCCCGAGCAAGAAATGTCGAGTTGTTAGTTGAGTTCATCCGTTAATGAACCCTTTTGTTGGTCTCACCGGCAAATTAACTTTGATCCTTATCCACCCATAGGCCATACACACTGTCTAGGAGTTGGTTCACTGTGCAACTTCTTTTTTTTCCCTGTCTCCGGCTTTGGGACCCTCCGGCTGATCATAGCCAGGTAAACACAAGCTACAAATCTTGCTAAGTCCCAGTACATGGTACATTGTTTGTATATTCGTAAACTGCGTGTGTGCATGTGGCATGAGTGAAATTGTAGAATGGGGTACGGTGAGTCAAAGGGGGTCAGTGTTTTCCCTTAGTATTAGCAACACGATGCAATGAAAAACACACTCACAAGCTACTCCAAAACCAAGAGCCAAAGATCGCAAAGGCACTCAAGACAACGGTCTCACCGGTCTGACCACCGGACAAGTGGCAGTACGACTGCTCAGCCGGTTTGACCGCAAGTCTCACCGGTCCAACCGGCATGGACAGTTTGACCGCTCGGGTCAAGACGGTTTGACCGCTCGTCGAACAAAAGTGGGAAAAAATACGATACATGATTAATAAAATGGCTAACTCTTCAACTACTGATCCAATTCGGATGAAACTTGGTACAAATCCTCCCTAGAATATTTGGAACCTATTTCAATCTGGATCATAAAAACCAATGCCAAATTTTTTTGAACTTTATCCAAAATCACCAAAACCGACAAAAGAGAGCAAACCTCGATCTGCTCTTACTCGTGAGTCCTTGATGATCTAGATGATTTTAGATCACAACACAAACTCAAGACAAAATGCCCTCAAGATAAAAAAAACCTAAATTCACCCATCTCTTGAGCAAACCAAGCAATTACAAGAACTTTTCATAGAAAATGTTTAGATAGATGGGATTTAATCTCCAAGAGATATCTTCACCTCTTACATGTCTTAGGCACCAAAAGAGATCAAGATGAGATAAAATCCAAACAAGAAAACCAAGTAAATCAAAAGCATAAGGAGAAATCTATGGCACAACTCACTTAAACGAAATTTAGATGTTCATTCCACTTTGAGAGGAATATTTTACAGTCACTCCCTCATAAAGGACAAAGCTCTAAGTATAGCGCGCACACACAAAGATTCCAATCTAAGAAAACCCTAACCTCTCCTTCTTAAAACCTAAGAGACATCTCCTCTCTCAACACATACAAGAGTTTGTATAATGGGGGCTCCTTACCTCCAGTCAAACCCTAACAATCGTCAACTCTTAGAGAACATAACTGCTTATAATTAGGAAACCCGCTAACTGACAAACAGATGGATTTTACAATCACACACATTTTCACGCTTTTCAAAACACGACATCACATGGTTCTAATAGCCCGATAAGACGTTCTATTCTCCAAGATATGACCTAAACTACTTAGACCACTACCACGGTTTCACAAACCGTCTCTTGACTTGGTATTGAACAATTTCCTCGATTTCCACCCACCGGCCTTCACGGTGCTCCTCGAAGCAACCACTACAACGAAGTCTATGATGCCGAATGACTTATTGCCAAAATTGTACGCCTGCTCCGAGGACCGTCACCACTTGAAACACTTAAATTCAATGACACACCACATGAATACACTTGCCTCATCGCGATCCTCGTCTTTCTTCCATACTTCTCCACTTGAGATGATGCTCCACTCGAACTTACGCGACCCTCGTATCATCAAGACATCTCCCCTAGACTCGGTCTTACCATTGACCAAAAGACCACAACAATCACCAAATGTTCTATACATCTAAGAACAAGCAATCGTCCCAAGTACAAGTGATATGTACTTGACTCTCGCTATGACTAGCACTTACATAGATTCACTCTATGACTAACACTTGCATGAATTTTCGCTATAACTAACACAACCGAAACCAACACAACTCGCTCAATTTCCCAGAGGTCGGTCGGATCGCCAGCCAATGACCAATTAGACCGCCTCAAACCGACTTAAACCTCATAGTAACAGGTAGACCACCGGACAATCTCCGGTCGAACCGCCATTGCATGGCCGGTCACACCGATCTTAAAAATTCCGCGCAACAGAACGAGAGTCTCTTTGGAATAAACGTACTTCCTACTAGAAATTAGTGACACCGTATTTTCGGTTAGGTACACGCACAACGTTTAGACCGCCTTTGAAGGCCGATCAAACCGTTTTCACCTGACAGCAAAAAATCAAAGAGCAAATAATATAAAATTAAACTCAAACTCTGATGACGAAACACAAAAAAATAATCAAATAGTCGTAATACAATATGGATTGTCCTCCACGTCTCACGCAAGCGTACGTACTTCGTGTACTCGCTCAGTCGCTCTAGAGAATGAACTAGTACATTTGTATCCACTGGATAATAAGGAGCTCCTGATCAGCTAGAGGGACCTATGTATATAAGCATTGGAGAGGGTAACATGAATGCAAGGACAATGCCACAGAGCAAGTAATTTAACTAACCTAAGCAGAGAGGTAGAAGGTACACATCAACTTAGCACACCAAATTATACGAACCATTCCTATAAAAAAAATGGCACTGTAACTATGTTTTTCAAAGTTAGCTCTAAACGTCCGTTTTTGCCCCTTTTTGCGAGCATGCACAGTTACTAATCTGCACTAATTACTGTCATTAACACTAATTACTACTAATTAGGACTGATTAATAGTTATTAGCACTGATTAGTGCGCCGACGCCGTCCTGCCGAGCAGATCCAAGAAAGAGGCTAGACTTACAAAAACAAATATCCCGACACCAAATTTGAAAACAAAATAACTACGACATCACATATATGAACAGTTCAGATTATACATGCATACGCATGCGTCCAAAGCGAGCAACACTTCTGAGTTCTGATCCAGCCCCGTCCCCAACAAACAGTAGCAACACAGACGCCAGCCCAGGCGAGGCAGCATATGGACAACCGCTACGGATTTTTATTTATTAATTGTACACCCGGTACAAGTACACGGTACTGCACGCACTAGTTAAAAAAGAGGAGAAGAAAGAGGAAAGAGGGAAAACAAATCAGAAGTACAAAACAAGTAGTACCTCCTCACCTCAGCGCAGCTCAGCGTGAGCAACCAGCTAGAGCTTCAGATTAAGATCAACAACATGCTTCCGCTTGTCGTCCCCGACGTCGATCGTACGCGGGCGGCTGCCCTCCGCGCTCCGCCGGATGCTCGACAAGTTGCTACCGTCGACACCGGCGCTGTAGTCGACGACGTTGTAACGAGGCACTCCGAATGTGGCTCCGTCGGCAATGTGCCCCCCCTGGTGGTTCTCTTGGCGGGGCCGGCATGAGTGCACCGGGATCGCCGCCATGGGGGGCGTTTGGTGGGTGGGCGCATCCATGTTGGGGGTGGCTGCTGCAGGGAGGTAAAGGTGGGCGTTCCACCCCACGCTCCTCTCCTTCTTGTGCGCGTTCTGGTGCCCCCCTAGCGCCTGCGACTTGAGGAACTTCTTGTTGCAGAAGAGGCAAGGGAAGAGCCTCACGCCGCCGCCACCTTGGCCACCGCTGCCTCCGTCAACGCCACCACCACTAGAAGCAGCAGTTGCAGAAGAAGAAGAAGAGGGTGGTGGCGATGCGGGGCCCAGCGTCAGCGACAGGTCGACGACGTAGTCGTCGTCGCCGACTCGTAGAGAAGGGGGAGGAGCCTCCATTGGGGAAGGAAGCAAGGTGTGTCAGCTAGCTTCTATGGCTTTCACGCTGGTCTTGGTGGTAGCTGTGGGAGGAATCCAAAGGGGTGGTGCTTCCATGAGCTAGCTGAGCTGAGCTCTGTGGGTTTGGATGGCGAGCGAGCGAGCGAGGAGGTTTATAGATGGCCAGCAAGGAGGGGAACAAAAGGCGAGCCCGGCCACCACGTCCTAAATGGCTAAATCTGGGAGTTGCAAGGGGCACTACGCCCAACCCCGGTGCGGTCCCCGGCCATAGCCACGGAGGAAGACGACAAGCAAGTTTGGTGCTTACACCACCACAAGGAACTCAAAGATCATTGCTACAGAGAGAATAGTTGGTAGTGATCAATGTCATGTGTTGTTGTAGGTCAGTCTTGCAGCATGTGATGATCCTTAATTACTTGCAAAGAATAAAAAAAAAGTTGAGGAAATATATGTTGTCGCTTGGTTGAGCTGAAATAAGTTGGCGTCTGACTAAAATTGTATTATATTTGATGATAGCTTATTTGGCATAACTAAATTTAAAAAACCTGTTAGCTCATCACAGATAATGCAAACGAATATAAGGGAAAAATCAGGCAAAAAAGCTAAAAAAAGCCACAAAAAATGGAATTTATGAATAGTAAAAAATAAATCAGAAACCAAAAACTCAAACCAAAATGAGCGAAACCTATAGCATGGTATGGTCATGAAGTACTCAAAAACAAACTACAGAAAAATTAGAGGTAATAACACTTTGTCATGATACTCTCAAGCCTTTAGATGTGGACTCTCGAATTAATGGCGCCTTAGGATACAGGACAGCTTTAGTATGACACATAATTTTAGCTAAGGAATTTTAACTGTTAAAAAACCTAGCTGTCAGCTGATGCCACTTTGCCTGTGATTTAAGGAGAGTATAGTTCGTACTCCATTATATTTTATGACTTGAGTCCACATCATTTAGATCACGGAAAAATCTCAAGAGTTAGTCGCATTTTTCTGACGCGAACAATTTGGCCTAATTTAATTGATCACCCTTTTTTACCTGATTTTTTATAATCTATACGAAGATTGACAGCTAATAAGTTTAAAATAATTTAGGTTGACTATATAAAAATTATATTATTAAATTTATCATAAAATAATATTTTTATAATATTATAATTTTATTAATATATTTTAATATAAAGTTATAAAAAATAACAACCATACCCACACCTTGAGAAATATAGATAAAGAAATGTCAACCATAATTTAAAAAAAACACTCATAGAAAAACCTCTCTTCCTCATCTCACGTCCATCGTCCATGTCCAGCCAAGGAGAAAGAGAAGGCTTCTGATTTGATTGGTCAGGAGGATGCAATTTCCAAGGCGTGCGAGGGTGCGACACATGTCGGTACATAACAGGGAACCTAAACAGGAGCAAAAGAGGAGCCCCTTCTCCCCTCAGGTACAGACCAACAAACTTGTTAAACCTGCTTCTACTACTGCTACTGCTACTACTGCTAGTCACTTGCCTTTATAAGAGGGACCCACCCATGCCATGCCCCTCCTCACATCAGCCATGACCCATGATCCGCTCCGGTTTGAGCTACACTACCTAGGCAAGAATCTGTACAGACAAAGACCATTCATTGGCTAGGCGATCAAGGTCTGCTAGCTGTTCTACGAAAAGTCATGAGTTAGTCTCTGTTTACAAATACAGGCTGATTACGCTAACAATCTCGTATTTCACTAGACTTGAGCAGGCCGAGGGGTTTTCTGAAGAGAGGGTTTCGAGCGATGAACAATCGCAGGGACAGGATAGATGGATAAATGCAAGAAGAAGAGGATAGGGACGGAGAAAGAAATTTGGTACCACATGCTCTGGTACAACGCATGCATGGATGATCCCTGGCTAGTTTGTCCGCACATCCTTTTTTTTCCAGGGCGTCTGTCCATCCATCTTAATGCCCTCAAAGCGGTTGTTCATGGGTCAACTACCACTGGAGTTTCTCAAATGGTTGAGCAGCCACAAACTCTGCAGCGAGCTCGGTACAGTGCAGTGCAGTGCAGTGCGTGCCTACGAGCTACTGGTAAAAGGACGCACAGAGCACAGTCGCTAGCTAAGCTAACTCGGCTCTGAAGGAGAAAAGCAACGCAGAGTCATGTGGTTTGCCTTGTCCTATCTGTGCATCCAAGATGGTGATGGTTTTCCTTGAAAAGAGAGGTCTCGTACTTTTCGGATGTGACTTATAACTTATGAATTCTATTTGTTTGTAAGTGGGTACGAAGAAATAGTCGTGTGTAATTTTGATCGGTGTAGTTAAGTCGATATAATGTCTATTACAATTGATATATAGATTCTACCTCAAAAAGACACTCTATTTAAAAGATAATTACTGTAGCATAAGCATGAATTTATTCTTTTCAGCTTCTAAAGTTCATGCTCATTTCAGTTTTAGTTTCTGGTTTTTTGTTTCCAGTTCACTATTCCTTAATTTTGTCTTTTTTATTTTTAGTTTTTAGAGTTTTTTCTCCTTTTTTCTCGTATTCGTTTGCATTGATCGTGATGGGCTAATATGTTTTTTTTATTTTTTAAAAAATTTAATTACGTCAAAAAGTCACCAGCAGATATAGTACAAAATAAGTCACAAAAAAGCCCAAATGAGCAACTCCTAAAAGTTACTTTTCGGCTTTTCTACAATAACTAACTTTTAAACAGAATATCTTTTTATGCCAGGATCTATAAGTTAATTGTAGCACACACTGCAACGACTTCATTTATATTGGTCAAAATCGCATGTGAGTTTATGTTATTCTGTGTTTTCTCTAATGAATAGCCTAAAAGCTATAAGCCGTAGCCAAAAGCTATAAGATGAAGCTAAACAGGTATAGCAGTTATTAGCTTTTTCTAAGCTTATAAGAACTTTCTAGTAGGGCACCCCAACGCCCTCCCCAACTCACCTTTAGGCAGCGTTCAATATGGCTTAAAGCTTATGGCTTAAGTTTATTTTTGCACTATTCATAATTTCGTCTTTTTCTGAAGTTTTGACTTTTTTTGAGCTTTTTTGTCGGTTCTTTTTTTCTCGTATTCGTTTGCGTTGTCTGTGATAGGCTAACATATTTTTATATTTTTCAATTTTTTTAAATTTAATTATGTTAAATAAGCCTCTCTCAGCTACAGTGTTTTTTTCAGCCAGCTACAGTATTTTCAGCCATAAGCTTTCAGCTTTCAGCCGAACCGATCACCACCTTATTTCATCAAGTGCGAACCAACTTTCGCGGAACCGGACTACCGTGGAAAATTAGACAAGAAATTGAATTTCTGCTTTTCAGTTTTTCCCGATTCCAGGAATCGACGATCCACCATTTCATGTGAAATTCATGCAAATCAACGATCCGTTTCATGTGAAATTCATGCAAAATTTCTGGAACGACGTGCGCTTAAGGATTCTATGGATGGAAAACATCTATTGCCTAATGGAATGGCCAGACTAACATGTAGTACAACTGCAGCCGGATCCTTGTCTCTCGGAATCAAACACAGGATAATTGACTAATCAAGTCTCATCGACTGGGTATTGCGAAAGATTGAAGGAAAGAAAAGGACTTGAAATGTTTGTTCCTCCATACCTATCGCGGCAACAAGGAACGGGATAGCTTTGGCGGTCCTTGTGCCCAAGAACTTTGGCAGACATGGACATTAATATGACCTCAAAATTGACAATGATAGCTTCCCAACTCGACAAGAGCGAGTGAGATTTATGAGCAAGCCGGCGAAAGCCTCCCCAGAACAATCATGTCGTCGTCTATTCGAGCTCATCCAGCTCAAGATCCTGTCCGAGCAAGCCAAGACACCCCTCAGGCCTCTTACAGTTGCCGCTACAACCTTTAGGCTCCGGAATTCAATTTTCCATCACGTTTCCAGACCTCTCATCAACTGGCGCCGCGCCGAGCCACGCTGGGGACCGTCGCTGGAAACGGTCTCGATCGGCATAAATAGGCGACAACAATGCTAGGCAGCTCTGGGCTAGCTGAAAATGGGCAGTAGCACTGGCAGGGTTAAAGCCGATCAAGCAACCTGTCATGGCTCACGAACCCTACCAAAGATGCCCATTAGTGTGTCGATACCGGGATCTCATTAGGGCTAAATAAGGACCATGCCACTGTCCATCAAATAGCAATTGTACAACTGCAGTGTTTCCCAAGGGAGATAGATCTAACTCAGATGCATAATTAATTGTAGGGCCATCAAACTCAGATGCATAATTAATTGTAGGGGCTCTTCTTGCGGACTGACAGCATGCTGTACCATGGCTACTGCTAAACATCTCTTGCTGGTGGCAGGAGACTGATGTTCATGTGCAGCATAGGACCAAGGGTCACCAGAGAAGCCAAATGATGATGCAGAGAGACAATATCTTCAGAAACCATGAGGGTTCTGAAACTACGGGTTATACAGGGTAGCAAAGCAACAGAAACCCAGAAAAATAAATGCCCCAAAGAGAGGTCATTTTTTTAACCGCCGAGGTACATGGACAGTAAACAAAACAATGCACACAGTAAATATGAAGTCAAAATGCAACATATACAGGGTCGGCTTCATGAACTAGAAAGGCTGTATTAACTAATGAGCCACGGAAGTTCATGTCTGGTGACCTCAGTAGAGGATAACAAGTATATGGGTACTAATCAACAATTATTTTGACACCACCAATGTGACTCAATTTTAGTTATATTTTAGTATGCGCACAAATCCTGCAAATAACAAGCGTTCTAGAGAGCCTTGGATTTAGCATCTGTGAACATGTGATAACTTTGCTGCATGACCCGTGCTGTTTACATCCAAAACTGCATTCTTTGTTGGCTGCTTGTTTACACTCACCTAAATGATTTATACCATATATCAGTGCAAGTGGAAGATGCACTCCTACAAAACTACAGCGAAAAGTAAAATATTCAAAAGCATTAGGGCAAATGGCAAAAAAAAAAGTTAGGTATTCTCGCATGAAACAAGAATACCGCTAATGTAGAAGGGCAATATCATCTGTCGAGTGTGCTGGAGAGACCCAATAGAGAATTCTTTATACCCGTTAGCAAAGGTAATTGCACACTTTGATGTGGATCACTTCAACTCAATTAAAGAAATTACAGGAAAGAACGAATCCTTTGATGGTTGGGAATGAAACATAAACTGTTTATGATAAACATATGTTCACAACACCCCACTAAGGCAAGCACAATATACTGAAATTATCATACCTCAAATTAAAACATGAAAATCATTATATCAAGGAAAGCATAGTCTCTATATCCATATGTGCTCCCTGCGGTACTCTCGCACAATGACTGGTACACTAGTAGGTGGGAGCTGCGACAGCAGGAAAAATCATCAATTCAATGGACCAAATGACACACAGGCCATCTTAAATATGATAAGCAAAACAGTATGAATGTGATACACAAATGTCTGACTCAAAGAAGATAGTTCATCACTATTATAGCTACCTATAACAGAGATTTGAGCAGAATAAATGTGTGACTGGTTATGTGAAAAAAGTGTATCCACAAGAAAGAATACAATGAGATATCTTTTAAAACAGACGGGAAAAAATGCAAGAAAAACTGGATGTGCTTATGTGTACTAAATAGACAATCAATGATTGGATAATGGGGGGATTGCCAAATAGTAAGTCGGACTAACTAAAATTCAAAATAGTTCTACCAATCATAGAACCATGAATAGCACTCATGCAGTATAAAGCTGTAAAGCATCATAAAAATATAATTCATGTGTATTTTCACGAAAGGGAAAAAACAAATCCCCACAATATAAAGAAAAATATGACTTTTGAGGACACCTAACTAATATCAAACAAAATAATTAGTATCAATGAGAAAGTAATCACAACAAAGACTAGATGGTTAGAACATTGCAGGTAGAAATGTTTGGAGTCAGATCAAGAACGTTAAAATCGATAGCCATCAGATAAGTTAAAGGATGCTAGAACAACATTTGAATACATCATTAAAAAAATTCAGTTCAAATTAAACATTCAGAAACTATGAAGGACCATGTTCTACTTTGTTACTTCTTGTTTCTGCAAATGCTGTATTCATTTTAAACTAGCAAATCAAGTTGTTGTCAGGTGTTATGGCTTGCAATTGGAGAACAAGGTAATGGCTTGATCGCCCTTCTGGCCTTGAGACAGAGGGGTCTGACCTGGCCGGTTTAACTGGAATAGTGTTCTTTATTGCCTTCCTCAAGAAGAATTGGTTACCTTTATATAAGAGGTACCCTCCTAACAAGGAAACTCTATATCATACTAATACTAGGACTATTTCTTAATCCGTATTGCTTACTACACGGACACTATACTAATTATTGACAAGCACTGCTAAATATATAGTAGACTTTCCTAATGTTCATGACTTTCCTCATGCTGGATCCACTTCTGATTCGGAGCCCCCTGCTGGCCTTGCTGCACCTGAGACGGATTCAGCAATTGCCGTTGTCGCCGCTGACTTTGTAGCATATCCAGCCGAAATCCTTGGACTGCTGAGTCCAGCCTTTGCTGAAGCTGCTGAGTTCAAACTACCGTTGATTGGTTGCCAGAAACGGCACGTATATACTTTACCAACAAAAGCGTCCACAACATCAGCTCATTGCTCATACAGTCCACTTCACATGTGAAAAATAATGCACAACTTTTGCAGACAGCTCGCATCTTTGTCGAGCATTATGGTACTGCTGTCTAAATCCGAGGTCAGTTAGGGCAGACAGGTCTGATTGTTAGGCCAAATAAGGCACCTTTAGGAAAGCTAATTTTGTTTGAGAACGCATGAAAACAACAACCTTGTACCAATACTGGTCCTACCCACTAGAATATTAAGAGGCAGCTACTTATACACATTCCCAAGCTATTTTTAAAAAGAAATCACGGATGTAAACATAAAAAAGTCTCTGCGTCCAATTATGTGGCGCACCATCTATAACTATAGATCTGAGAAACCTAGGAAAGTCCTTGCTACAACAAAAATACATATTACCAGAACATATTCAGCTCTGCATCCCCAACCAAAAATAAGGGGAAAATTTTTTTATTGCCTTTCTAACATATTAAAACTCAATTTTTTTTATAGGAGTAAGATTTTTTTATAGGAGTAAGACCCCTGAACTTTCGGCTTGATTGCAAGGCAAGCCTATGTCAGTTATCCGTATTGTCATCCACAATGCTGACAAAAAAATTCGTTATGGACATGGCTAAAATTCTGGGCCTGTGTTTGCTAGAGAGACAAACATGTGGCTCAAAATTTAAAGAACCAAAGTGGTACTAGGTACTATCCCCTAACAAGTTGGTAGCTTGATCAGCATACGATAGCATCACATTGAACTGATAGAAGCGTGAAAAACAACAGCAAACATAAAGAAAAGTTTACAGAGGTTAAATATGATTTGCTCATAAGCACAAGAAATTGAATAGGTAGAAGCACATCTTACCATTCCATAATCTGTTATGATCACTGAAACATATTCAGAAGGGGTGGTGTCATACCTATCACGTGCACAAAATTATTTTGATTAAATGAAATGTAAGAAAGGAAATAACCAACATCTATGGGAATTCGGGCACATACTTAAGATTCAGAAGTTGTAGATTTTCATTATCAGCGTAGTTTTTGAGATGACTCAAATCTTCCCTTTCAGGAACTCCTGAAATGGCATCTGGGTTACCTGAGTAAATAACATGTCATGTGTTATGAAGTTCCTTAGCAGTAAGCTAAATCAATAACTTATTGTACAAACAGCAATGAGAGCGCACCAAGTTCATTAGAGCATATAGAATCAAGTTGCACCCTCTCATGAAATTTGTATGCCTCGCAGCACACTAGAACAGGAACTCTAAAAGCATGTGCAACCATTGCAACAGAAGCTGTCCCAGCTCTGGAGTAAACTGCTCCATTTGATAATATTGAGGAAGCACCCAAAAAAACTCTTGTAACCTCATGCATGATGTATGAGACGGCATTTATGTGTGTATATGTGCAGCTGACCCCCTTTGCAACTAATCTGTGCAACAGTCCTTGTCCCTCAAGGCTTGGACGAGAATCTACCACCACAACGCGAAACTTCTTTTGAAGCTCATGGGCATGTTCAAAAATCATTTCAACAACAGAGGATGACCCATATGTCAGTAGGACATCATCATCTCTGACTTTGGTAATAGCATGACTAACAATGACCCTATCTGCAACTATTATCTTCTCATTTATGAACCGATCAATGTCAGATTGAAGACTAGCTTTAGCTTCTGAATCCGACAATGTAAGCGGAAGCTTGGCAATCCTGTTCTTCAAAAACCTAATAGCATTGCCCATGCTCATTGAAAGTGGCCTGCACTCAATGATAAATGACACGTAGCTGTTGATTTTAGCTGTAAGATCTCTATTGAGAGTTTTTTCTGCAGGTGTAGAGTAATCTTTTATTGCCTCTCTGAAAGCAAGAAGCATTGCTATGCAACGAGCATTGCCACCAGATATATTGCCAGACAAATATTGAAGCCCAACCTGAAAGCATAGGTGACATAAGATATTCAGTGTTATCAAATGTAACAATAATCAGTCCTACCAAATACTTGCTATCTACTCAAAGAACAACAAAGTAACAAACGAAAAGAAAAATGAAAAGCTGCTTAGGCCTATCTGTTTTATGTGAATTATATTTCAAGAGAAACAATAATGCAAGATGGAACAAATCACCATTGCAAGAATGCTCACAGCTCACTATACTCACTTTAACTTTATTCATTTCAGAGTACTGGTTTAGCACCTTACCCAACTCCCCAGGAAAACAAAAAATTAACACTGGTAGGAGTCATTATCACATATTTGCATGGGAGTATTTAATAATTACCTTGTACACAGAAGGATGCATTGGATCAAGTTGAAAAAATTTTGACTCGAGGTCAGGAAGCTGAGTCCCATGCACATATTGAGGCAGGTGTCTGAACAATTCAACTCTGTTTCGGGCTTCTGATTGGTTGACAACTGAACGCCTCTTCGCTTTCTCCACCCGATGTACATCATCAAATTGCATACGAGGGTGGGGAGCATCTTTCTTTCTATCTCTGTCGGGAGGGCGTTCACCAATCTTCTTGTCAGAAGCAACTGGAGGTGTAACTTGGGGCATATCTTTCTTCAGAGATGTTTTTACTGTCTTGGGTTGCTTTGGCATTGCAGGACTAACACCAGAAACCGTGGTTGTAGATTTTCCTGATAAATCTGCAATTAAAATAAGACAAAACGTGCATGTCTGAAACCTGTGGCAGAAGAGTTCTATTGAATGATACAAAATACAACTCCCACCCAAAATGAGAACTCCTCATTCTTTCCCTCAAGACTTTGTTAGTTTTACCTCAAAATTTCCTTAGGAAAATGTAGAAACAATACAAAGAAATGAAATCCAATAAGTTGATCTAGGTTGAGTGCCTTATCCAATTTCATGCTGAAAACAAGATTTTTTTTGTTGTTTCACTGTTGCAATGTAAGGATGAAAGCAGGTTAACTACCTGCCTCCTTTGCAGCAGCTTTGGCAGCACGCTGAGCCTCCTGAATAGCACGTCTCTCTGCTTTAGAAAGTTTCGGTTTTTGTGGAATTGGGGCTGGAGCACCTTCATTTTGTGTTTCAGTAAGATCTCCCTTAACTGATTCTGAAATAAATAACAGAAGGCAAGTATGTAATTGATAAACCTATGTATATGGTAATTCTTTAAATGATTTCAACAGATCCCACATAGCAAGCCATTTCTCCCCAATCTAGATTTGCGCAAGAACACGGGGATAGTATGTATCGCTGTAACACAACATCAATAAATATGATAGTCTCCTCTTGGTGACCGTGGTTGTGTCCTAAATAATGATATATCCATCATAAGACAGAGTTCTCGCTAAAAACTGTACATAAACGTGGTTTCAATTTCACTACCTCTACAATCATATTTATTATCCCAGAAATTCCATGCTGCATCTCTCCACCATCACCTCTGAGCCTTTAATTTTCTCACTTAAGTCTTAACATAATACTATTGTTAATATCAGGCAGTAGCAACTGAGAAAAGGCTTATGCAATGGAGAAGAGTCCTTGGGGAGTGACCTCAAATTGGCTAACGCATTATACTCCTACACTGCCTCCTCGACACTCGACAGATAAGTTTTGGTGTAAAGGAGCTTGCACTCGGTGCTTATATGCGATGTCTACCGACTCCTCAACGGTTTTACCAAGGTAATAATAGCCCAGCAATACAATGATGTGTAAGCGCAGGACATTGCGCTATCGCTAATTACCATACAATCTCCTTTTAGAATTTTTAATCTCATTTACAGAACTATTATAGCTAGAGGTATCCATCCCTAACGGTTGCAAAATCGTAGCAATCGCGTATTAAATAGAGTATTGCACACATTCGGAAGCAAGTAGATTTCGAGGTCGGAAATGGCATACCCAGCGGGGCGGGGGAGGGGTCGCGCCCAGGAGACGTCGACGTCGTCGTCAGGGTCGGAGGCGGCGTCGAGGCGGGAGGACGAAGGCGGCGGCGGGGAGGATGGGGAGGGAGTCGGCCCCAGCGGCGTGGGAGGGGAGGTGGTCGGCGATGCGCGGGGCGGGATCATGACTGGGAGAGCGATCCCGGCGAGAGGTCGGAGGCAGGCGGCGACGACGCGGCGGGCTCGGAGTTGGTGACGAAGCCGACCTGGCGGAACCGGGGCTCCACGCCCCCGGAGGAGGAGCGCGGCGGCCTGCGGAGATCCATCGCCTCGCCGGCGGCGGCGCGAGCGCGAGGGTTTGGGTTTTGGAATTGGAGTAGGCACGAGCCGAGTCGTCGCGAGGAGAGGCGGAAGCGGAAGCGATGGATTGGGTCGTGTGGCGTCGGGATCCTCTGCGCGCGGACGGAGACGGCGGGATCTTCCTGTGGTATGCACATACAGGCCCAGCCCATTAAAGCTTCTCGCTCATGTCGAACGGGTTACATACAACCTTGCAAACTTCATATGGCCCATATATGGTTCGAATTAACAAGAGATGGAATGGAAATAACAAAAAAAAGGGGACAAATAGTGTCCATGCATTTTCTGTAAAATGTATGATCCCAAGCGTCGATTTTCTGATCCAATGGTCTGCATGCACAGGCAAATTAAACTGTGAAACTTACTCCATGTATGCTGGAAACCGAGCCCCCAGATGTATAGCCATGTTCAATTCGGTTGTGGCTTTCATTTTTTGGCTGAAATAGCACTATAGTGGCTGGAGGTGTTCAATTAGCCTGTTGGTTTTTGGCTCTATGCTGAGCTGATTTTTGAAGTGTGGTATTAGAGGCGTAAAGAGGTTGCATATAACGAAATCATTGAAAAACATTGTGCCCATGTTCACGTACAGAGTAACTTACAAAATATGCATGTGGCAAGTGTATTTTTCTAATGTATATAGGGCATGTTCTTTAACGGCTTCTAAAAGCGGTTTTTTGTTTTTGCTACAGTAACTAACTTTCAAACTGAGTATTTTCTCAAGATAGGATCTATAAGTTAATTATAGTACACGTTAAAAGCCCAACTTCTGTATCAACCAAAATTACAAGCGAGTATCTCTCTCTCCGTAATCTTTGTCGCAAACAGCTAAAATTCAAAAATTTCAGCCAAAATACATAAGCCACAGCCATATCAAATAGACCCATAGAAGCATAATCGGTGTGGCACGTATGTCACACCACTAATGACGCTACAAGCACGTCACGTGTCATGTCTATATCCATAGCTTGTTCACCATGTGCAACATGGTTTGCAGGGCCTTGTGCTAGACCTGCATCCCCTCCATGCTGCTCTGGTATGTCTGCTGCCTGTAATTCTAGTCTAAAATAAAGTTGTGTAACACCATCATTGCAAAAAATTATGGCCTTCTGTCTTTGTGCGTCGTAGCTAGGAATGTTGTCCAAAATACGTCACTTCATCTTACACATGCCAAAAGCATGTTCAACGATGTTGCTCATAGAGGAAAAATGGAAGTTAAATACCTCCTACATCCCCTCGGGCTGACTGCTATTTTGAAACTCTGAAATATGGTACCTTTGGTTCTGATAAGGAGCTAGGTGGAATAAGGAACTATTCTATATATTTTGCAAGTGTTTCTTACAGGACACTTATGTCGTACACATGATCCAAGTCATCCGACACACACAAAAGTGAAATGGGCATCGAAGTCACATAATGTGAGCACACTCTGACTCGAAGTCACATAATGTGAGCACATTCTGACTAATGTACCTATGCCTGTTGAAATGCCTAGCACGCTCCTTGAATGGGACCTTAATTTACACATGGGTCCCATCGATTGCCCTGATGCAATTACAAAAGTGCGGATAGAACATCTGTTGCAGTAGCCTTGGATGCATAGTCTGAAAAGTTGGATCAGCAAGTGTTAATGTTTGCAGTAGATAATCTATTCACACACTTGAGCACGTGTGTAATCTTTCTGCTGATAGTTCTTACTGAGTGCTTGATCCGATTGACACCCTATCTATTGAATTGAGGCGCGCCACAGGTCCACAGGAACAAAGTAAGTGCTTCTTTGGAGTAAACTTGTATAGTAGATTGTAGGCCATAGTTGGCAACTAGCGTGTCATGCAACCTATCAAATGTGCCATAGGTCCACAGGAACAAAGTAAGTGCTTCTCTAGAGCAAACTTGTATAGTAGATTGTAGGCCATAGTTGGCAACCAGCGTGTCGTGCAACCTATCAAACACTGACCTTCGTATCTTGAATATATCATAGCATGGCTGATCATCGGCAAGTTGTTATTCTACCCATTGAATCCTGATCATGAACAACATTCTCGGTAGGGGCCTACTCGATGAGCTTGTGTCATCGTCTGTGCACGCGAAGGCGGCATAGGCCAGTAGTGTGAAGGAGCCAGTGGAGACGTATTCGTCATCGCTGCTTCCATCGGCCGGCCCTATCACGCTCATCTCTGCACAAAATGATTAATGGATGGACGTTCAGTGGCCGATGAAATGAATATCCGAAACATAACAATATGCGAGTAATCGAAAGAAATAATACGAACTATGGACTGGACGATAGCATGTGATTATGAGAAAACTAACTCAAGTCCAAAACAATAGTGCATAACATTACAGTGCATTACACAACAACTCAAGTTAACGATCAAAAATAGAATGAGCAACATGGAACGTCGACAAAAACATGGACCACCCAAACAAGGACGAGATTTCTCAAGGCATGTTCCTCAAACGGTCCCATATCCTCCTGATCCAAAGGAGCCATCCCTTTTTTGTTTTCATGCTGAGGAAGATGTAAGCAACATTCTTTCTTCATGAATAGTTGGATGGAATAGTAATGCTCATCCGTGTCCTCTCCAAGCCCAGCCTCCTCGATGATTGCCATCAGTCGAGATAGCTCCTCTCTCGTTAGGTCACGTCATGGTGTTGAACATGATTTCCATGAGGCCTTCATTTTCGAGTAGTCCTTTTCTTGAACTTGAGCATGGAGGGCCCTACAAAAAGTAGAAAATTTGACATACATCAAATGAGTGATAGATCGTAGTGCGGAGAAAATGAAAGTAAGAAGAAACGAAAGTTACAAAGGGCATGCACCGCGGTTGCCTACGTCCACCACCGGTCGTTGGCGGCTATGGAGCCATGATCTAGATTGACCCATGTGTGTAATCCTGTTTGAGGTTGTCCACTTATTCTTCATTTGCTTTCGAAGGTATGTGTGGTAGGTGCGCTCAACAAACTTACGGTAAAGGTTGTCGTAATCCATCGTGTTGAGACACCCGAAATGACGGTTGTGTGTGATGACCTCCTCCACACATACCTCAAAGAAAACATGTATGCAGTCCACGCCCTACATAGCCACGGCCTTGTCCATTTTCCCTAATGCAAAAGAAGCTATTCCGACCAAGAAATCAAGAAACTGACATCACATGCCATGTAGAACAAAGCTAAGCAATAAAAGAGATTTTCAACAAATCAGACCAAGAAATAACATTGTCAATAATACAAAGCAACAACCCATGCTAACATGAAGAAACAACAAATCAGAGGGTATAAACAACATGCCCAGCAAATTGAAATCAAGAACTCGAAAGCAACATTGATGAACCTCACCGCGATGGGAGAGCCGGCGGCGGGGGCGGGGCGAGGGTGGGGATGAAGGTCACGCAATGGGGAGCCGAAGGCAGGAACGGGGGACCTGGAAGCGAAGCTAGAGGGCGCGGGAGAGAGCTAGTTCACTAGATCCGACGGAGGCGACAAAGTTGGAGGGGGCGGTGGACAATGCGAGCGAGCGAGCATGATAGGAGTGGGGAAAGGTGACAAGAGAAAGTGTGAGGGAGCAAAGTGTCAGTGCTCCTCTGAGCCTTATCCATTCGCTCGTGTGTTGCTGGCTACAATCGCATGCTAACGACTTCAGCAGCTTCGGCACAAGCTGCACCATTAGACAAGAGAAAGTGTGAGGGAGCAAAGTGTCAGTGCTCCTCTGAGCCTTATCCATTCGCTCGTGTGTTGCTGGCTACAATCGCATGCTAACGGCTTCAGCAGCTTCGGCACAAGCCGCACCATTCTAACCCGTGTCCGCGTCCGGCTTCAGGACCATAATTGGCGTATCCTTGCATGCACATCAATTTATTCTTGCAAAATCAGCTCTCACCTAGAGGAGTAGCTTTTAGACTCCTAGATGCTAGCACAAACTGAACTAATACCAACATTCACTGCTCTTTGTGCACGATGCCAGCTTTCACGTACACCAACCATATTATATCCTTACTTTTCTAGCTAGCTATGCATGACAAGATGTTATGTATGCCCCCATATGTAGGGATGCAAACGGGTTGAATACGGACGGATAATGTCTTTACCATATTTGTTTTCATATATTTTTTTCTCGGATGCATATACGAATACGGATACCTCGGATATGAATACAAATACGAATAATATCGAATACAGATATGGAGCGAATACGAATTAAAATGAATACAGTCACAAATATTTAAAACCACTTAAATTGTACATCTACATCCAAAATCAATGAAAACTCATAAATATTTTTTTGTCAAAACATTCATGAAATTTAAACAAGCATAAGTATTTTCATTCACAATAGAAATATAATGGATAGTTAATTAGTACATAGCATAAGTACAAACAACGTACAATTTATGGAGTACACATGGTAGCAATTGAACAAGCATAAAAACATAGCATATGTACTAACACACATACTATTTAGGCTTCTACTGCAAGAAGTCCAGTGTTAGTGCACTGAAACAATCAATTAATCAAGCAAGTTTGCATGCTGCCTGCACAAAGATCGATGTTGATTAGTACTGGCATATACTTATGTTTTCTAAAATCATTTCTTTCATATTAATTTGTTTCAGGGACAAGATATATAGACATGAAGGAGACTGCAAGATCATATACATGAGTTGATAATATCTTGTGTTGTGTCATTTCTTTCATTGTATATATAGCTGGACAAATGATTAAGAAATTGTGGTGATTAAAATCATCTCATTTGTTGGCTTAAATTACGTGCTTTTCCAAACATAATCGCATCTCATTCTAATTAACCTAATCTGTGGGAGTATTATTGTGTACTAGCTCCTGGCAAAGAAATATTTCTATGATATTGACCTAGTACTCGTTTAGTGCATTGTGTTTGGTGCTTCATAGTTAATTAAATTGGAAATGGTTACAATTTTCTGCTTATTAGTTGGAGGTATTAGGACAGTTAACAAAATTTGAGTTGAATAGAGAGCCTCTGAACACGTCGGAATAGGGATACAGAGACATATAAATACAGTAACACCAATTTTGAGGGGAGGTGGCACTGCCCTAATGGAGTAATGGGCCTAATGGCTGATGGCAGCACAGGCAGTGGTTCCGTGCCCTTAACTCCTTAACTACAGAAGAACTAGCAGTGGCCGGCACTACTAGCCCACGTTGCCCTCGTTGCGTGGCTATGAAAACCGACGAGCGACGGCTCTGCATCTGGGATTGAAGAAGAAGAAATGTAGAAGAGAAGATGGACCAAGAAAGTAGTCGGCCCACAAGCACGAATTCACAAGGCCCAAGTAGCAACTAGCAATTGTGAGTCAATCCG
Organism: Bonia amplexicaulis; assembly: GCA_036346245.1. Taxonomy (NCBI): domain Eukaryota; kingdom Viridiplantae; phylum Streptophyta; class Magnoliopsida; order Poales; family Poaceae; genus Bonia; species Bonia amplexicaulis. The sequence goes on along the minus strand of CM070743.1, from coordinate 7,711,044 downwards.
TTGTAGGTTCACCCCACGGTCTCACCCTACAAGTTTCCAGATGCAAAATCGAAGGAGGGTCAAATGGAGAGTGTGCACTTGATCGGCGACCGGTGGTGCGAGGAGGCGCGGGGAAGGGGAAGCTGGGTAGGCAGGCGACGATAGGCCACTGGGCCGTGCGGTTGCCTTAAGCCCATGGCGACAACCAGGAGGTAGGAGGCAAACTTGACGTGGCGTGAACCACACAGCCATGCAGGGAGCCGACGAGGAGCGGAGGAACCCGCGTGGGCCGCGGGTCGGCAGGCCGCGGGGATTAGCTTGGGCCGTTAGAGCCGTTCAGCGAGATGAGGTTGCCACCCAGTAGCGCTAGGACCAGGAGAGACCGAGAAAGAAGCGAGGTAGGCAGGCTAGGGGCGACGCTTGATAGTCAGGTAGTAGCGCATGTGATTGAGGAACAGGGAATGATTGAGGGAAGAAGGGGAGGTATGTGTTTTATATGGTTTCTAATAAAAATTTTAGAATTGATGTACTTATTGTTTCCGATTACTTTTTATGATTTATGAATTATAATGACTCAATGTAGTTATGAATTTATGTATTCCATAGATAATTTACGAGTAGAAATTTAGAATTTAGACAGTAATCTAGAGTTCTAGTCATCTAGACTATTAGTATCTAGTTGTATTTTGTGTAGTGATGAATTTTACAATTTGTTGATAGATTTGCAATAATTTGAATTTTTTATTTGCATCTCTTCTATTTATGTATAAATTTGAACTACACAAGAGTCAAATATTATATGTTTGTGTTAATTTAACTTAGTCATTTAGCCATTTTTTTATTTTTTTATCCTGGCTTCACCACTAACAAATCGTTGCTTGTTCTAAACCACACACACACACACAATGTCTGCTGGCTAGAACTCAAGATGCATGTTCTTTTCGCCTGGCTGCTGCACTATCGACAAGAATTTTGCAGGATTTCGTACGAAGTGCATTTTTTGTTTAAAAAAAATCGACATTTGTGAGTTTGCATGTGATGTTCTAGAAACCGTAATTAAGCACATGATGAACGAGGAGCTGGCTAGCATGCTTGCATACTCGTGGATTAATTAAGGTCTTCTTATATCGATCAGTGCTACAAACTAGCCGGGGCCGGGGCCGGGGCCGGCATACAGTCGATCGAGATGGTTGGTCAATGACTCGATTCATCGATCGACCAGCGACGTACCAGAACTACTGGTCCAAAAATCGATGGGTGGAATCCATATCCGTCCAACGATGGATGGATCGATCATTGGCGCCCCGTGGGGCCCGGAACACATGCATGCTGCATGCATCATATATGCCGAGCCAACAAGCTAGGCGCCCATGGAATGGATAACGCCGGCCCACACGTGGCAGCCTCCCACGTACTCTCCTCTTCAGATGCCATGTGTTGTTCTGCTTCACCGGGGACCTAGCTAGCTAGTAGTAGCTAAAGTAGCATGTAGCAATGATGGGGTAGAGTACGTGAAGGACGTCGCGCCTGCCTGCATGGCCCATGCAGGCACTGTGCGCTCTTGCCGCGCAAGCGACGTGGCTCGTGCCTACTGGATCCTTGTACCGTTCGTGCTCGTGTAACCGTAAAGATCCGTGTAGCGTTGGCCAGATGTTAGTATGAGAAGCCGATCTATTTTGGGACATGCTGTCCCTCCCTCGCGAAGCACTTACACGTGATGGCCGGGTACACGTTTGTACTCTTCTTCAGGGCCGGTGCAGCTAGTACTGCGTCGATCGATCGAGTCTGCCAGAAATGCTTTCGCCACGTCAAGACAAGCATCATCCATCTATCCTAATCACCTATCCATCCATGGACCTGTTCTTTTCCTTCAAATCTGACAGCTTTTGACTTTTGCTACAGTACCTAACTTTCAAACGGAGTATTTTCTCAAGACGAGGTCTACAAGTTAAACGATGCACACGTTAAAAACCCAACATCTGTACTATCTAAAATCGTAAGTGAGTATCTCTCTCCGTAATCTGTACCGTAAACAATCAAAATTCAAATTTTTTAGCTAAAACTCATAAACCGCAGTCGTTGTCAAACAGGGCCTATATTAACTGCATTTTGAATGCAGGACCAACTCACTCAATGGCATCCATGATCAGTGTGTTAGCTTTAGCTAGCGCTGCACCAGGGGATCGACCGACCAATAATGGATGCAAGAGTGAAGACAGAGTGGAGGTTATATTTGGCCGCACACAGCATGTACAGCAGCGTTGCTTTAATTGCGTGCAGGCTGGGCCACTACCTATATATCTTGGTGTTCTCTAGCATACTAACACATACCCATAGTTAGCCCTCGCATGGTCGCACCGCCTGACAATTATTTGGAGCACTAGATGTGCGTGCTTGTATGTACGTGGCCATGTTCTGGATCGAGCCAGGGGAAAGCAAGCTAGAAACATATGCATGCATCACGCATGTGCTAGCTGCTGCTGCTGGTGACTTGTCCAGGAGCTGAGCGAGCAGGCCATGATGCCATTGTACAATGCAGGAGACTTGTGAGGCTCCACAGTAGCACGTACTGTTGGTTGGGTTTGGCCTCACATACATACCCTGATCGATATACAATACAATTGGCCCACACATGCACAAACTCTGGCCTATAGTTTGTTGCTGCCCTACCACTACAACAAAACCATATTTTGGGATATTTAACAGGTGCATAAAAATAAGTGAGATTTTAAAAACTGAGATATCATTGTCACTCTTTTGTATGCTTTCAAGTATGCCTTAGAACTAATTATTATGTACCAATAACTTGTTACTACGTTTTAGAAATTCCGAAAAAAAAGAAGCTTCAGAAATGGGCCCACTAAATGGGTCAGCTCAGGCGAGATTATATTCCATCTAAAAGTTTTTAGTCTCTATTATTAAGACTGCCCAACTTTACAGGATGCAGTGGGTTTATTTGTGGGGAGAGACCGGCCGTAAGGAATCAAATTTATTTTCGGAAATAAACCATCAATTGGAAATAACGCTGTATTTTCTTTTATCGAATCATTGTATAGGATCGACCACTTTGTCCTTATTGTGAAAAAACTAGAAGTTTCCACGTCAATAGGAATAATACATGGTCTGGGGAAAAAAGAAGAAGAATACCATAATTTGTACGAATACGTCCATTTGACACGTTTGAACTATTGCGGAAGTGTGGATTTCAACCTTTTATAGTTGGGGGATGAATAGAAAATACCGAGGTTTCTGCATTAATTATATAGAAAAGGAAAGGAAAACTATAATATGTATTCGTATATTTTATTTAACTCCAATCAATTAAACTATTATCTAAAAACCATTGTTATAAAATTTTGCCAAAATAGATGCGCTGGCTGACGTCTAATGCAATTCTTCGTAACAATCATCTAGATTTTAGATCGTTGAATTAGAGATCCAACGGCCTCTTTTTTGGAGAAGGGAGAGATTTTTTTGGAGAGGGTGGGGGAATTCATGGCCGTTGGATCTCTAATCTAATGGTCATAAATCTGGATGATAGGTAGAAAGAAAATATCCAGATGATATTTATCAACACCCAGGGGCGAAGCCAAGGGGAGGCTTATCAGCACCAAGAAATGCAGCACCAAAACCCCAAATCCCCTCTCAGATCAAAACCAAGAACCGGAGATGAAGAAGCACAAAATGAGAAGGAAAGTAGTATCTCTGCTTACGCATCCACCGAAGAAGAAGAGGATGCCACCTTTTAGGGAGGAGGACGGATCCGTACGATGCGGTGGCCACGAACGGCCGGCCCCGAAGGACCCGGGCGAGCTCGCACCTCCAACGCCGCCTTGCCGCCGCCTCGAATGCAAAGCAGTGAAGGCATCGCTTCCACCAGCAAGACGAGAGAGAGAGCGTGCCTGCTAGGGTTAACCCTTCGCCTCCTCTCACTGACATATGGGCCCCATAATTTCTTTTCCTTTTCGATTTTATTCTTTTCTTTAATTGAGAAATTACTAAAATGTCCCCATATAGTCCAACAGTCTCACTTGTTGTGTGTGTGTTTGAGACTGAGTGCAACGAAATGCTAGTGTACTTGTGTTTCATTATTATAGCTATTAATCTACAGTTACCACTTTAATTTAGCGAAAAGGATTACTTCACATAATATCCTTATTATTCCCGGGGATTCCTGGCTTCCCACCGTGGCCATGTCACCTTTTTTGCAATAAAGTCCCCGCGTTTTGCGAAATTGCATAGAGGTCTTTCGTCCTTGCAAATAGATCCCTGCTTCTCGCAAACAGGTCCCTACCAGATTTTTTTCTGAAAAACACCCTCCACTTCACCGATAACAACCCGCGGTTTCCAAAATTATGTATAGGTCCTTGTTTAGTTACATACAGGTCCTTGCGAGTCCCTGCTTTTTTATGAAAAAAAACCCTTTGGTTTCTCCGAAATTACGCATACATCCTCGATTTTTTTTAAGAAACACCCCATAAATTATCGTCTCTTTTATTTTGATCCATATGGTAGCTAGTGCGACGTTGTGCCGCGCTTACGCACCTAGAATGCAACATAGGACGCAGACTATGGTTCCCATCCATCGGCTTGGTAAGAAGGACGTCTCCAGCCTGTACTAGCCATCTGGCATGCCTAGCACAAATTCACAATTCACAATATTCCTAATTCCCTTTGCCCATCCCTATCTGATCCCTGCATCTGACATCTCAGCCTTTTGTACCTGTGTTGACTTTGTTCATGTACAGGTAGGCTATTAGCTTGCTAAGCTACTCCCAGCTCTATCTGTGCCGACCATGGGGTCGCAGCTGACATCTGGGCCCGTACGTAAATATGCATGCCATCTCATAGTACGAGCCTAGTTGACGATGCAATGCATGTATGCGCCAATCAGGATGGAATTATGGCACGTTTTTCTTTTCTGAATCGGTGGAATTAATCAACCTATATGCATGCATGTGCCGTACGTTCCTTATTTCAGCATCTAAAGCACATGCCACATCTAGGTAAGTGCATCTAGTATTTGATCAGTAGCTATATAGTATAAACTTTTTTTTTTGTGTGTGAGCTCACTCCTGCATGCACGCGTTCACATACACTAGTACTTTGTTAACTATATATATGTACTGATCGATCAAAAAATTAAGTGGATCAGGGCCCAATCGTCAGAAAAGATCAAAAGGATGTCGTCGCAAAGACTCGAGAAAGCCAGGCAGGAAGGTAGGCCTCATTCGACGGCGAGCACGCGCGTTCGAACGATTCACGCAGCCGACGACCAAAACATATGTGCCTGTGACGCATACGCTTACGAGTTAGAACACGATACACGCAAATTCCACTAAAGGGAACGTACTTATGGCAGGCAAGATCGATCTCTCTAGATCTGACCAGGCCGGTGCATGCACCATCGTACGTATATCTACATATGTCGAGAGATGCATCAACGTACACACCCTTTAATTTTGCTATTTTTCTCTGGGTTGAGATTGAGTTTAGTTTCATGCACCTTTGCTGAAAAAATTATTATAAACAGTCCAAAAATATTATCACAGACGGTTTTATATGTCGTCTGAACGGTTTTATGAGTCGTCTGAGTTTATGGATCAATAATAACATGGGGTCATCACAGACGGTTTTCGACCGTCTGTGACGCAGACTATCATAGACGGTTTCTACTAAAAACCGTCTGTGATAGTTGATAATCACAGACGGTTTTTAGTACAAAATGTCTGTGATAATTAACGGTTTGTAGTTGAAGTCGTCTGTGATATATCACATATCACAGACGGTTTATACTGAAGACCGTCTGTGATTGTCAACTATCACAGATGGTTATAAGAAAATAACTATCTTATAACCGTCTGTGATATTCCTTTCTACTCCTAAACCTATTTTTGTTTATTGCCTAGCCTCAGAAAATACTAGCCATGCCCTCTGAAACAATCAGATCAACACAATATATAAATCCAATTCACATTCATTTCACAAATCAATTAACTGAAATGAATTATCCAGCTTTGAACAAAACACACATGAATAATTAAGTTCAATCTTATCCCAGTGAATTTTATTCCACATTGTGAAACTCTCCATATTCTTTTATGACTCTAGACATCAAGAAGTACGCACACCGTACTCGAATATATTTGAGGTCAGCATATTTCAACAGAGTTGTAGGGATGGACGCAACCCGTCAGTAGAAAGATCAATGTCGTGTATACATTTATCAATTGATAAATATAAAATAATTATCGCAAGATTGACAAACTTGAGTATCATAGTTTTTCCCGGAATCGACGAGTAGTTGCATGTTGTGGCAAATATAGAATCCACATGTATTGCCCGTTGGATGTTGGTAGTACTGTAAAAATAAAATTTATTAGTTTGAGAGGCATTATTACAAAGTGTTATATAGGATTAATGTGTACTAGCGAATACCGTGAAATCTATATCGTGTCGCAGGGTGTTGATCCCTTCCTTGGATTTCCGTACCTCTGTAACGTACGTTGCGAACGATCTACGTGATTCCAAAAAGTTAGCCTTAGTCATTGGGAAGGAAGGAAAGACTATAGTGGAATTATCTATGAAAGAAATATGTACCTATCGATTAATCATTGGACAACTGTGTAGTCGGTTTTGTTCCTCCTTAGGGAATCAAGGTATATTATCTTGTTTATTTTTGGTATAATTATAATTAGAATCTAGTGAAACCTACAACTCCATTAAATGATAACTTCATGAATGCATGGTAACTTTACCATAACCAACAACCCCATTAAATGATAACTTCATGAATGCATGGTCTCTTGCGTCAGGTGGTTACGGCCTGACACATGCATGCATGCAACAGGAGAGGAGAATATTGCACTTGACATGTGATTTTTTATCTTATTTACAAGCTAAAAAATTAAATAACTCTTTCATCGAAAGTTCGATCTGCGATCCGTTTGCACCATTATGTTTGAAATTATGAGTTTAACAAAATAAGATCTATGTTGAATATGTTTCTATGTTGCAAAATTTGTGTCATTATAACTGTAAGTAATTGCATAAATTATAGATTGTAACTTTTGTGTATGATATAGTAACTTTGCCAAATATAAATAACTTCTATAGAAGATAACTTTATGTGCAGGCGATAGTAACTTTACTGTAACCAACAATCCCACTAAATGATAACTTCATGAACTGTAAGTAACGTCATGAATTGCAGATGATAACTTTTTATGTATGATATAGTAACTTTGCCAAATATAAGTAACTTGATGAATTATAGATGGTAACTTTATATTCGGGTGATAATAATTTTTTCATAACTAACAATCCCACTAAATGATATCTTTACGAAGTGTAAGTAACTTCATGAATTATAGATGATAATTTTTTATGTATGATTGGCTTATTGGTGGGTTAGTGTACTGTGCATTTATTTTACGCATAGCTACTTAATAGTATCTATATATATATAATTAAGTAGCCACTTGTGCCTTTCGACCAACAATTCAAGTCCAAACGAAATCACAGTAGCTAGCACCAATTTCATCGTGCATGCACCACCCAATTGAAAGACCCGGGGTGGACACGGAGGCCGGAGAAGCAAGCAGGCAGGCAGCCAATCGTTTCGCGCGTGTGATTCCACCCCACGTCGCATTCTGACCAAACGGCTGCTCCATCCATCTCTCGCTCGGTCGTACGCTAGTACAAAGGTCGGCTAGCTCTTTCCAACTTCCAGGCACATCTTTGTGTCCAGATTAAGCTCCTCATATGCATGTTGTGATCAAAAGCTAATGCAAATTGCACTGTTGTTTAATCAACTTCAATGATATATATGCATATATAACTGAAACCGCAAACATGCATGCACAAAAACATAATGCCACGAATTAAAACACGCACAGGGATGCATTCATGCATGCATTGCCCTTGCCTGGCATGTGCAGTGTGCCGCCCATATTGGGACGATCGAGTAGCCCGATACCGTCTGCCCTGGATCCATCTCAATTATTGGCACGGCCGGCCATCACAATATACTCCTTCATCTACGTTCAGTTTCTCATGGACATGACATGTGGAGCCATAGGGATGCTGGGTAGCCGTTTAGGACCGATATGATAATAAAGAAGGTGAATGGTGCCTTTAAATTTGTAAAGTTTTTAAAAATCATCTATTTCCATAAGCTGTCAAGAAAAATCTGTAAATTTATAAATTCTAAATTTGTACTCCTCCAAAATAACAATGGTTCATTTTTAACAATGGTTCATTTGGTCCCAGGGCTCGTGGGGCGGCCTTGCTCGATTTAGTAAGACGCTGGTGCCTAGTGGCAAATTGTGAAGTGTGTGGGCCGGTGGATGGTCATGTTACTGGCTCGCAGTAGCATGCACTATCACACCGGCCATTTTCTTTCTTTATTTTATCCATGTGGCCTAAGGGTATTAGAGAAAGGAAATAAATTTGCAACTCGCATGCAAACTCGCCTCCATTGACTGCTTTTGCAAGTTAATTGTGACATCAGGTTTATCTACTGATCAGACATGCAAGTGTATGCATCCAGTCAACTTAATTTGATTTTGTCTCTACGTCACTTAGCTAGCTAATGGCCCCCCGCCCCAAATAGTACAACGTCACAACTCATGAATAGTGTACCACTTGATAGCTAGGTTCAAAGATAAGGTATCTGGAAAAATGACAGCATATACCACTTGTTAATTGTGACCAAATTATATGTATTAATCCAAGCAGCTGTGGTTCTAGGTAGCTCCCTCTGATGATCTGACAGTCGATCTCACATGTAAACATAAGAGACAACAGCTTCCATAATGCTGGTACCGGTCAGACGTACTATTAAAGAAAGCAGGTGAGATCGGACCGGTGGGTACTGGCAGTTGGTAGTTTCTTCAGTTGGCGAGAGGTTAGTTAATGCGTCAGTTTTTTTAAGGGTTACAAGGCAGAAATACACACATAACTCACACAATGACACGAATGTACATGCGTATATACATGTAGTTCTCTAATACATGTTTGAGAAATTTTGTGAATATAATAAGATTTTATGGAATATGGACACATATTTTCTAGCGGTATACTCACGGCGGGTGTATACCCTATCAGCTGCATGCATGAGGTAGCATATATCGAAAGCAAAAGATTCCAAAACCCTTGATCTCCGTAGGGCCATATGCCGATGTGCAGAGAGGAGAGAGAGAGAGAGAGAGAGAGAGATGAGAATTCACGAGGACCGGGCCTATGTGGGCCACTGCTCAGATGCAATGACCACATGATCAGCTGCAACTGCTTCGTACATACTTATAATGTTAATTAACAACAAATATAGGCATGTTATTCAACTAATTAAGCTTTTGGTTTGGAGGACTAGAATAACGTAATGCATGTGAGACCGAGACATGCCGAGGAATCTCGATGAGTGCCATGCATGATGACTCGCCCATGACATCTTTCTTGGTAATAAGTAATCATCATATGATTAGAGATGATCATTAGATTAGGGGCGATTTGCTCATCATATGAAGGCACGAACATTCGTAATTAATATATTGCCCGGTCAGTCAGTCAGTCAGTCAGTCATGTGGAGGCATGCACTGACCAGTGAGCGAGTCGAGTCGTACTATGAGATTTGCGGCAGGTAGCCCAAATCTTCCATGCACGGAGATCGATCGATTGGGGATTCGAGGTGGTGGTTGCTGCATGCATGCATTGCAGGGTCATGTGCCACCATGTGCGTGCCGGCGCGCGGCCGGACGGCGGTCCGTCGGTTGGACGCGGGACCGGCGGCCGCGCGCGGCCCACGGTCCCCCCTTGTGGTCGCCACACGCGCGCGCGCGCGTGTACATGCAGGCACGCGATGGATCGACATATCTGCGTGTTGCATGGTGGATGCATGCAAGAACAGGTGCATGCATGCACGTACGCATGGTTTTGATCTTGTTAGATTCGTTGCAACATTGATCACTTTTCAAATTGACCGATTGGTCGAACGTCGCAGGGATGCAAAAGCGCTACTGCAAGAGAGAAGTGTGTGCAGACATGGGGAAAGCAGCGACAGTAGGGGATTTGTCAGCATGGACAGCGGCCAGATCCGCCAACGAGCCTTGCCGGCCTTGATGCATTGGCGGCGGAGGCCTCTGTGGAGCGGCGGTGGAGGCATGGCATGGCGACACTCCGCTTTCTTGTCACAGATGAATGCCCGGTGAAACCAATATGGATTTTTTTCTTTTGTCTTTTGATTTTTCCAAAAATCAAAATAAATAAAAAAATTTCTTGAAATGGATTATTTAAATGGCTTTCTGAGCTTAAAATTATGTGCATCGTTCATGTCGATATCTCCATCATCCATTATTATCTCAAAAAACGTAGACAAAAGCCGCTAAAAGCACTCAACCGTAGCAAAAAAAATGCCTATATATATAGCTAACCGTGGTCCGTGGTGGCGTATATTCTTCAAAAAGAAAAGCATTAGTAGTGTGCAATAGTATTTCAATTCCTTGGTATAGTTAATACTCTAGTAGTAGAAATATATTACATTACAACCTAATTAACCAGATGAGGAACAATTAATCAAACAATGCACTAAAAGTTAAGATTGGTGCAATTAGGGGCTGGGTCTACATGCAACACACTAGTTCCTAGAACATCGGAATTATGAAGGCTTAAACGGCTTCGGCTTCTGGCCAATGGTACTTCATCCTTTTATGGTTTTTTAGTTTTTGGGCTTGTATACTTTTTATTTTTTTTCTTATTTCTTTGTATTATTCGTGTTGATATAAAATTTTTAAATTTTTATATTTAATTACGTAGAATAAATCAACAACAGCTATAGGATCTGTTCTTTTCAGCTTCTAAAAATTGTTTTTCGATTTTTCTATAGTAACTAACTTTTAAACAAATATCTTTTTAAGATATTGTCTACTAGTTAATTATAGTACATACTATACCGATTTTATTTATATCGGCAAAAACCACACATGAGTTTTTGTTACTCTGTAATCTCTCGTATGAATAACCTAAAAGCTATAAATCATAACAAAAACTAAAAGTTTCAGTTAAAAAGAATGTGCTCATGGTATAAATAAAGTTCCGGTTTATAAGCCAATTGCATTGGCCATTGCGGGGGAGAATGGCGATGGAGCTAGCTAGGCCAATGGAAGCTTGGCACGTGACCACAAAAAAGTGCAGGCAGCATGCAAACCTGGGACCAGAAGATGCGGTAACTTTTGAGTATAACCGAATTAAACCTACTAAAAGATAGCAGAAAGCTCACCACGTGGAAGGGTTCCAGAGAGCACCACCCAACAACCGATGGATCGATCAACTGTAGTACTTCCTCCGGTCAATCGCACGTGGAATTAAACTTAAAACTTTAGTTATTAATACCTTTTAAATATTTAGAGTAGATATATAAAAATCATAGATTTACCTTAAAAATTACTTTCATACTATTATAATTTTATTAGATTTTATAAATATATAATAATATAAATTAGTGATCAAAGTTATATTTTAAAAACAATATCAATATCAAATAAACATGTTTTTTTACGATAGGGAGTATTACTTACTATACGTGAAGGCCAGGCCCCCGATCGGACGGCTAAAATGAAATTAAAGTAGATAACACCATGCACAACGAGCAAGGCGACGTTTGTGCGTGTGGCCATTTCAAACGTTTCAGTTTTTGATTTATTTTGGTCTTCAATTTATTTAAATCAGAATCCATTTAGAACATGTTGTCTTCTAATTTCTACTTATTTAGGGTATTTAGGATTTTATTTGGCTTTTTTGTCTTTTATTTTTTCTATTATTTCTTTGTATTTTGTCTGTGACGATACAACAGTTTTTTTATTTTTTTATTAAAAAAATTAACAGTCACTCTAATATAATTTTAATTATAAATTAAAAGTTATAATCAGAAGTTTAAACTGGGTCGGTTGGAACACTACCCTGGTGCCGCCGGCAGGCCGAGTCATCAGCTGCTGATGCAGCCGGCAGGTGTCGTGGCTACGTTCCACAAGGCAGGCAATAAGTAGTACGCAGATCACGAATTAAATTTGCTTAGCGAACCAATTAAAAAACTAAACTCTAAGTTAATTAGTCTCTGCGTGTCTAGGCGGGAGGGGGTAATTAAGTGATACTAGCTTTCGATCGAGGTAGTACTACATACTACTAGTGTAAGGTATATACTCATATATTAAAAAACTAAGGACCTGTGCGTATGTGTTTTTATTTTCAGTTTCTCTTTGGATATTCGACTTTTTAAAACGGCTTTTTTACTTATTTTTATTTTTATCTCACGTTGGATATAAGATAGGGGTCATGAGCGTACCATGAATCTTACTCATATCACTCGTCTCACGCACATATATCCCAATCACTTTTTTCACCGCTCACATCCTTCTTCTGAAAATTATTTTTTTAACTACTATTATTTATTTTTAGTCAAAAGTTATTAAGTTAGAGGCAATATGAACTGACTTATACCCTCCACAAACCCTCGAGAAAATAGTATGGGACAGTAGCTGATACACAGGGCCGGGTGAACAAGCCTGTCAAATGGACCTATATGTCATGATTGTTTATGACGATTTTATAAAAGGGAGTACTTGTATATATATATATATGCCAACGATGGATTCATCAATCTTATAAAATAATATAAAAAGATAGCTAAAACTTTTTAGAAGAGAAATATAGATACTCTTTATTGCTATGAATTAGTTACAGGGTGCGCTTAACATGACGTGAGATTAGCCCTAATTACACTAAATTAAATGATACTTATATTGTCGAATTGCTTCATCAGGGATTGGATTCGATTGTCTTTTTGTCTTCTCTTGTTCAGCCTTAAATACCAATGAAAATACGACAATAATCCACCGAGGAAGACACCTTATATCTGATCAGAGTAGTTAGTGTCAGAGAGGACGCTTGATCATCGGTTGTTGTCGGTGGAAGACAATCGTGGGAAATAACTACATGGCAGTTGTTGTCAGAGATTCATGGTTGAAAACGTCGTGCTGTTTAGAGTGGATAAGACATTTGTTTTATCTACTGCACGAAAGAAATATCCTGGAATCAGGTGTAGGTACTAATTCACGGAATCTCCAAGTAGTCATCCGGTTGGACATCACACACAATGTTTCTTCAACCAGGGTACTCAGAGAACAACCCTTAGAGGTTTATGGCCACATAGGTCTTTTGGCCTTAATTAAATATTAAAATTATATTTAGAGATTTATTTAATTCTAATCAGAATACATAGTAGTGCTCACGTCAATTATGCACGGCACCATGCATGAATATTTTATTATGTAAAGTTGGCAGCTCGCGTGCAGCCTGCTGGAGTATGTCATACGTACACTCACACACGGTTTCCAGCTTTCGCTATCAGTATTTGTGCCGGGGAGGATACGCTTAATTAGTAGTAGCTGTCCCGGAGACGTCCCGTGCTCGATCGAGCAGAAAAGACAAGTGGCACACCGACCAAAAGGCTGGCTCGTTCAAGTTAAGGCGACACATCGATCGACTAATTAATCCGCGTATTTTGTGCCGTCTCGATCGAACTGGTTTGTACATGTTAGCTATATATCTAGCTTAACTTCTTCGAGATGAATCTCATGCAGCAAGCCAGGGATCAGACACGTGTACAACTTGAGAAATAAAGTAACCGGAGGCGAATCGGAGCGAGACACGTGCCCCATGACCCTCAGGTGGGGTAACTTAGGTGGCAATCCACGTCATCGTTTAGGCTCACTAGTTTAATCACGTTGTTACAGGCCTAGTTGCTTGCTGATCCCCACACGATCAAGCGAAGATCAAAGCCCGGGTTATTAAATTTCGGGCGTTGATAACTACTGCTTGCCAAAATTAGGCAATGTTACTATGTCAGGTATATTTTAGAGGGGAGAGAGAGAGAAAAAAAAGGAAGAGATCAGTCACATGTATGTCGTATGATGAAGTGGACGCACTCCTAGAATCTGATTAATCGTTTCATGAGATATGACGGTTTGACAAGTAAATATACTTGACTGCATAAGTTCTTATTACTTGCACGTTTGATCAATTGTTGCTGCCGTAATTCTTGTGCATCTCACATGAGATTTAGACACGTAGGGCAGTAGCACAGCATTATAACAGCAGTTGTCCTGATCTGACCAAACAGAGAATGTAGTTTGCAGATATGTCAGAGAAAACTAGCAATTAGGTAACAAAGACGCCACGAGAACTCACAAAATATGGACTTTTTGAAATGCGGGGGTTTGTACTAAAATTTTGCAGGAAATAGTGTTAGTTCCCATGTGAATACCGTAAAATTCCCTTATTCCAAACGGAGGACCAGAATGCAAAATTTAACTTTTGCAAGAAAAAATAGCGTTCAGCTTGGCTTAACTTGGCCACAGAAATACTAGCTGGAAGGACCGGTCTTCCATGTGGAAAACGTATGTGGAATTTGGACTGAGAAAGCGCATCCGAAGAAAGCGTGGGCGGTGGTCCGGTCTTCCCAATTTCTTCGCTCAGAGGCACCAAATTGCAAGGCACACCCGGCATGGTGTACCTACAAGGATGGCCATCGCAACCGATTCCACATGATCGAAAGTGTTTTTATTCTCTCTTTCTTTTCTGGGAGGGACACACATCGACAAGATTTCACAAGCGTCAAAGAGAAAAGATGTAAGCCAACACGGCAGGTTTATCAGTCTCATGTACCACATTGATCACAAGAGCGGTGCTCAAATCTTCTTAGCGTAGGGCTTTGGAGGGTTTCTTTTTTACTACGGTTTATGTCTAACGGTCGTGGTTTATAGTTTTTGACTCTAGTACGAGCGTTTGTGTAAACGAACCGAATAACGATAAGCCATTTCGAAAAGATTGTTTCGATAAACCATTTCAAAACAGTGATAAAGAAACCATCTTATTTGTTTGTTCGAAGGAAATTATAAATCGTAAGCTATAAATGAAAAAGAACCGCGCCTTCAATTCTCGCGGCTGGTAAGTGCGTGTTACCACTACGTGAGTGCTTTTAGTCGCGCTAACTTTTATTAGAAAGAGCCAAACTATACTCTGCCACGGAATGGCTTTGATGAATGCTTGTCAATGGTTTTGTCGAGTGCCTAGCTTCAATTGGCAACAACGGCTAACACGTGCAAACCTTGCATTCTAATATGGTCGCAAACCTTGCATTCTAATATGTCACTAATTAATTGGCAATGGAGGAATGGTGAGCACCTAACATTAATAATTAACAACATGCCTAGATCAATTTTCTGTACAGCTTTCTCTTCTAGGAAGTGTTTTGTAGCGTCCATGCATGCAACGCCCTAATTTTAGCAGGCAGGCGATCGATGTAGTGTACTGGAACTTGCTTTCCAATCTTCAGTTTTGCTGAGAAATTAACAGGCTCATCGAAGAAGGGATAAGAATGTGACAGCCAGTGCTGATGTGAGGATAGGTGGCCTGCTAGAATGATGCGTCAATTGTGTTGCAAGTTAGAGGCCAAATTACTGGACGTACGTTTAAATTTTGCGCGTAAATGGAAGCTGGTGAAAACGACCTGAACCGACCATATTACTAGGCATTTTGGGATTTTTCACGCTCGGAGAAGAAGAAAAAAAGGGCAGCGCGATGTGGATGAGAAATCAGGTCCGGCTGGCTGAGCAGCGGTATAAAAGCTAGCCGCGTCTGCATGCACGTGAAGTAACTAGTCCATAACAATAACTAATTTTTAAATAAGACATCTTTTCAATACATAGACTACAAATTAGTTATAATATCTAATATAACGATCTTATTTATACTGACTAAAACTATATGTGAGTTTTTATTATTCTATATTATCTTATAAATAATCTAAAAATTATAAGTTACAGTTAAAAATCATAAACTGAAGGGATTAAAAAACAGACCCGATCAGATGCAGCCCGGCCGGCCGATGGCAACGCTGCCAACGCAGCAGCTCGGCCGCTTACAATCATGGGAGGCTGTTAGGCATGATATATAGCCACGTATTTCGTGCAGGCCGAGCCATATATCTTGCAAGCAAAGAAACTAAATCAACACGTACTAATTCTCAAGAACTTGTTCAATCTCGTAGCTCGAATACATACTAGTATCTACCACAATTTAGTACCCCCCAAACTTAGATATTTAAGTGAGCGCCGCACCCCTGTTTGTCCCGAACGAACCTTTGTTGCTGTTAAAGGGCTATTTGGATGGAAGCCACATGTTCTTTATGCCTACAGTTTATAATTTTTAGTTTAAATTTTTAAATTTTGATTGTTCATGATAGATACTACGAAGAGAGATATTTGTTTGTAATTTTGACTGGTATAGATATTGGACTTTTAACATGTACTATAATTAACTTGTAGATCTCGTCTTAAAAAAATACTACGTTTGAAAGTTAGACACTGTAACAAAAACCAAAAACTGCTTTTAAAAGCTGCAAAGAACAAACCCCTAATTTTCTTGCTAAGGTGCGACTTGTCACACTTTATATGTCTCCTAATTTGGCAGCCACAAGTTAAGCCAAGTTGTGGTGAAGTAATGTGTCTAGCCACAAGTTAGCCAAATTGTTGTAATGTGCCTATGACAAGTAGGGTAGGATGTACCCGCACGGCGATTTGCCACCGGAGCTAGGCCCCGTCCGGCCGCGCGCGCGGGACGGGAGTCGTGAGTTGATGCTTGGCGAACAGCCGCCCGGCACGTACGCGGACCCGACCCGACCGGAGCAACTAACCAACCAGCACCCGCGACCGCCCCATCTCGCGCGCGCCGCGCCGTCCCGTGGGCCGCCCGGCACGGCGCTGGACCAGACTCACTCCGTCACTCGGCTGCTGCGGCGGCTGCTGCTGCTGCTGCTGCAATTTGTTCCCGACCCTTTTTACAACGCAGTACTAGTAAGTGGAGAGTACAATTTAACTCCCTCGACTCTTAGTGTAAGTAAATTTGCTTTTGTAGCAGGACTCAAAAGACCTTGAAAACCGCTTACAATGTGCACCCAGTCTTCCGTCCCCCATTAGCAGACTCTGTATGCCATTTATCTTGATTTCCTCAATGAAATTGGGGGCTTTCCCTCTTTTTCAACCAAAAAAAAATTCCATCCCCATGGTCAAGGCACGTTGGATCACAATTAGCTGCATAGACCGAAACAGCAAATACTTGCGACATTTTTATAATCTCGTGCGAAATCTTGGGTCACCTTAATTCCTACATGGAGCCTAAACACAGCAAGGGGGAAAAAGAAAGACAATTGGAAGACGCAAAAAAAAAAAAGAAAAGGAAAATGGATACTCTTAAGAAATACTAGTAGCAGAAAAGGAGGTCTCAAGTCTCGTCTTCTCCCACGAAGCCACCACGTGGGGTTCTTCCGCCACTTGGCGGAGACGACCACTCGGCTGCTGCTCACTCCACTCGAGTACTCTCCAATCGATAGTCGTCTCCCTCCCCGTTCGAAGCGCCCCCACCTCCCCCGTCTCCTCTCCTCTCCTCTCCTCGCCCAAACTCTATATATACCCTCCCCCTCCTCTTCTCAGTCCTCACCACCCACCTCCCCCCTCCTCGCCCTCGCACCAACGCAATTCATTGCTGCAATTCGAAACCAAGAACCCTTGCAATTAGCAGCGACCGTCCGATTCTGATTTCTTGCCATGCCGACTCTGTCCGCGCACTCCCCTGCTTCTAATTCTTGTATACACCAC
Organism: Bonia amplexicaulis; assembly: GCA_036346245.1. Classification (NCBI taxonomy): domain Eukaryota; kingdom Viridiplantae; phylum Streptophyta; class Magnoliopsida; order Poales; family Poaceae; genus Bonia; species Bonia amplexicaulis. Next base: position 7,693,357 of record CM070743.1, on the reverse strand, counting down.
GCCCGCCGAGTCCTCTCGCCGAGCACGGCGCCCAATTCGGTCAGGTTCTCGCCGCGCACCGCGGCGGCGAACACCGTGCTGAGCGTGCCCGCCACCACTGTCCCCCGCCGCCGTACGTGCCGCCGGCGCCACCGTGATCCGGACCCAACGGCCCCGCCGCCATTGCCGCGCCCGCGCGGCACGGGAGCAAGACCTCAACTTCCTGCAGCGCGCGGCGGCACTGGCGCTGGACGCGTTCGAGGAGGGGTTCATCACCAATGTCCTTGAGAAGCCGCACGCGCTCCCGCGGACGGCCGACCCGGCGGTCCAGATCGCCGGGAACTTCGCACCGGTCGGGGAGCAGCCGCCGGTGCGCGCGCTCCCCGTTTCCGGCCGCATCCCGCCCTTCATCAACGGCGTGTACGCGCGCAACGGCGCCAACCCGCACTTCGAGCCCACGGCCGGCCACCACCTGTTCGACGGAGACGGCATGGTGCACGCCGTCCGCATCCGCAACGGCGCCGCCGAGTCCTACGCCTGCCGCTTCACCGAGACCGCGCGCCTCAGGCAGGAGCGCGCGCTCGGACACCCCGTCTTCCCGAAGACCATCGGCGAGCTCCACGGCCACTCCGGGATCGCCAGGCTTGCCCTGTTCTACGCGCGCCGGCTCTGCGGCCTCGTCGACCCGTCACACGGCACCGGCGTTGCCAACGCCGGACTCGTATACTTCAACGGCCGCCTCCTCGCCATGTCCGAGGACGACTTCCCGTACCAGGTCCGCGTCACCGCGGGCGGCGACCTCGAGACCGTCGGCCGGTACGACTTCGACGGCCAGCTCGGCTGCGCCATGATCGCGCATCCCAAGCTCGACCCCGTCTCCGGAGAGCTCTTCGCGCTCAGCTACGACGTGATCAAGAAGCCGTACCTCAAGTACTTCTACTTCGAGGCCGACGGCACCAAGTCCCCCGACGTCGAGATCGAGCTCGACGTGCCCACCATGATCCACGACTTCGCCATCACCGAGAACTTCGTCGTCGTGCCGGACCACCAGGTGGTGTTCAAGCTCGCCGAGATGTTCCGCGGCGGCTCGCCGGTGGTGCTCGACAAGGAGAAGACATCCCGCTTCGGCGTGCTGCCCAAGTACGCCAGGGACTCGTCGGAGATGGTGTGGGTGGACGTGCCAGACTGCTTCTGCTTCCACCTCTGGAACGCGTGGGAGGAGCCGGAGTCCGACGAGGTGGTGGTGGTGGGCTCGTGCATGACCCCCGCTGACTCCATCTTCAACGAATCGGACGACAGCCTCGAGAGCGTGCTCACCGAGATCCGGCTCAATACGCGCACCGGCGAGTCCACGCGGCGCGCCGTGCTGCCGCCGTCGTGCCAGGTGAACCTCGAGGTGGGCATGGTGAACCGCAACATGCTCGGGCGCAAGACGCGGTACGCCTACCTCGCCGTCGCCGAGCCATGGCCCAAGGTGTCCGGCTTCGCCAAGGTGGACCTGGCCACCGGCGAGCTCATCAAGTTCGACTACGGTGAGGGCCGGTTCGGCGGCGAGCCCTGCTTCGTGCCCATGGACGGCGCGCACGCCCGCGGCGAGGACGACGGCTACATCCTCTCCTTCGTCCGCGACGAGCGCGCCGGCACCTCCGAGCTCCTCGTCGTCAACGCCGCCGACATGCGGCTCGAGGCCACCGTGCAGCTGCCGTCCCGCGTCCCCTACGGCTTCCACGGCACCTTCATCGGCGCTGGCGAGGTCGACGCCCAGGCCTAGCTCAACACACCATGGTTTCTTGATTCCTTGGTTCTTTACACCTCCATTATTACTTCTTCGTTTCCATCTCCGAGCTTCTTGGAGGCCGAGGCAGAGCAGAGGAGGAGGAGGAGGAGGAGGAGAAAAATTTGGAGGAAAAGGCTTTACCAGAGGGAGCCTTAGGCATACATAGGAGGTCCCCGGAGCCTTCCCCCATCACACAGTTACAGTTAGTAGCGGTTACTATCGGTTACTCTCTTCATCTCTTGGTTCTTTCCTTTTTTTCCTTTCATTTTTACTACATAGATAGTTACAGTAGTGGTAGGGGCAGAGAGAGAGAGAGAGAGAGAGAGAGAGATTCAGCTTGAAGCTTTGGCACTGGTGCTTGTACAGGGTCGCTTGAAGCTTTGGCACTGGTGCTTGTACAGGGTCGTAAGAGCTCAGCTGGTTTCTGTTTGTCTGGAGGAGATAGGGATAGTAGGTCCTCAGTTCTGTTTAGAGAGAGGAATTGAACTTTGAACCACCTAGTTTGCTCTGCAACTGAGGTGTTGTTGGTTACTACTCCTGCAGTGCTACTTGGAATGGATCATGACTAAAAAAAAACACAAGACTCACGAGTCACTTGGACTAAAAGTCGCGAGCTCAGAACATCAGCCATCAGCCAGCAAGCTAAGCCAAGGTCCTAGCTCAGCTCACTAACGAGCCGAGCTCTTACGAGTCGACTCGAGCCATACACTGAACCAAGCCGAGCCCTCGATACCTTAACGAGTCGAGCCATATCTCCAGGCGAGTTTGACCGAGCCTGGCTTGAGCTAGCTTGGCTCGGCTTGTTTTCACCCCTGATATTCATGATCATGTATCTATCTCTATTCCTCCCTACTGTGTACACTAATCTTCATGATCAGTACTGCATCATGTCATATAATAATAAAGCTTGATGCTTTTTTAATCTGTATGTTATGCTCACCAAATCTGACTGCGTGTCTCCTTGTGTGATTTCTGTTGGTTTGCTGTTCCTGCTGCTGCATTATTTGGACAGCAATGTTGGTGCCACATCAAAAGGCTCTTGCTTTCCCCAATCGGCTTGCCTGCCCATCTGTGGGGCTGCTGCCCTGCGGCAGCTCTTCTCTGTTTGCTGGTGCCCTCGTACTCCACCACTGTTCTCTTCATCAGCTGCGGATGAATTGCTTCAGATGTGTTGTGGGCGATATCTACCTTTAATTTGAGGTTAATTCAATTGGAGATCTGCAGCTATAGCTTATCCCCATTCCTAGGGTGAATTTGCAGGTGCATTGAGTTGGATGATGTGTATCTGGTAGACAGGTTAATTGATCTGCCATTTTTTTTAAAAAAAAAAAGCGGCAGGAGTGAATTGATCTGTCATGAATCTATGTAATTCTTGAGTGAAATAATTTGCAGGTTTGGTCCACTGAAAATTTGTAAAAATTAAATAAAAAGAAACCTACTAAACCGTAAAAGACAAAAGCATAAGCATTTGAAAGTAGCTGTTGTTGCTCGCCACCCTAGTGGCCACGATGACATCGTCCGTGGGGTTCAACCCATCGGGGGAGTCTGGCAGGACACCGACGCCGGCCACCTCGCTAATGACCCCATCAACTAGGACACCCACCACCTCCGATACGTGGTTTCTTCTATTGCAACGCCATCGCGTTTGCTTCATCGCTGGTGGTCATGGTGTTGGATCTGCTCAGCCTCATGGGGGCGTACGCCGAGGGGACCTGCCGGGATGCACTCACAGAAATCTATTCCTTGCTACTAGCGACTGCCGTCTTCACCTAGCTCGTGGTTCAGATGGTACTTGCCACGTTGCCAAACAGCAACCGTGGGAAGAAACACGATGGTGAGAAGAACGAAGAGAAGAACAGGGACCGCGAGCTCAGAAAAATATGAATGGCTCCGCAAGGTCCTGATGCTGCTACTGACGTTCGCGACGAGCATCACATACGTGGCCAGTCTGAACACACCGAGCGGCTTCTGGGGTAGCACCTAGGACGGCCACCATGCTGGTGACGTGGTCTTGCAGAAGCACCACCCCTGTCGTCTCACGGTGTTCTTCATTTGCGACACCACCACATTCGATGCTTCCCTGCTCATCATTGTGCTGCTCCTGGACAATAAGCTGCGTAACCACATTGCATTACAGTTGTAGGATCGATCACGGTAATAAGAGGGGGTGAATGATTGTCTATACTTTTTGATACCTGAAAACAAATATCAAACTAGAAGAAAAGCAATTTAACTTAACATATGTAGATTTCGAGTACAAGACGCTCGATTATTTGCTTGACCCCTTTGCACGTGTTCGATAAAGGTTTTGACCGCTTCGACACCAATGTGCTCTGCTCGAAACAAGAACAAGTTGAAGACAACACTCAGAAAAACACACCACCAACACCGATAACTTTTCTTGGAATAGATCTGATATTTTATATCTAAATCATATTTTGTGGCCACAAAGTACCCTCACGGCACCCCTCAAACCCTACCACAAAAACCCTTAAAGCTTTCTCCTCAAAAGGCGTCAAAGCCACCGGAAGTCCTCTGTTAACCCTTAACCTCTCTCTCCTTTTATATGCTAAAGCCCAAACCGTGTCCTCCTCAAACAAGGACACAAAATTCTATCCAATTTCAAAAATTAAGGGTCCTGAAACCCTTACAAACACGGCTTTTCATAAATCTCTAAACATTCCGGTTATGTACTTCTTCCATAACTCCTTCCAATCCATCACATGTTGAAGCCTTTAGAACTGCACCTTTCGTAGCCTCTCCATGTGCCATTCTCACATGTCGAAGCCTCTAGGACCGCACATTTTGTAACTTATCCACGCATTATCCAGCTTTGATCTCCACGTGCTCCAACATGAGCTCGACCACCTCGTGACATCCTCAACCGCTTGGACATCAGATTTCCCCCTTCTGGTACCGGTCCTCTAGTCACCGATCATGACCGTCTCCACATCCAACCTGCACATACAAAGACTAAAGAACGTTTTTTCCCGACATAAGTTCTTTCCAACTTGATCGATATTAGTCTACACATATAAACCACATCTTTAACCATCAATAACCACGAACCAGATTATCCACGATCTCAATTTTCACACTCTCCAAAAATCAACTTCAGACTACTCAGAAAAGCTATTCTGATTGCCAAGGCCGGTCAGACCACTGGCCCAACAGACACGAGTACTCAAAGAACTCGAAGGTTACAAGAATTGAAGCACTCAAAATCTATGAGTACCGACCATGAAACCTACAACAAACGATCGCAAAGCCTATGATTACTGACCACAAGGTCTACGACAACCGATCGCAAAGCATACGACTACTGATCACAAAGTCTATGGGCCTGTTCTTTTTCAGCTTTTAGCTTCAGTTTTTGGCTTTTCTACAGTAACTAGCTTTTAAACGGAGTGTATTTTAAGATGGAGTCTATTAGTTAATTGTAGTACATACTGTACCGATTTTATTTATATCGGCAAAAGCCACACGTTAGTTTTTGTTACTATGTAATATCTCACATGAACAGCCGAAAAGTCACAAGCCGCAGCTAAAAGCCAAAAGCTCAGTAAAAAAGAACAGGCCCTATGACAACAGATCACAAAGCCTATGACTACGATAACATATCACGAAGTCTACGACTACCGATCAAAAAGTCTACAGCTACCGATCACTGATCAGGCACTGCAGTTTCTGAGCATCGATATGTTACTATAGCTATCGACTATCGACTTGATACTGTAGCAATGACCACTGATCAGGTACTGTAGCTATGAATAATGACAGGTTCAATGTAGCTCCGACCGGTTCACTGTAGCTCAGACCGGTTCTCTATAACTCAGACTCGTTCACTGTAGCTCCGATTGTCCATGGTCATTCTACTGCGGTCATTCAGCTGTGGTCGTTTTGCTATGGTCAATCTGCCATGTTCGTTCTACCGTGGTTGACATGTTGTGGTCGACGCCTATCGATCGAACCATCTATCACAAGGCCGATCGGACTACCGACTACCGATCGTGGTCGAAGCCTATCAGTTAGACCGCCGAATACAAGATGGTCAGACCGCTTATCCTGAATATTACTACAATTCTAGTTTTACAAAATAGCATCGATCGAAATTTTCACAAACGCAAATTTCAATACAACCCAAAAGTCAATTATTCATCATTACTAAATTTATGACCTATCCATATGGTCTAACAACGGTATTACAAGTTCTATGGGTGCATCTTCGTTGCATTAATCGGATGTTGATATGAGATAGTCCAAAATTCCCTCATGAAAAAACTAGATTGAAAAACAAAAGTCTATAATATCCTCACAAATCAACGGTTAGATTATATTTTTACTACTAGTATATTATACTGTAAAAAAATCCAAAAAATATCCCTGAAATCTCTACCATGGTGGGCAGAAACATGGAAAGATTTTTACAAAGAAAAGTACTCCTACATACGTTTTCAAGCAAATGGTTAATTTTCTATCCAAGCATCATTCTCTTTCTTACTGGATTGTTCACAGTAGCAGCAGCCGTCCATTCTCTCTTGGTGGCTGCATTTGCCAAATGCGGTTCATTCATACTACCGTAATACAACCTGTTGATGCCGTCGTCAACCTCTCTCTGCCTCGACCTTCCAGTGTTGTCTCATTTAATTGGGATCTTGCATTTTTTCCAATCCTTTTCCCATGTCATTGTAGAAACAACTGGGAAGGAAGACACACTCCAGTTTCCTCCTAGTGCAAGCAGCAGGCAGCAGCAGCCGCCCCCCTTCACCTCCTTCCTGCTTGTTACCTAGCACAGGATAAAAACTTGAGTTGCTCTTCTCAACCTACTACTCAACTTCTCTTCCCAGGTACAAAGTACTTCTTCAAATATTTCCTTTTGGAAGCCTTACTGTAACCAAGATTGTGCCAAGAGCAACAAAACAATGCATCTAAGGATTACAGCAATCTAAGGCAAGTCACAAAATGCCAATGCTGTTGAGAAAGAAATTAGAATCTTCAGAGAAAGAAACTCAAGAACAATTCCAGAATGCGTCAGCCGGGTCACGTGAGGGTTCTACACGCCGGCAAGCTGCCGAAGGAACAATTTTGTGCAGCGCAGCTTTTAAGGTTTTACCCCTGATTTTCTGGGCAACACAACAATACGGCGATGGCCTGCTGTTTTTGTACTGTAGTACACATGCAGTGAAGAGAGCCAGGCAACAACTTTTCCAATTCAATTCGCCTTCTTTGCAGAATCTTCTCCGCGATTGAAAGCCATGAGGCTGACATGCGAGTAGTGCTCCACACACTTCTCTTGCAGCAGCAGCAGCAGCAGCAGCATCAGCAGCAGAAGACGCAAAAAAAAAAAAGGTTTCGTTTTCTTTTCTGAAAAATAACCGCTCGGCCTGCCTACGTAATTGGTGATTGACCGATTCTCGGACGCTTCTTGCTTGGTCCCTTACCACAGAAGGCTAGCAGCAGCCTAATGTCCTTTATCTTTTTTTTCTTTTCTTCTTCTTTCGCATGGCAACTGTTGGCGACTCCATGGTGTGAACAATGTGAATTAGCTTCCAGTGCATTCGGTGGATAGATCAAGGCAAAAAGGGAAAAAAGCACATGTGTACCTTTTCCTCAAAAAATAATTATAGGACCGTTTACACAAGTAGTGGAGAGTAGAAGCCAATACAATTAAAAATTTTCAAATCGTTTTCAAAGGAAGAAACAAAGCACTTCACTTTAATAGTTATGAAAAACTATGAAGATAAGAAACCAATCACCTATAAGTAAAAATCCAAAAAAAAAAAAAACTGAACAAAACGTGACTTGACATGTCCCGACTGTCTGACCTCTGAATATATGGTGATCTGACCACTAGCTAGATGGCAGTCTGACCTTTAGCTAGTTGGCGGTTAGACCACTTGGCGGTATGACCTCTAGCTATTTGGCGGTCAGACCACTTGGTGGTATGACCTCTAGCTACTTGGCAGTTTGACCTCTAGCCAAGAACAGAGTAGATTTTCAGCATATTTCAAATCCAGAAATCAATAGACTTTTGATCTACAACTCCAAAAGATTTGAAACTTAAACGGAAGCTAGAGCATGACATTAAGAAACTATCTCAACCAAAGAACTTGAAAAACATAAGAAAATTAGGATCTTTTGGCACTTGAAACTCTAATGCACCAAAACTAGGCTAAAACCACCAATTGAGTCAACTCTCAAACTAAGACTCTAAATCACTTGAAATTTGGTATACACCTTCTCTAGTATATTAGAAACCTATTCCAATCAACAATCAGGAAAGTTACTGTCAAAGTTCTGATTTTTTTTCCGTTTGAAGGAAGGTTACACCAAAACCGGACAAATAAAGGAAATCTCGATCTGCTCTTACTTGTGACTCTTTAATGATACATATGACTTTGGATGGGTTATCACAAGTCATCGTAAAACAGATCACAGCACAACTCAACCCAAAACACCTTCGAAATCAAAACGCCAAAATCACCCTCTCTTGAGCCAAAACGGGGCAAACACAAGAACTTGTAAATAGCAAATGCCTAGATGGATAAGATCTGATATTCAAGAGACATCATTATCACATATACATCTTTGGCACACAACAAGATCAAGATGGAAATGAGAAGCACCAAAATCAAGAGGGAAATACTTGGACAAAGTTTCCAATTGTGAGATACCACTTGTAGAAACAAAAAAATCAAGCCCCCCTAAAAACAAGCTACAAGATAAAACATCTAAAATCATTTTCAAAGAAAGAAATAGCTCAAAAAATCCAAACTATCAAAAGTCACTCCCTAAACTCTCTTCTCACAAGAAGCACAACCAAGATCCAAAATGTGACTAAGAGGGACTCGTGTAGAAAGTGATCATATCTTTAGCCTAACCAACCCTCCAACTACAAAACCCCTAATGATATGCAATGAAGAATCATGGGCAAATGTAAAGCACATAAAACAAAATCTACGTCGCACTGTTTGTCTATGAGAAATAGTTGGAGTAGAAACTGAGCCAAGTCGCATTCCAAGATTGATAGCAAACATCGGATACTAAAATAAGGAGGAAGAAGACCCAGAAACTCCAGAACCAGGGAGTCTACCCCATGCTGATCAGACCGCCATCATGTGGCAGGTCTGACCGCTAGGGACCGGTCAGACTACCAGAAGAATAGTTATCTGACCGCTCCCATGGTCCCATATCACAGTGTTGTACAGTTGGTCTTCCATATCTCATGTAAAACCTACATTACCAGAAAAGAAGTTGTTGACTTGGAACTAGGGTTATTAAAGAATGGCATGTAAATCCACTTCCAAGACACATGAGAGGTAGGCAATAAATATTGAATACTCACATAAGTATAAGTAAACAATTTTGAGCATGAATAACAATGTACGTAGCATGGCAATAAGCAAAACATGAACACTACGTGTTAAAGAGATAAAATAAGCTCTATGTATATCCATGAAAGACAATGAAGCAAATGAGTAACAAAACAGATAGCATAACAAGTACACAATCAAGAACAAAACATGCAAGAAATGCTATGGCAAAGTCATATATCCATAATTTGCAATGCCACTTGTATCACCGATATCATATAACCATAAAATATGTCATTGAACAAAACATGAGCTAAATTATACTAACATGGGTCAAGAGCAATGAATGCTAACATAGATATCTAATGGAGACATAGATATCTAAAGCAAGATATCACAAAAGCATGATAGTAAATATATCAAGATAACACATGCTCACAATGACAAAGCCAAGCTCATATGTACATGACAATCTTGATCAAAATTCTTTATGCATAGATGAGTAAGCAAATGGCATGATACATGATGAATCTAGATTAGCACAAGCTAATGACAACATGGCAAAACTCATGTATCAACAATTCATGTATCAAAATACCAAATATAAAGAAAACATGATGTGGAAAAATCATATAAATACATGGTGCAATACCATCAAGTAAGCACATGAGTACATAGAGCAATATTAAGGGTATGATACATAATGTTGCAAGAATAATACATGCTTATAAGAATAAAACTCATATATCTACAAAACATGAACAATTAGCTAGCTCAAGGATATACAAATAAAATACACATAAAGACATGGTAAGAATACAATATGATTAATATATACCAATATGGTATAACAGAGCACATGAAGAAGCACAACATGCCAATTATGACCAAACATGAATATAAGGGCATAAAGGTATAAGATAACTCACAAAGTAAGTGGAAGCGCCAAATGTGAAAGTGCATGCCTCTTGGAGGTCATCAAAGGGAGTAGAGAACTATTAAGTGTTCTAATCACGTGATAAAATAAAAACCTAGAACTCATCAATCCATATTCTCCATCATGCGTCCCCGGTACCTAACATAAGAAGAACAAGTTATCCGAGTCTTGGATCTGAAAGGGTTAGTAAGCAAGTACTTAGGAACCCAAAACCTGAACACACCACCACTAAAAGCAATTGCATTCTTATGTGAGTTAGCATGATGCATTGGATAATTTATGCAAGAAGATCAATTTTTGGAGGTATGCCGCGAGTGGACAACTTGATGAGGAAAACAAGTGCAATCTCTAGAAAAGCATCAAGAACCTTGTTAGCACCATGATGAGAACTAACAAATGCATCAAAAGAATTCACAAATCCTACTCGCTGTGGGTGCACACCTCGATAGGGAAAACGAGATGCACCACTTGAGAAACGGTGTAAATCTTTCCTTGGGGTAGTACATGGACTAAAATCAAAACCATGAGAACCAAGTCCAAGATGTTATCCAACACCACTAGAAAATGTGTCAAAGAAGCTATCAACAAAATGAACCTTCATGTTAGGCTCATAAGTGTTTATGCCATGAGAAAGGCTATGCACACTTTCAAACTTAGAAGCATTGGATCGATGCATGCATTTAACACGATGAAAGCAAAGTCCATATGATGTCTATCCTTCCCACAAAATGAGCAATGATGTAAAGGTCTACTAAAAGACACGATCCTGAAGGACAAATCATTATTCTTGCTTAAAGGAGAAGTCCCTTGAGACAGGAATGAAGATCTTGTGTTAGCACTAAATCTACACATGCCATGAGATGGGCGATGTGTGTTCCTAAAAACTCGATACCGGACTCGTCGCTCGTGCTTAACGTGCCTTAACATGCGTTGATGGTTTGACCTTTGAGTAGGGGCAATCTAACCGCTAGCTAGATGGCAGTCCGACCTCTATCTAGATGGCAGTCTGACCTCTAGCTAAGAACAGAGTAGATTTTCAACACTATTTCAAATCCGAAAATCAATGAAACCTTTGATCGACAACTCTAAAATATTTGAAACTTGAACCAAGGCTAGATCATGACCTGAAGAATCTATCCCAACCAAAGGTCTTAAAAGAACTTAAGAAGATTAGGATCTTTTGGCTCTTGAAGTTCTGTTGCACCAAAACCAGGCTAAAACGACAAATTGAGCCAACTCTCAAACTAAGACTCCAAATCACTTGAAATTTTCTATGCACCTTCTCTACGATGTTAGGAACCTATTTCGATCAACGATAAAAAATTATTGGCAAAGTTTTGACATTTTTCTGTTTCAAGGAAGGTTGCATCAAAACCGGGCAAAAGAGGAAAATCTTGATCTGCTCTTGCTCATGAGTTCTTGATGATCTACATGAGTTTGTATAGGTTCTAGCATGTCATAGTAAACTAGATCATAACATGAACTCAAACCAAAACACCCTCAAGATCAAAAAGCCAAAACCGGGCAAACACAAGAACTTGCAAATAGCAAGCACTTTGATAGTGAGATTTGGTCTTTAAGAGACATCATCATCACTTACATGTCGTTAGCACACAACAAGATTAAGAGGGTAAGGAGAAGCACCAACAACCAAACCAAATCTATGTTTCATCACTTGAACACATGAGGAAAATATTTGGATGAATTTTGATCTCTATTGGTATTTGGAAATGAATGTTTATAGTCACTCCCTAGCCACACAAAAGGTCTAAGGATGATAAAAAAGCTCAGCCATAAGGGTCTCCCACATTTTCCACATGGTTCTCACCACGAACCCTAACTCTCCTCTCAAAGGTTTGGACTAAACTCCAAAAACTTTGACTTAGGCACCTCTCTCCATCCTTATATATGGAGGATTTTAAGGGAAACTCTAACTAGCACATCTAGTTAGGTTTCATCCACTTATGTGGGCTAACCTGTTAATTCAACACCATATCGGGATTTACACTGACAAATGCATACTTCTCAAAGCACTCACACCCATTAACCCATTAGTGAATCAACAATCGATCCACTTCACAATTTCAGAACATACAAAACCTAAACCAGTTAGACCAACATCGCGATTTTGCACACCACCACTTTTTCGGTATTTAACAATTTACCGAAATGCCCCTTTACCATATCCCATGAAGCTTCCCGCTTCTGTTGCCACGAAGCATCGTCCATGCTTTATCATCTTCCATATGGCCCCAATAACTTACCATCAACCCTCACATGTCTGAATCCTACCGAACTGACCTCGTTTGCAAACGACCCAAGTCACTTGGCATACCACATGCTTCTTCTTGGTCTAAGCCACCTGCATAACAATAGACCAAGCAACCATTTTCAGGCATAAATTCTACGCAACTTGACTAACGTTAGTCTATAAATGCACTATGCAACACATATGCAATGACCTAGGTCAAACCGAATCAAGCCAAGACTAGAATTCCCAAAATACCACTTTACAGCCAAGACCAACAGCGGGGCCGGTCAAATCGTCAGCTCCAACCGGTCTAACCATTGGTGGCCCGCGATTAGACCTTTGACACCGGCTGGTCTGACCGCCTCCTTTGGCCGATCAGACCACCGGCCAAAGGCCAGTCTGATCGTCGCCTCCCACAACTAGTCTGACTACCAGTCTTAGGTCAGACAGTTCGTCGGCAATAGAATACAGCTAGAAAATTGCAACTCTAAAAAACCAAACTAAAACTTCTCAAACTCTCTAAACGAAAAGTCAATTACTTATCACAATCATGGGGTGACCTCTTCATGATCTCACAAGAATGAATCTTATATGCAAAATATCTTCTTCCCTTGGCACATTATCTAATGAATCAATAAAAAAGTGTTTTCTTTGTGTAAATACATGCATGCACATTTCTCATGTGCAAAAAATGGACAAAAAGGAGGTGCAAGCATCTCTATATATTTAAGAAAAAAGTCCATATGACACTCCAATCGAATTTTGCTCGAAAGTCCGTTGAGCATTCCGAACTATGAAACCGGATATTTGACCCCCGAACTCTGTAATCCAATTCAAATAACACCCTGATCTGGTTTCGGATGGTGGTATTGCCCTCATGACGCAATGAGTGGACGATTTTACCACGTAGAATGACATGCTGGTCAAGTTTAAGCGAATGATGGGTAGGGCCCATAGGGCATTCTCTCGCAAATTGAAACGGAGAAGAAGGAAACTACAGAGGACGGTGGCCATGGAAGCATGGCTGGGAACTCAGTATGAGAGAAACCCTTGTGGGATCCACATGTTATTGACCAACTTAGCCAGCGTGTCACCCTACATAATTCATTACAAAAATGGCACTGTAGCTAACTTTTTTTTGCAAACCTAGCACTCATGCACACGAAATTGCAAATCTAGCCCCATACTTGTACCTACCATGCTCAGGGACCGCGGCAAGAAGCTACTGCACTTGGGGACCGTGGCAGGAAACTACCGTGCTCGGGACCGCGGCAGCTACCGACAACTCACGAGCACCACGGCAGGGCAATACATGTGATTGGTTAACGCTTAATTAGTAATTAGTGATATTCATTAGTGATTTAATTAGTGATTAGGTAGCTGCCGCGGTGCCCTTGAGCGGTAGGTTGCTACCGTGGTCCCTAAGCGCGGCAGCTTTCTACCATGGTCCTCGAGCGCAGTAGGTACAAGCACGAAGCTAGATTTATAATTTCGTGCGCATGAGTGCTAGATTTATAATTTCGTGCGCATGAGTGCTATATATATATATATATATATATATATATATATATATATATATATATATATATATATATATATATATATATATATATATATATATATATATATATATATATATATATATATATATGACGCTGAAATTAGGCACCAGGGTGTCCGGGTACCTTGATTTCAAATGCGCGAATTCAACCCAAATTCGGGTATATTTTTTGAAAATATCAGTTTTAGGGTATATACCCATCTATAACAATTCAAATGAAACATATACCTTTGAAAAAATATACTCGAATTCAAAGTTTTGAACAAATTTAGATCACATGCTTTGCTGATTTATATACATAATCAGCACATACCTACAATCAAACTACCATTAAAAAAGGCAACTACAGTTCAAATTTCAGTTCGAACTTGTTTGAACTAGTTAGTAAACTAGTTAAACTTGATATCCAAGAAATTTTAAAAATTTTCGCACGCGATACATACCTATTTTAGACTTATGGTGCCCGGACACCAAGGGGCACTCGTTATTTTTACTATATATATATTATATTTGCTACGGTGCCGTTTTTGCAATAAATTCCATCCTACATGGCAAAACGACACACTCATCGTGCCACACGGGCAATACCACCATACGAAACCAGGTTAGGATGTTATTTGAACCGGATTGTAAAGTTTGGAGGGTTAAATATCTGATTTTATAGTTTATGATGCTGAATGAACTTTTAAGCAAAATTTAAGGTATTATATGGACTTATTCCTATATTTAAAGATTCCAAGTAGTAGTAATGCGCAGATGGAAATTCTGGTTAATTAATAGAGAATTAACACAAGACCATATGCATGTACTAGTAATACTATCACAGCAGCAGCATAACTATCACATGCACTGGAGCTAAACAGTAGATTGAGAAAGATCATCACGTTCGCGAATCGATTGCACGAGACCAAAAGCTTTTCTTCCTCAAAAATAAAAACTAAAAGCATTCTGATCGATCGCCAACACCCTAATTGATTACCAATATGTGAATGCAAATTGGAACGAGGAGATTAAAATTACCCTCTTTGCTGCAAAATATATTACTAGTTACGAAACTAAAACTGCGTTCAAATACGAACGAACCTAAGTAAATTGTCATGCTAGTTATCCCACCGACCGTCATTAATGCTCGGACCACCCTGAAATATTTCTTTTTATACTGTAGTGGTTAAAAATATACTGTAATTATTTATAACTTTTAAGCGTAATTAAATTTTAAAAACTAG
The DNA here is from genome assembly GCA_036346245.1 of Bonia amplexicaulis. Classification (NCBI taxonomy): domain Eukaryota; kingdom Viridiplantae; phylum Streptophyta; class Magnoliopsida; order Poales; family Poaceae; genus Bonia; species Bonia amplexicaulis. The sequence goes on along the minus strand of CM070743.1, from coordinate 7,678,313 downwards.
GAGCCAGAAACAGAAGTTCAAATGTTTATGATCAATTAAAACGAAATTAAAAAATGCTGTTTCCGCTGACCAAGTCTCTTGTTACGTAGGAACGCTCAAAGCCACCTAAAGCTTACTATTCCCTCCCTTCACGAATACTTGTAACTGATTTCTCAGGATTTTTTCTATTTAAGCCTTTTTTTTGAAAAATATTCATATTTAGACCCCTGGCGGTTTTAATTCTGTTTTTGGACCCAGGGGGTCTTAGCCGTGGATCACAGCGCCGAGATAACACGTCTCGGCGCCGTGGACCACGGCTCCGAGGCCCTGCCCACGCCCGGCGTGTCGACCGCGTGGTGCCGGCGTGGCGGCTTCGGCGCCGTGATCCACGGCTCCGAGCTCGGCGCCGTGATTCGTGGCTCGACCTCGAGCCGTGGAACGTGGCCGAGTGTGAAAAATTCAAACCACCGGTGGCGCTCAACTCGGCGCCTTCAAAATAATCCGTAGTTTTGGAAACATTCGAAAAATGATGAAGTGTGTGAAACACAATTTTCTGCTACATTTTTTGATGTTGTGTTCAATCTGAAAATTTCGGTGCTAGTATGGTAATAATGTTTGTAACTTTTTCGTAAGCGAGGAACCGAATGGTCAAACACTAATTCTTTGGAGCAAGCATGGGTGGGCAACATTATGCACTCTTTTAAATACCGTCATACCGGTAGTCTCAAGTGCGATCGATACTGACTAGGTAAACACAATACAATGCATAATAATAGGATTACGAGACCGTAGATAGCGTGGATCTATTACATTGTGTCTCTGGGTGTAGCGTGGTTGTTTCCTTTTGTCGCGCCTACGAAGATGGCTCATTGCATCCTTCTTCCTGTCACTCTTGGTCTTGAGAGCGCCTCACGAGCTTCAAGCTCTTCCTCCCGACGCTTGATGGAGGCTTCACGCAGACTTAGCCGCTCCGCGCCCTTGCGCTCATCCTCCTTGCCCTTAAGACGGATTTGGTCCACCCTAACGCGGCGCTTGCTCAAGCCGCATCCGTCGTTCCACCTCGCGAGCCTGAGTCATCTTGGAAAAGTATTGTCCTTTGTTTTCCACCTGCATTGGCAGGTTCCGTGGCCATGCCGGGCGCACCGATCCACCCATTCGAGGAACCCGCAAGCCTATGTGGGGGTGGTAGATGTCATGGATCAAGTTGAAAACGAAACGAAAACAAAGGATTTAGTTGTCGTCGTTACCACGAAGTCGTCATCCGTGTCCGGACACTTGAAGAACCTACTACCGTAGTTGGCTCGTTTCTCGGATCCGTCCGACGCACAACATTGTCCGAAAGCCGCAATGGCACTTCGGGCGCTCATGCCACTCCGGCACTCCAAATGGGTCGGACCTCCAGGAAGACATTGTGATGTCTTGAGGAGATGTGGTAGTATTGTGATGTCTTGAGGAGATGTGGTGATATTGTGATGTGTTGAGGAGATGTGGTATGGAACACATATGAGACCTTTATGTAGGCAGGTTATCTGGTGCAGTGAGCATAGTCCATGGAGAGGATCTTTTCGCTTTTCCTGGATTCCAGTGTAGCATTAAATGGCCCTATGTAGACTTTTCAGAGACTACAGTCTCGTAATAAATTCGTAGTTCGTAGCCTTTTCAGAGATTGGACCATTCAATTTATTTGGTACAACATAGCCTTTTCTGTTGTTTTCTGCTATAGCCTTCATCGCTAGCTCGGCGCCAAGATCCACGGCGCCGAGGTCGGAGCCACGAGTCACGGCGCCGAGCTCGGAGCCGTGGATCACGGCCCGAAGCTTCGCCACGCCGGCACCACGCGGGTCGGCACGTTGCGCTGGCTCGGGACTCGGAGCCGTGGTCCACGGCGCCGAGACGCAGTTACCGGCGCCGTGATCCACGGCTCCGACCCCTGGTCCAAAACGGAATTAAAACCGCCAGGGGTCTAAATGTGAATATTTTTCAAAAAAAAGGCTTAAATAGAAAAAATCCTGCTGATTTCTCCATCCGATATCGGTTTCTCAAATACCATAGGTGAATTATAACCTTTCACGAATGCTGGGTCCGGCCGTACAGTGCACAACGTACCACTCGGGGTAAACCGTTGAAATAGCCTTTCCAAGGTCAAGTCAGCTCCAGTTTGCTTGGAGCGCCCCTTTGGGATCATGAAGGGCTACAGCTGCCACTTGGTACGAGAAAGACGTGTCGACCGATTGATCCCTAAACTTTTCACTCCAATTCCTCGCCAACCTGATAAAAAGGTTCTACAATGAGTCATACACATAATCTTTTACACGCAAGGTTAGAGAGAGAGAGAAAAAAAAATCTTACTCCCTTACGTCAAAATCAATTCACGCACTGCATGGATCATATCTGAAGTTGCTGCTGCTTGTTATGTCGAAATGGTCACTGCAGTGCAGACAAAACGCGCATCAATGGATGATCGATCGATCGACGCGAGAGCCGTTGTAATCTTGCTCAAGTTGCGACGGTGAGAGAAGGTGACGCCTACCTTGCTGGCTAGGGAACCTACACAGTGAGCTTAATACACAAACGCTGTGCTGGTCGATGTCCAACAACTGGCAGCTGAATGCATACGTACGTATAACGATCGACCGGTGAGAATTAAGGGCGATTGGCGGCGGCGATATCTAGCGATCACTGTCGACGGCCACCGCCAAACTCGTGTCGTACCATTCGATTCGACTGAATTCAACCGGAGGCGTGTTTTCGTTTCGTGTCACGGCGAGCAGGCGCGCGGTCGATATATGGGCCATGCACGGAGGATCCGTCGATCTCGTCTCTCGTGCCACTTGTCATGCTTTGTGTGAGGTTGATGGTGGGTAAAGTGTCTGTTCTTTTTAGTTGTGATTTGTAGTTTTTAGATATGACTTATGATTTTTGGGTTGATTGTATGAGAGATTACAGAGTAACAGAAGCTCACGTGTAATTTTTTACCGATATAAATGAAGTCGGTACAATATGTACTATAATTAACTAGTAGACTCTATTTTAAAAAGATACTTCATTTAAAAGCTAGTTTTGTAGAAAAATCAAAAAGCAATATTTAGAAGTCCAAAAGAATAGGACCAAAAGTAAGGGATCGAGACACGGCTGAATTTGTCTGCTACGGGGTACTAGCTGAGACGCACGCGCGATTGCACGGTCTAGCTAGTCTTTCATTACCTCTACCTTGTATCCCAGATTTCTCCATCCTCCCTTCTTTACTGGCTCACTATTTTCATGAATTATCGCACACGTTATATAGATCCTTTTGACAACTGAATTAAGAAAAGGTACTCTCTCTCTCTCCATATATTTCTTTTTAGTAATTACAAGATAGACTCACATGCACACACCACCGCATACATATACACAAACGAATATGCATGTTGCCTTAGCACACGACAGCAAAAGTTTAGTGCTGTCATGCGTATAGTCACTTAACTAGTTATCTAGCGATCTAGAAACTCTTGGGAGGAGCAATGTAATGTTGATGGCAACGCAGCACACACTAAAATATTTTGACACGATGTCCTTGTTAAGTTGTTGCACCATGTTGCTAGCTAGCAGTAAGTGGTTTTAATTATCCATGGGCCCTTTCGATCAGATGTGTGTTGATTCGATGAAAAAGTAGTAACAGCCCCACTCAATCAGATCACTAACAAAAGAAAACAAACCAATTGATGTTGCGAGAGATGAAAAGAGATTAAAGCATTGACCGAAACTCGTATGAGGTGTATTAGCATTTAGATAGTGTTGACCCTACTAAAGCAAGCTGGCTAGCACATTATTTCTCTGAGTGGATAATGACAGTGACCGCCGGAAAATGTCAACCCACCATGCGGGCTAACACCAATATATGCCACGCCCGCATCCACTACGCACCATTTGCATGCTACCAAAAGCTACAGCAGTCAACTCCTGATACCTTGTTGGCCTTTCTTTTTAGCTTCTAAAAGCAGCTTTTTAATTTTTATATAGTAACTAGTTTTTAAACAGAATATTTTCTAACATATGATCTACTAGTTAATTATAGTACATATTTTACTGACTTTATTTATATCAGCAAAAATCGCACGTGAGTTTCTGTTACTCTGTAATCTCTTGTATAAATAGTCTAAAAACCACAAACCAAAACCAAAAACCACATGCCGCAGCAAAAAAATAGCATGCCCATTATCAAATCAGGTAGAGGAACACAGTACTGTTAACGACCACTATTTGATAGTTACACGAAAATATTCTTAATCACACTTTTGCCGACAAACAGTGCGCGCTCCTAGTCCAACCGATCTGGCATATACTAGTTATTTTTCTTGTGAAATATTTAGGACTTTTTTGTACAAATAATCTATTTTTATTCGAAATAATAGAAATATATCCATGGCGATATTTTTTACAGAAATAGGCTCCAGTACGTAGTCTATTTCTGTAAAAAATATTACCACGGATATATTTTTGTTATTTAAAAAAAATAGATTATTCATACAAAAAATTCGAAATATGTAGGCCTACGTACACTTTACAGGTTATATACCACCTAAACGAATTTGAAATACTCTATTATCACTTTATGTATACCCGTATACTAATTAATTATAAGATACTCCAATATGAATTACATAAAAAAATTAGTAAATATATAGTTTTTAGCGTATTTTACAAATACCTTCATATACACATATCAAAAGGAGTATGCCTAGAAAATATACATAGCACCTCTAAATAATGTACATACCATGAAGATGATCTTATATATATACTCATATACTACACGTATATACCCTCCATTACGTGAGATACTCTCTAGTTGTGAGATACAATATAGAGAGTAACTACTTTCGAGATTAGAAAGAGACTTTATATATATATATATATATATATATATATATATATATATATATATATATATATATATATATATATATATATATAGGAAAATACCTTTACACCGGGTATAATTACACCCACCTCTAATATACCACATAAACAAACTTGAAATACTCCTTTATCACTTTAGGTACATTTGTATACTAATTATAAGATACTCCAATGTGAACCACACGAAAAACTTGTAAAGGAATTCATAGTTTTAACGTATTTTGTAAATACCCTATATATATATATATATATATATATATATATATATATATATATATATATATATATATATATATATATATATATATATATATTTGATCGCCCTCTTGCTAAGATGGATGAAGTAGATAAGATACATTGCATTAAGGTGGTACACGCGGACGCAGGGTGACACTACATAAACTAAACTTTGCCCGTCTTTTCCAAGCCGAAGGTCGCGGTTAGTGACCCTATGTAGGTAGGATAATGCATAACTTAGAGAGATAAAGATTCCCATAAACCTGCAGGAGTTAATCCTACCTAGCTGAGCTAGTGCCGTTCGATCACGAGCAGCACGCAGCAAGCTGAGTGCTATTTAATTAACAATTAAGGGGTCTAAACTTTGCAATTAATTGCACACACACAGATATATACATGGTCAAATGCTACTAATATATAACACAACATGCACACTACAAAAAAAAAAGAAAGAAAAACCCATTCCTAGGCAGTTGCATGTTGGTTTGCACTGTGGATGAGCACTCAGTGTGAGTAGACGTCAGCACGTACATCTGCAATACGTACGCAGCAGATAGCTAGCCATGCCTATCTAGCTCGTGTACGTACGTACATACAAATACACGCGAAAAGTGTATATATACGTGTATAGTGGAGTGTACCTGACCGGCCATCTGAATGGGTGGCACAGCGTCTGACCTGGCGGCCACGGCAGTGTACTGTAACGTGAACAGGCGTAGCTAGCTGCTTGCCAGTGAAGCGACAAGGAATTTAGCAGCTGGCTACGTGCCACGTACGCATTCACCTGCAGGCAAGAACAAAACAGGGCCGCGGAAACGACGTCGCATCGCATCATCGAGAAGAAGGGGGAGATAAATAAAAAAAGCTAAGTGAACAGTGCCAAGGTGATGCGTCGATCGATAGGAGTGGCGACGCGTCCCTTTCTCCGCTCGACAAGGACAGGAGCAGGTAACACGATTAGTTATTAGTGTGCGGAAATTTAATCTGCTGATCAAGTGACAGAAGGAAAACAGTAGATTAGTACTGGCGAAAGGCCAATGACTTGACCAAAAGTAGACGTCATCCGGTTGTGGAATGATTAGTAGGAGCACAGATTAAGACGCTAAGTTGCTGCTCCGTTCAGTCATCACTAGATTCTCCCTGCTCTGTCTGTGCGTGTGTGACAGAGTGCCTAATAAAAATATATATGAGACTAGAAGATGAAATCAATAGGAGCAAGCCCTGCTAATTAATGTGAGTGCTAAATGAAGGTAACCCCACACATGGAGAGATCAGTTGTTAGTTTAATCAGGAAGCGTGGCAGGCATGCATGCATGGCCACTTGTTTTATATTGAGGGGCTAGCAATATATTACTGAAATGATAGGACAAAGACGCATGCAGTGATGCCATCGAGCAGGAATATTATGGAAGGAGTTGGGACAAAATGCTAACTAATTAAAGCCAGCATGCATGCAAGGTACGTGGCGACATGGCATGGCAAAATTGCAAACTCTTGGAATGCACGGAATGCATGCAGAATTACAAAGACAATTGAAGAATGCAGCAGCTAGAAATGCATATATAACCTCCCTTTCTGGACCTTAGCCGGCCACGTTGATGAAGCTATGGAAGCTGATCTACGCGCCCTGAACTGAGGAAAGAGAAGACTACCTAGGGTAATTTACTCACATATTGCCATATCAGCCCGCAACCACAAGGTCTAACTCTAACTAGCAACTAAACGTCTAAGCCCCACCTCACCAAATGCAATCTAAAGGAATAGGATGATTGATCGGGGAATTGGGAGGAGCGCATGCAACTGAGCCTGATCGCCTGAGATAGGAGTCAGAAGAAAACCCTAGCCTTAGGGCCGGTGATGTTTGGTCGGCAACGCGCAGTGTGACGAGGCGCTCAGGTGTAGGTGCATGGCCACGTAGAGAAGGTGGCGCAACGAGGGACTGCCCTGCGTAGGGGCGGAGTCACACCTCGAACACGATAGACTTCAATCTAAGATGTAGAAAAATATCTAGTGTATAGGTCGGGTAAATTTAGTCTAGCCTAAGTAATATTTTTATGATCTAATTTAGATAACTTAGATCATTTTATCATAGAGTCTAAGACGTAACGAAATCTTGACTCTGTCACTGACCTTGCGGCCATGTGAGGGATCGTGGGCGGAGAGGCGGGTGTTGGCACAATGAGCCAGGACGGGCCTGGCGAAGGACCGAACGCTGGGATGTGGATGGAAGAAGGGGTGAGGAGGCGGCGCATCGCAGTGCCACATGGCATGGCCATGGCCTGCACAAGCAGTAGGTGATTTGGATTTTAGAGAAAGAGAGCCGGATGGGGAGCAAGACAGGAACTTGATTTCGTATACATGTATTCTTTTTTGTCAGCTAAATTACTCATCTACTCTTGATTCTTGATGTTGTACAGTAAATTAGTGATGATTGATGAGATTAGTATTTGATAATCGTGTAATTGATAATTTTCAAAAAGTGGTAAAATTTATAATTTATTTATAAATTTGCAATAATGAAAAAACAAAAATCCTAGATTTGCCTCAGCTCCTCCCCACTGATGCGTCTTGATCAGATATTTATACTATTGATTCGGTATGCTTATACATATATTTTCCTTGCTTCTAATCAAAGTGTCGTGTCAAAGCTCAAAAGTGTCCTGTCGTTGCCATGATGGGGCATGTATTTGGGCGTGTCCCCCATTCAAGGGTACTTTATCTTCCTGTGCGATTGTTGGCTAGCTATATAGTACTGATCTCGGAAATGCCTATCTATCTGGCTGCTGCTTCTAGAAAATATCTTGTATGGGGTGGGTATTTTTAAGCGATGCCTTATAAATTTTAGCTTAGATTTTTAAATTTTAGTTATTTATAAGAGAGAATATAGAGAAAAATACTTATGTACTATTTTAACTAATATAAATAAAAACAAAACAGTATCCACTATAATTAATTTGTTCATTCTATTATAAAAATACTTTATTTAAAAACTAGTTATTATAGAAAACTAAACTATAAAATCAAAATAACCCAACCAATAGACCTAAAAAACCCAAGCAGACCTATCGTTCTGTCTGGCTACTAGAAAAATATCTTGCATATGCAGAGGCATAGAGGAGTAGTACGAGGCCATATCCATCAGTGTCACATTTTCCTTGAGCCGCATAATAAACTATCGCACAGTATACCTCCATCTCTCAAGGGCGATAAGCTAGCTAGCTACATGCCTACATGGATGTGTGTCCTTTGCTCAGCTCTAGCTAGTAGCATTACTTGTGGACGGGTGACGTGTCACATCTTGCACCCGTTCGAGGCTAGATGCCTCTCACTTTACAAAATTGCAGACATGACTCCTCAGGTCTTTTTACGTGACGTGTTTTTTATGTCCTTCTGATGTATTTTTACCACTATTCTTTATAATTTTATAATAAAATATACTATTAAAATTATAATATTATAAAAATATTTTCAACAATAAATCTAATAATATAATTTTATATAATTAATCTAGGTAATTTTAAATATATTAGAAGTAAAAATTAAAAAATTTGGCTATACAAATTCTAAAAAATAAAGTAAAAGAACAAAGGAAGTATTAATTGGGAGCTTTTGGTTTCTACAAGCATGCCAAGGAGTAGGCTAGTGATAGTATTGTTACAAAACCTTTTAGGTACTTTGTATAAATACCAAAACTACCTCTGGGGAGTTTTTAACTATAAATAGATAAGCCTATGTACAAGAAAGAGGAGATATGGATATTAATAAAGACTTCATTTTTCTTGATGTCTTCTTCCAATTATTCTCTGTTGATTCTTTGTTGATTGGTTATGTGGATTGCATTGGTGATTATTATTTCTTTACAAGTTATCAACACGAATTGCTCTATAAGTTGCAGAGTATCACTACTACAAAAAATGCTAATACTAGATGCCTCATCATAGACGGTTGATCAAAACCGTCAATACTAAATAAAATCACAAACGATTTTAGTTTAGAGACCTCTTTATTGCTGCCAACGCTAAAAACCGTATGTGAAAAGGTAATATCACAGACGGTTCATAGTGAATACCGTCTGTGAATTATTATAGATGGTTCTTAACAAAAACTGTCTATGATATTACCAAATATCACAGACGGTGTTTTCTTCAAACCGTCTGTGATACTTCACAGACAAATGTATTGAAAATCGTTTGTGATAATTAAATTATCACAGATGGTTTGTATTAAAAACTGTGTATGATAATTTCACTTATTAATTATAGATCAGTTGACCCTCATGGATCTGCCTTAAATTTCAGATCTGTTCTCACAGGTTGCTGCTTTGAGGAGGCGGGGCTTTGAGCCCATTTGGTGAAAGGAGACCGCGGATTTGCAAGAGTGATTGTAGATCCATTTGTTCTTGATTGTCTATGGTTAGTAATTTGTTCCTAATTGCATTATATTTTAGATCTAGCTTTTGGTAAAGGGAGAATTGAAGATGGTCTAGATCTAACTTGATGTAGAGAGAAGATTATTTACATCTAGCATGGCTTTAGGGTTTAGCCAATTCATAGTCTATTTCTATGTAGGACCAAAGTTGGATGTACGCTGCGAACTGTGTGAGTGAAGAGTACATTAATAGCGTGTCTGCTTTTAAAAGAACTGTCGAGAGGATATGTTGAATAAGGAAGTGGAATATATGTATTATCCATGCATTGACGACGAGAATCTAAAGATGTTTAAGAACCAAGCACACATCGAAGTATACTTGATTCGAACGTGTTTCAAAAAGGATATTCATGTTGGACCAGTCAAGGTGAAGAGCATATTACACAGGAAGGTAGTAATAATGACATCGTCGATGAAATCAACGATATGTCATCCAGATGATGTCAATTATGGCTGTGATTCGGATAGGCTGCATGATGACAATATAGATCAGATGCTTTGCGATGCAAAGGGAACTGTGATGACAGAGAGTATGTTAAATTCTGGGGTTTGATGGAGGACTCGGAGAAACCTTTGTTCACATGTTGTTAGGCAAAGTACACGAAGTTATCAGCCGTGCTTGAGCTGCTGAAATTGAAGGCAAGTAATGGTTGATCCGATAAAAGTTTCACGGTATTGTTAGGTCTCTTAGCAGATATGCTTCCGGAGGGAAACGAGTTGCCCAAAACCACCTACAAAGCTAAGAAGATCCATTGTCCATTGAAAATGAAAGTAAAAATAATACATGCATGTCTGAACGACTATGTCCTCCACCGTTTGTAGTTGAAACCGTATGTGATTAATCAGATATCACAGTCAGTTTCTTTTACAAAACCGTTTGTGATAATTAACTATCATAGACGGTTATGAGTTAATAACCGTCGATGATGACCTCATGTACCTTGGAAAAATGAAGATCGGGTCAAGGAAGGGTATTTTGATAAGTTGACCAAAATACTATAAAGTACCTTGGATCAAAATCGCAATGCTTGAGCGGCACTTGGAAAAGTGGTTTAGGTCAAAGAGAAACTAAAAAGATCTAGTTGAATCAAAAGCTAAGGACTTAGCGGATTCGAACTCATGTCCTTTGAAAAGTGTGCATGAGGGTAGTGTGTAAGTAAAACACATGTGTGGTGTTAACAAAATTTTCTCATATATGCTAGTAGATAGTATCCATTATGGTTAGATAGGTGTTATTTGTTTATCTATTTAATAGGTTTGGATTGAGACTTATTAGTAATCTATCCAACCATTCTAGTTTTACTCATTGGAGTCAAGTGTTCTAGAGTTAAGATTTGACAAGTGTGAGTATTATGGTTTGCTTTCTTGTCCTCCAAGTGGAGTGGCTGTAAAATATTCACTCTCAAGTAGCAACATATCAACTTTGTTGATCTCTTATGAATTCCTCTTGTTT